>OY755204.1:3308558-3525760 GCA_963576765.1 Draba incana | reverse complement strand
TCAAAACAAAAGAGACGAAAAAAATAATACATACCTATTCGATGCAAAGTCCAAAGCCATTCAGAAACGCGATCCTCTGTTGCATTCCCAACACGAGACGGACTTTCCTTTATTGAAGCCATTTCAGAAACATCTGAAATTCTCAAACCATCATCTATCTCTGCATTACGACCAGAACGAGACGACGGTCCAACAGAATCTGAATTCATCACTTCGATCTCTGAAGTAGACCTCTTTTGATCTCTAACTAAATCAGCATTCTTATCAACTCGGAAATGGTGCATTCCCTCGTTTCGCAATGAAGCATCCTCGTCTGGAGTAGAAACCTCTATCTTATCTAAACTATTTCTCCCAAACAAATCTGTAACCGGTAACGAAGGGAAGTCAAAATAACCGTCAGGTGAAGCATATCCGTATGGACTAGAAGCTGATACATAAGAAGAAGTGTTGTATACTACGCTCTCTGGACTTTCTCTCCCACTGACTAAATCAACAGACTCACTAGAACTTCCTCTTCTGTGTGCAGTACCATTATTACTCCAATCACTATGATGATTCTCAGTATTCGCGTTATTATTATTATCATCTATACAAGCTTCTTCCTCATCTGTAGTAGCAACTTTTACCACCTCATCTCTATACGATTTCCGCATATCCATAACTTTAGACCCCACAACATACGCAAGTGAACCGGTTCCCACACTCGAATGCATATTCTGACATTCCTTGAGCAACTCATTGTACCGATTCCTGCGTTAAAATTCAAATCACACTTTAAACTTCCACTTAGCTGATACAACATTAACTTAAAATCAAGCGTTCTAACCTTCGAGCTATCCTGAGTTGCTTACGGTACTCAGAAGTGCTGCTCAATGCGTAACATCCAAGGAGAAATTCCCAAACTTCAGCTCTAATAGACGGATCGATTCCCTAATAAGGAACAAACATCATACATTAAAGCATCGTATTGAACTAACATTCATAATCGTTAAAAATTCCTCGGAAGAAAGAAGACATACCCCCAAAATAATTAACTTGAGCGCCTTTTGAAAACCCGAAACTCTTCCTTCGCTATCGAAAGACGCTTGCCACTTCTCTGGCTTAAGCATTTTGCCAATCTGTGCATTATAAATCAAACCTTTTAGCCATACAATTACATCAAAACACAAACATCTACTAAAAAAACATGAAACTTTGATTGAAAAAGGTCAAAAAGAGAAGAGCTTACAGTTATAACAACCTGAATCGGTGATTGTGAAAGACAAGGCTCGCTCAAATCTCGAACCAAAGATCCAACTTTCTGCAAACTCACTACACCTGCTTTTCCACAACTCCATTGTTTTCCTTCTCCACCAGAACACATCAGTCCTCACTTCCCAACTCTTCTGCAACATAAAAAACCCAAAATTTTGACAACACCACCAAAAATCTATCATGATCCACCCAATGAACAGAAATCACTCAGAAACTAATGCGTCTAGATCAAAATCCACCATTACCAAATCTAATATAATCACAGATCTTACTGTATTTTAAGATTCGAAATTAACAAACTTGCGTTATACCTAACCAAAAAAAATTCAGATTCCATACAGAATCGAGACAATGAAAACCCCATCGATCAAGATTGAATTTTTGCCTTCCATTCACGCATACGCAAAAAAAAAAAAAAAAACAGAAACTTTCCTTAAACATTACATACATTTTCGCGCTTTGATACATTTGATACTAATATGCACCGATGAAGAAAGATAAGAGAAGAACCTGAAGGTCAATGATCATGGAGGATATTCTTCTCCGATCACCATTTTTTCATCCACGAAAAGGTTTTTTTTTTTTGTTCTTTCTCTCTCTTTTTTCCGATGAAGTGTTTTTATTTATTTTTTCTCTCCGAATTTTTTATTTTGTTTATTTATTTTAATTCTTCCTTTTATTTAGGCTCATGACCTTCTTTTAGTCAAATAATGCGAAAAATCAATAAGCAAATAATCTCAATAGAAATTCAGGTTTGGTAATAATAATAATAATTGTTATAGGCTTATAGGACCGATCGAAAAGTCGGTGCCATAATTCATACAATTAATTTCCATGGTTACGATTAAGTTGAACAAGATCTGAGTGTTTGTATTGTGATTATACCTTGATTAAAATAAGAAAGATGTGATAAATATGTCATACCAAACCAAAAAATTGATCGTTAAGTTTACAATTCCGTTGGAATCTTTTTGTTTGCAAGGACTTTTGATAAAGTACATAATTAGGCCTTTCGAATCCTTTTTGGGTTTCCATGATCTTTATCGGGCCTGTCTACATATATTTTCCCCCCTTTAAAAAATGGTTACATATTTATCATCAAAACAAATTTTAGCAGGCATGATTACCAAAAAATGAATATTATGGATTGTGAATGTACATATCAAATTTTCATATATGAAATATCTTGAAATTGATCGCCACATTATTCTATATTTCAAGTTGTGTTGTGACAATCTACGAAGTTGTCTAGTAACTATTTACCGATGAAACTCGAAAACTATAAAAATGTGAAGTTTTTTGTTTTCTCCCCACCATTTTTTTTTATAAACCGTTGGAGTTCCGGATCTTGGATCCATAATCTCATCGGTGCCCGAGGCCAGCCGTTGATAATACCACATTTAAGGCGTAAATCACCCCTTCCAAATGGAATTGAATTAGTGACCTTGAAAACTATTTTACAAGTTTCAAGAACACTAGACCACCAACCAATTGGTAAAAGAACTAAAACAACAATTATCATTAGATAGTAATTTCCTAATATTTCAATGAAGCGACCAACGTCACAACTTTGACATTACTTGCAAAAATAGTAACAGTTGAAGAAATCTTCTCCTTTACGGCCTAAAAACTTTATGTTTTGGTTGACAAAAATAAAAGAACATTTAATATTTTAATAGTATTTTTCTAATTAACTATATTAAAGGATTCTTGCGTTTTAAGCTCGACCAATACCTCTTAAGTATTGATTCACAAATTGATGTTAAAAAAAGTATTGATTCACACATCATTCAACACCCAACTCTACAACTTTTTCTAACTCTGTTTTGTATTTGCTTAGATTCGTTTTTAGTTCATAGAAAAAAAAAGGCAAAAATATAGCTTTACCATGTTGAGAATCATCATTGTGATATTCCCTTTTTTTTTTATAAAATATAAAACTATATTGTACATAAGCATCGTACATTACAAATCAAATCCATGTCTTCTTCATGTTTTCTCTTGCACACCATATTGATTTGTTATTATTTATACTCACTTCAAGGTTTGGATCTCGTGACAATATAATTGATCCCAAAGATTCTTTGTTTCATTTTCTTGTCCGATGCAAAAACATACGACGACAAATATAAGATATAATTTGCAATCTTTGTAAAAAACAGGCATGCAAAACTTACAAAGGTGTAAAGAAATTATCTTTTAACATTTTAATAGTTAAGATAATTACTTATGGCTTCATAGTTATTTCATTACAATAGTTATCTTACTCTAATTTATAACGATTATCTATATCTAATATGTGTATATATATATATATATATATATTTTTTTTTTATAAACTAGACATGCAAATAAGTTGCTTGCACTATTATTAAAAATAAAAATTTCTAGAAGCGTGAAGGTGCTTAGTGCATGAGCAATGGTAGTATTTAGAAAGAGGTTCTATAAGTTTCTAAGCATTTAAAAAAATAAAAAAATAGAAAAAGTAGGAAAAGTAAAAAATGGGTTCTATGAGTTATAGTTTTATTAGAACCATTTTCTCATTTAAAAAAACTCACTTGCTACTTGGTTTAATATAATTGATTCATTGTTTTATTAGAACATCTCCAACCTTACACCAAATTCCATTTTTGTGTAAAATCTTTTCCAACCCAACACTAAATCCTACACCATTTTGGTGTAGAACTTTTTTATTTATAAATTGGTCCTTCAAATTATAAATAATTTTAAATTTATTGAGATTCATATATAAATGATGATAATTAAACCCAAATCTAATATGTTTATGATAATTAAACCCAAATCTATTATACATACCTTTATTTTATGTGATGTATTATATTTTTCTTTTCATATTTAATGTTATATTTAAATGATTTTATAATTAATCAAACTAAAAAATGATATATGGGTTAATATGTAAATTTGTAAAAGAATAAATTTAGATTATTGTTTTTGGTGTAGATAATGGTGTAATACATTAGAGTAAAATCCAACACCATTTTAGTATAAAATATTGAAAATGCTCTTAATGATTTCTTTTAAATAATAACTAAATTATATTTAAATAATATATATGAGAAACTTGAAGAATATCTAACCATTGAACATGCTTTTGTTGATTTACATATAAGCGAAGCTCGTCAGCTTTGGTTAACGTGATTGTGAACCATAAAAAGTGGTTCAAATTATGTTATTCAATGGAAATTATTGTTTTCTTTTATCTTAGTTTACTTTGTGAATCCTAGTGGATTAAAAATATCCATCAGTTGCTACTTACATTTTAGATTCGTGTTTTCTAGATGTTTCTGGTCGTCTAGTGCAGTGCTACAGTTGTTTTATTTTGTCGTCTTATTATCTTATATAGTATATTACAAAAAATTTGTAAACAAGTAGATATTTCATAACCATATATACGTAAATAAACTTAATAAAATTGTTAAAAAAATACAAAAGATTAGGGAGCCATACAAAGTCCTACAAGATATGTAGCCTCGCTGTATATTGTTGAAGATTCCACGCTTGAAGAATCTTGAAAGTGAATTCGAATCTAATCGAACGGTCAAGATTCAATCAATATCAAGCTTTCGTCATTTTTATATATGGAGAATATTGTAACATGAGAGGAAGTGGCTCATTCGTGACATCATTAGAACAATATAATCTAATACTTAAGACTTGGATATTAACGTGTAATAATGGTTTTAAGGCCAAGCAAATTATATAAAAGGGTCCCTATGCATCTCTTATTGTTTGTTTGATCTCATAGACCTCAAATAATGAAGTTTTAGGAAATGGATTTTTCAAATCGGTTTTAATGATGTAGTTGTGAATTGTTTTCTATATTGCAATCGATGTGAGTATACTAGTAGTAATTGATGATTGTATCATTTGTATGAAATCAATCATTGTGAGTATTTTTGACATAGTCATCGTTTTCCTAAACATAAGTCTATACTTGAGAAGTAACACAATTAAATTCGGACAAGTTTTAATCATCTCTATATTCAAAAATTTGTGAAGAACACTGTTTTATACTGATGGTGATCGTTTAGTTTGATCCTTGATATTTGTATATACGTGACTTCAAATGAAAATTTTAAGTCCTATTCTAAAAAAAAAAAAATTATGGTTATGACAAATTATTTAGTGAACGTATTCAAACAAAATCCAAATGCTTCATTAAAATTAATAACAATCAAAGTTTATACTTTCAAAATCTTACACAAATGGTTGTAATAAAACAAATTCATTACAAATTTAAATTGCCACAGTAATTATATTTAATTGAATCCAAATCCAAATTCTCCTTTTATCTGTATTTTGATAAATTACATGTTTGCATACGTAAACTATACTATTGATTAATATACTTTTAAGTTATTTTGATTATATATATAGCAAATTAGCAATGTCGAATCTGTAAAACATACACTGACAAATGATGATACCGTGTCCAAATTAAAATATCATCTTTTTATTTGGATAATTATAATATTTTTTAAAAAATAAATAAATTATCACTCCAGTTCCCGTCACGTCGTTACACGTGGATGACTCTTATTAAAACGCATCGTTTTCGTTTTCTTACGCACAACACAAAATCTCAGAGAGAAAAAAAAAAAAAAAAACACCGATTAGATTCCGTTTTCTTTAGCAAAATCTCTTTCGTTGCAAAAAGCTTACGAAGTCTTCCATCAATGGAAGCGGCCATATTTCACTCTTGCTGATGTATAGCTTCCACGAGCTTATAAAAATGTAAGCTTTTCTCCTCCACAATTTTCGCTGATGAAAAAAAAAACCCAACTTTTCGTCTTTTAGCTTAAAGCTCAATGTTTCTTTTCCTCGCCGCAATTTCTCTCGTTTTTTGAATATTCTGGGCGTGTTTGAATTTAAATTTTCTAGGTATTTAACTTACAACTTTGGCCTTTAACTAGACTGACATGTTCTGGAATTGCGTCTTGGAATTTTGTTGGGTTTGTGTTGGAATTTTGTTATGCGTGTTGTTTCTCTGTGAAATGTGTTGCTGATTCCACATTTGTGGAATTTTGGGCTTTCTTTATTTCTTGCGGTGAGTTTTGTCTTCTTTGAAGTATTTTTTAATAGAAAGTTTGAGGTAGTTCTGCCATTTTTCAGAGTTAGTTTATGTTTGCATTTATTTGGAAATAGTTTGTGAGATTGATACTGTGACATCTTCTCTATTGTAGGATTCTGGTGGAGGTTTGATTCATTAAATTGTGCTATTAAGTTGTTGTTAAGGTGTTTTGGTCAATTAGTCATCAAAGAAATGGAAAACCCATTTGCTTCTAGAGAAAAGGGGTTTGGTTATCTAGATATTTCAACAGAGCAAATGGATGGTTTAAGTTTTGGTTCTGGTGTTAGGAACTTGTTCTCTGATGATATGCTTAACTCGGACTCCTCGGAGCTTATGAATTACGACTCATGGTGTAATAGTCCTTCCGCGACTGATATCTTGTTCGCTCAGTACGGTATATCCACCTCCCAACATATGCCTTTTGGAGCTTTTACTTCGTTTCATGCAGCTGAGCCGAAGACTGTTACTGTTTCAGGTCTCACTCGTTCATTCCGTGATTCGGATAACTCGTACTACGGCGAAGAAAGATCGTCAGTACATGAATTGAGTTCTCAGTTTCTTCGCTCGTTAGATAGCGATGAGTTAAGTGTTAAACGACGCAGGGTTACTGATCCTAAGAGTGGTTTTCCAAACTATACTATTCCCAGGTCTTTGAGCCATTCACTAGATGAGAAGATGCTTAAGGCGTTAAGCTTATTTATGGAGTCCTCAGGTTCAGGAGAAGGCATTTTAGCACAAGTTTGGACCCCTATTAAGACAGGAGACCAGTACTTGCTTAGTACTTGTGACCAGGCCTATTTGCTTGACCCGAGGCTTTCTCAGTACCGTGAAGTGTCAAGGAAATTCACGTTTGCTGCTGAAGCAAATCAAAGTTCTTTTCTGGGTCTTCCTGGCCGAGTATTTATCTCGGGAGTACCTGAATGGACATCAAACGTGATGTACTACAAGACGGATGAATATCTGCGTATCAAGCATGCAATAGATAATGACGTCCGTGGTTTGATTGCAATACCTATCCTGGAAGCATCTGGGACATCTTGTTGTGCTGTCATGGAACTCATCACATCCAAGGAAAAACCCAATTTTGATATGGAGATGGACTCTGTTTGCCGAGCTCTTCAGGTTGATTCATTCTCTCTCTCTCTCTCTCTCTCTCTCTCTCTCTCTCTCTCTCTCTCTCTCTCTCTCTCTCTCTCTCTCTCTCTCTCTCTCTCTCTCTCTGTTTGTCTTTCTCTTGACTTGTATTCATGTTTGCGTGTACTACTGATGCCTCCGAAGTTTCTGTATGTCATTAGTTGGTTCCTCAAACTTTTTAACTTTACGCTAGCTTGATTTAAGGTCTGAGAATCTTTTTTGGCTTAAGACCTGCCCCATTCCTCTGCCTTTGTCAATGAAAGCTTCCAGGGCAGCTCTGGAGGCAATTTGTTGTGGTTGCAACCTGAGGTTACAAAAGCAGTTACTGATTTCTTGCATTGTACCAAATATATTGGAAAAAGGTCGTATAAAATATTATTGGCGGAGAGATTCATGTTTTCTTTTCTTTTTCAGGCTGTAAATTTACGGACATCAGCAATCCCTCGTCCTCAGGTAACATCTGAACCAAACAAAAAAAAAGCTCTCTTATCTCTCGTTATTTTATGCCTCAATCTAATGATGTTTCTGCTTTCCAGTACCTTTCAAGTAATCAAAGAGATGCCTTAGCTGAAATACAAGATGTTCTCCGAGCAGTATGTCATGCACACAAGTTGCCCTTGGCTCTAGCCTGGATTCCTTGTAGTTACAAGGGAGGAAAAGATCAATCTGTAAGGGTTTGTGCTGAAAATTGTGTTCTTTGCATAGAGGAGACAGCTTGTTATGTGAATGATATGGAGATGGAAGGCTTTGTGCATGTGTGTTTGGAGCATTGTCTAAGAGAAAAGGAAGGAATTGTTGGCAAAGCTTTCGTATCCAACCAGCCGTTCTTTTCTTCTGATGTGAAATCATTTGACATTAGTGAGTACCCTCTTGTTCAGCATGCTCGAAAATACGGTCTAAATGCTGCTGTTGCGATAAAACTAAGGAGCTCTTACACTGGTGAAGATGATTACATTCTTGAACTTTTCTTGCCTGTAAGTATGAATGGAAGCTTAGAACAACAACTTTTACTAGACAGCCTTTCGGGTACTATGCAGAGAATATGTCGAAGTCTGAGAACTGTTTCAGATCTTGGCTCAGCTAAAAAAGAAGTGACTACAGATAAATTTCGGACTGGCGAAATGTTCAATTTCCCGCAGACCACATGTTCCGGAAGCTTACAGACAATACTATCGGATTCCGATATTAACACTAGTAAAAACATATTCTCGGATATGTCATCTGATAAAGAAAACAGTGTTACAATATCTAAAAGCATTTCGGAAAAGGTACGCGATTTTTACAATTTGGTTATTCTGTAGATTACTGTGAACCAGTTTGCTAAGATTGAGTCTATTTATAGGATATGAGCAAAGTTAGAACACCAGAGAAGAAGAAAAGCACTACAGAGAAAACTGTGAGCTTAAGCGTTCTCCAACAACTTTTTTCTGAGAGTTTAAAGGATGCTGCAAAAAGCCTTGGTGGTGAGACTTGCTTTTAACATTTTCTCCGACATGGATTCGTAACTATTACCAGACAAACTAATCTAAAGCTTTGACTTGGATTTTTTCCTACAGTTTGTCCAACTACGCTAAAACGGATATGCAGACAACATGGGATCATGAGGTGGCCATCTCGCAAGATTAACAAAGTGAACCGGTCATTAAGGAAAATACAGACGGTGCTCGACTCGATCAAGGGTGTAGAAGGAGGACTGAAGTTTAACTCAGCGACGGGCGAATTTGATACCCAAAAGGGTTTATCTTCTCATGGTAACGATGCACATATAAGAGGTCAGGAGAATATGGCTGAAGATACCTCCTTCGAGCTCTTTGAAGCTAAATCTGTCGACAATGCAGTTAAGTTAGAGGAAGATATTATCACGAACCAAGCAGGACCGGGTAAGAACATCTCCATTCCATAAAACCTAAATGTAACGATTTGAATCTTACGCCATTTTAATTTCTGCAGGATCATTCATAGATATTAATGCTAGTGGTGAGCCATGGGGTTGGTTGGCCGAACAGTCTGGCTTAAACGGCAGTGAGGGAATGGATACAACATTCCGGTGCAGTGGCAATATCGTTGAACCAAACCAATCCATGTCATGCAGCATATCAGATTCATCAAATGGCTCAGGCGCAGTTATGCTCGGAACTTCATCTACTTCCATGGAAGATTGGAACCAAATGAGAAGCAACGAGAGTGGACCAACAATGCTCACTGTAAAAGCCACTTATAGAGAAGACACAATACGATTCAAGTTCGATCCATCATTTGGGTGTCCTCAGCTCTACAAAGAAGTTGGGAAACGTTTTAAACTACAAGACGGGTCCTTTCAGCTTAAGTACTTAGATGATGAAGAAGAATGGGTGATGATGGTTACAGATTCTGATCTCCAAGAATGCTTGGAGATATTGTTTGGTATGGGAAAACATACGGTGAAGTTTCTCGTTCGTGATTTGCCTGCTCCTAGAGGCAGTTCTGCGGGTAGTAACGGTTACTTAGGAACATGTTCATGATTAGATTCAAACAAATGAGTTTTTCCCTTGTGAAGAGACAATTTTGGTACAGTGGAGTCAGGGTATTGTATATGTGTTATCGTTTTATATGAATCAGAGAATACAAGTTTTGAGTGTTTTGTCTAAATTGCTATTGTTGTACTCAAGAAACACCTGTTTCTTCATCTTTGATATATATAGAAATAAGATTACAAATTTTAGTTCTTACAAAAAATATCCAGGCAGAAATCAATGCAATGTGAAATAATCTCTATTGCTCCATTCCATTGCTACTTCACTTTGGTAGGAAAGATTACAACTTCATCAACTCTTGTAATTTCATCAAGACTGTTGAAATTACATATATCCAGTATTAGAGAGAGATTCCATAACATGAAACTCCATACCAAATCGAAAACTAATGATAATAACTGTACACCTGTTTTCAATGGAGGGCATTAGTTCTTTAACAACAGAAACAATGGTTGACTCGTCTGACTTCTCTTGCGATGAAGCTTGCTTTTCTTCACTCACTGCAACAAACATGCGAAATTTCAGTAATAACGCGACCTTCGGGGTAAACAACGATTCTGAAGGATCATATAACTTTTTTTACCAGCCAAAAAGGTTTAAAGTGAGAGGACCTAAGTTAGAATGTCTTAAATTTAGTATCCTCACCTTCTATGTTGTCTTGAAGCGTGGAGTTGCCTCCAAGATATGAACGTTCATCCGTATCTAAGTCCAGACCTTTTTGGTCTGCAAATTTCTCTAGTAAGCGGTCGATTAGGTTATGTGCAACCATGCTTGTCTGGTCAGCAATTTCTTGGACTGAGAGGTACTGGTTTTTGTCTCTTTTGCGTGGCTTCCGCTCACCATGATCATCAGTCATTATGTTTTCAACAGAAAACAATGAACGAGAGCTAAACTGGTTATCTACTTCCATCTCAGTAATATCCCTCTCAACCTTGACTCGGATTTTGCTCGTACCAATGTCATGTCTTTCACTGATAAGTGTTGATTTATTCGGCGTGGGAGTGACGTGGAGAGACCTAGGATGAACTCTTGTAATACTCTCTGGCAAGTCTCTTATCACAACGGAAGAGCTGAAATAATGCTCGTTGGTTACGTGTGTAGAATCAGTCATATCCAAAACCGAGCATTCTGCACCACTTTCTTCATGATCCGATTCATACGAATCAATTTCATCGTCTTCAGTGCCTTTGGCTTCAAACTTTATGTTTCGACATCTTTTAACGAATTCCTCGTTATCAAATAAACTACGATTCTCATCAACATCATCATCATCATCATCATCATCATCATCATCATCATCATCATCACTGTCTTCTAGCTCCTCCATATAAGCATCGTCAAAGTCCTGGTCAAGCTCATAATCTGTAATACATTCCCAAAATATGTTCTTCACTTGAGCACTCACATTTTTCTGACCGCTGATCTTAAGCTGTCATTTGATACTTCGGCTTCTGGGTCTAATAAAAGATGCAGTCTTTTCAGCTCACGAAACCTGACCTTCTTACGTAGTAACCATAATGCTTTCACTATCTCGTTCTGTAGCTTTTGTTTCTGACGAGAACTGGAAAAAATCCGTGGCAGCGGTAGTTCTGTAGCCAGGACTTAGCTTAAGTGATAAATCTACTAACGACATCGCTTTAGCCAATTGCTCCGGTAGTATATCCCCTGAGAGCATCATCTCACTAGCTTGCCTCACTTGGTTTATCAGATCACTTCGACTCAAACCACATTTACTAATTTTCAACCGAGGAACCGTTCTTGAACCTTTAAGTTTCCTTTTCATAGCAAGTAGAGTCTGAGTTGACAATTTATCTAGCTCACTAAGTATCTTCATTGCAGCGTCGCGATGGGACTGACAAGCGTATGTGTTCAAATTCATTACGCAATCTTTCCTAAAATTTCCTCGATCATTAAGAACTTGATGCATCTGCTTAACAATATCTGCCTTTCCAACATCATCGTCCTTCTTCGTTTTGAAATTTCTCTTGATTGATTCTTTAATAATCTCTTTCATTCTCCATCGAGTCTTCTCAAACGAAGTAGACCCTCCAGTGACTATCGTCGCAATAAGATAAAGACCTTTATTCGTCAACGAATCAAGCTGTCTAATAACATCACTAGTGCAAAACTTTGACTCATTTTGTTGAATAGCATCAAGTAATTCTTCATTTTCGCGTAATCCAAATGCTTCTTCTACTCGAGACTTTACGGTCTCGTAGAATATCTGGAACAAGGCAGAAGATTTCATTAAACTGTGAACACTCATATATATATATGTAACAAAGAGATTGTGAGTGAGAGAGACCTACGTCATCTTCCCTAAGCAAAGATTCAGGGAGGAATCTGTCAAACAAATAAAACCAGAGCTCATGAATCAGCTGAAACCAAGAAAGCATAACAGATAGAAACTAAGTACACCAACTCACTCAGATTTGAGAAGCTGAGTATGATTCTCTGATTCAGACACATCACAACCCAATAGCCACCTAACAAGTTGCAAAATCAAAAAGACAAATCAAAGTCTGAAACTTTTTCCAAGAACATTGTAAAGGTTGAAACTTTGAGAATCATGTAAGCTTTCTTGAAAAACCCAAGATTGAAAATCAAACACATATGTAACCAAAATCTGAAATTTCTCAAGGTTTTCAAACAGAATCTGAGAGAATGAAAAAAAAACCTTCTTTTGAGTCGAATTTGGTCCCCTTGATCCTTAATTTGTGAAATTATCGAACGACAATCTGTCTGAAAGAAAACTGAGCTATGATTATTATCCATGGAGGATCTTCTTCGAGCAATTCGGTAATCAGAAAGAATGAAGATTGGTGTGTAAAGTAAGCAAGTTATTATCGGCACGAGTGGAAGATTGAGATTTCAGGAATTAGGGTTTATCAGATTTTTCTTTTCCGACGAAAAACAAAACTGAAATTGAAAAGTAATTGTCTTGGTTTTAGGTTTAGGCCTTTCAAGTTACAGAATTATGTTCTGAGGCTTTATTTTGTCGAAACTACAACTTAGAACTAAAGAGAACGTAAAATTTGTTTTTGATTATTTTTTTTGTCATCAAGATGATATTATATATGAGGAGGAGTTATCATTACAATCAACTCCAGAGGATTCCTGCGACCATCTATTTGATATGTACACCCAAAAAAATCTTAACAAACCATTCAGAGTATAACCAACCTACTCTATCACAACATTTGCTAGGCCAAAAAATGATCCCTACTATGACCTGATCTTTAAACACTACAAAGAGGGAAGCTTCTTTTATTCTGAAAAAACCACTTAATTGCAACATAAGAGTTTCCTCTTCCATCTTGTGTTACGCTTTGGGCAATGATGAAAGCCCCTCTATTCTCAAAGACCGGCTTCCATTCTCTAGCGTAAAATTTGTTTTTGATATACCCGTTTTTTTTGTGGTTAAAATATATACAAGTATGTGTTTTTTGATTTTCTTCACTTTTTTAATTAATGTTCATAACTAAATTATATGAAAATAATTCAATTATTTATGGGGGAATTACATACATGTCATCTTTAAAAATATTTTTTCAAACATGCTACCCTTGAAATTTTATCGTAAACATGCCACCTTTTATAGAAAAAGAAAAATCATTACTTTTTTTTCTCTCTCTCTCTCCTTCACGAAAGAATTAAAACCCAAACCCTAAACCTTATCCCCCAAAACTATAACTTAAATATTAAATAGTTAACCCAAATCCAAGAAATTAAAAACTGTAAAAATTTAAACGATGACGTAACTGTAAAATGGCTTGCCAAAAGTAGTGTATCATGAAAATTCTCATTATTGAATTACTATTGTTTTTTTAATCGTTTAGATTTATAAATTACTACAAATTATGAGAACTATTACACGGACGATTACACAACGGACAATTTTAGTCTGAACATACGGGACTACTCCGAACAGCTCTCTTTGCACCACGCTGAAAATCTCCCGTAAATAATTGACTCCATTAATTTGCATTATATGTGACTTGAACTCCATACCTGCAGGTGTAGAAATTAATAAACTTTTTAGTCAAACTACTGGAATAAGGGCCTCCACAAATTACTATTGTTTAAGAGTATTTTATTGTTCAATGTAGGTATAATTAAGCATTAGTTGTTTCGTTGTATGTGAACGATTTTTTTATTTGATTCAAACGTTGGCTTATTTTTGCTATTGTTAAGTTGATGAGATTGAGAAGCAAAGGTTTTTTCGTTTTCTTCTAAAGCTAACGATAAATAGGCACCACCAACACCAAGTGTTTTTGATTCACCAAAAAAAAAACACCAAGTGTTTATCACACTTTCATCAAATCCAAAGTGAGAAACACTAGAGAGAAAATGGCCAAGACAGTAAAATATGTTTCCATTGTTGTAGTCCTCTTCATCTTCTTCTTGGTTGTCTCTGGTAAGTGAACTTACTCAGCTTTTCTTGACATATTTGTTAATAACTTTATACATTTACGTTTGCGTTCAAGTATCCAAATTTTGTTTTTGTGAGCCAGATAATATTTTTATTTTTGTAATCACAATAATTTTATCATTTTTGTGCTTCTATTTGCTTGTGTTTGTAACAGAAATATCGGGGATAGAAGCGCAGGTTGAGTGCCCAAGCGAATATGGAGGTTTCCATTGACATCAATATTTGTTGATTATGCATATTATTTTTTTATTAGTTGAATCATTATCATTTCAGAAATGATGATAAACATGTTTATATTGGAAAAAAACATTAATAATTTTTTTTAATATGTGCTAACTTTAAATATCAAATAAAATGAAACAAAGTATTACTTGTTAAGAGTATTTATTTTTATTTTGAGTTTAGGTTGTTAATTAAAGTTATGTTGTAACCAGTGCCCGCTTAGGAAGGGGACACGTGGTGCGATGCCCTGGGATCCAACTACGTGTCCTCATAATTAAAGGGTAAAAAAAAAAATTACAAAAATTTATTTAAAATTAGATAAAATAATTTATAAAAATTACATTAAAAGTGTTCATAACAGGGGCAATTGCAAATATGCCACTGTTTACAAAAATTTAATCAAATATGTCACTGTTCACAAAATCATTACGAGCGTGCCACTGTTCACTGACTTAATGAAAAAAAATCTCACTTTCTCTCTCACGCCCAGATCTAAATTTTTTTCTCTCACAAAATTCTCTTTTTTGGAATTGCAAATCGGATTTGGGTTATAGATCTAGGATTTTCGATTCTCTTTCGTCCATGTAAATCTCTGTAAATTCCTTCAATCGATTTTGATTTCCTCAATTGGAAGAAGAAGAATAACGACGAAGAAGAAGTTGAAGAAGGAAGAAGAAGAACACGTTTAAATTCGATTTTAGTTACAAATTTGAGTTTTTGATTGGATTTTGGTCACGAATCTAAACTTTTTATTCGATTTGGGTTACAAATTTGAGCTTTTGATTTTTATTCAAATCTGGGTTTTGGTTGTTTTTTGGTCAGATCTGGGTTTTGGTTGTGTTTTTGGTCAAATCTGGGTTTTGGTTATTTTTAGGGTTTTCCCGTTTTTATAAAGTTTTAAAACAGTTTTATAAGACTTTTTTACATATCATTAAAAACTAAACAGTTAAATAATTTTTAAGGTTTTTAAAAGGTTTATAAGATTTTCATAAGGTTTGTAAAGTTTTTAAAAGGTTTATAAGATTGTTTAAACAGTTTAAAAACCGTGTAAAACTGTTAAAAAAATCTTATAAAACTATTAAAAAAAATTATAATGTTTTTAAAAGGTTTAGTAAAACTATTAAAAAAACTTTATAAAACTGTTTAAAAACCTTATAAAACTTTACAAAAACCTTATAAACAGTTTTACACGGTTTTTAAATAGTTTTATAAGGTTTTTTAAATAGTTTTACTAAATCTTTTAAAAACATTATAATTTTTTTTAATAGTTTTATAAGATTTTTTTAACAGTTTTATAATATAAAGGCAAAACTCTACCTCCATCCCCCTTCCCAAAATATATACCCTAAATGCATAATATTAGCGGAAATCTTCTCAAATCTTCTTTTCTTCTCAAATCTTTTTTGCGGAGATAGTGAAATTAGAGATGACGAGAATCGAATTTAGTGATAGTAAAATCCGATCTCATGAAGGCGATCTGGTAGAGAGAGAAAAAAACGAAATTTGGATGAGAGAAAAAAATGATGGCGATCTGGTAGAGAGAGAAAAAAACGAAATTTGGATGAAAAAAAAAAATTTGGATCTGAGAGATAAGCGTGAGAGAGATGAGAGAGAAAAAAAGATCTGTTTTTTTTTTTCATTTAAGTAAACAGTGGCACGCTGGTAATAATTTTAAAACAGTGGCATAATTGAAAAGTGGCATGCCAATAGTGGCATAACTCAAAATTTTTCTAATTTTATTCTTTAATGTACTTTTTCTTATAATAAAAGAAATATCAAAACAAATTAATAAAAAATATTTTAGTTTTATTTTGCTTCACAAAAAAACCAAAAATTAATATATATGACCCTAAAAAAATATTTTTGCTAGGGTCCACTGTAACTTTGAGCCTTCCCTGTTGTAACCTTTTTGTTATACTGACGTTTTCGAGATTTTAGTATATAATGGGTCCGACTGGTAATCTAGCTTTTTTAAAATCTGGAGCAGTAAGCTTTATAGCATAGTGCAAAGCTGATAAAGATTTGAGATAAAGCTGTATAAATAAAAATTAGTGTAATAGTTTTGGTAAAAATTTTGATAAATTTTTTGTGATTGGTACAATCTAAAACGGTACAAATTAAAAAGTGGAATAAAAATTATAAAGTTTTTCACCAATCTAACCCAATAAGTTGTTGGTTGGTAGCTTTGAAAGAATAAAAGAAAATAAAATTTACTTGGAACGACTTTTTGGGAAAGGAAGTATCAGTCCACTCGTCGTGAGCATAAGTAAAAAAAATGTTGTGGTGTCATGTGCACATGGATAGAAGTACCTAGAAGTATAACTTGATTTTTTTATGGTACTTAATTATTGATATCAATATCGATGAAAGTAATGGACTCGTCGTGAGCATAAGTAAAAAAATGTTAAGGTGTCATGTGCACATGGATAGAAGTACCTAGATAGAAGTATAACTGATTTTTTTATTAGCTAGATAGAAGTATAACTTGATTTTTTTATGGTACTTAATTATTGATATCAATATCGATGAAAGTAACAATATTAATATTTCACTGCATCAATATGATATTATCGAGATGTAAGTCATGTGCATGTCGATGATGAGAAAAGATTCCAAGTCAATTACACAAAAATTATCTGACTGGTTTAGGTTTGGTTAATATGGTTCGGTGCTACAAAATATCAAGCGGTTTGGTCCTAAAGCTTACTATAAATATAGGCACCACTAAGACCAAGTGTTATCACATTACATCAAACCAAAAGTGAGATACACAGAGAGAGAAAATGGCCAAGACAATGAAACTCATTTCCATCTTTACTGTCCTCTTCACCTTCTTCTTGATTATCTCTGGTAATTAAGTAAACTTATACTCTGCCTTTTCTTGACATATTTTGTTAATAACTTTATGTACTTACGTTTGCTTGCGCTCAAGTTTACAAGATTTATTTTTGTTTTTGCTTCATTTGCTCGTGTTTGTAACAGAAATACCGGAGATAGAAGCGCAAGATAGCGAGTGCTTGAAAGAATATGGCGGTGACGTTGGTTTCCCCTTTTGTGCGCCTAGAATATTTCCGACGTTTTGTTATACGCGTTGCCTTGAGGACAAGGACGCTAAAGGTGGAAAATGCATTTGGGGAGAAGACCATACGGTTAAATGCTTATGTGACTTCTGCAGCGACTCAACCTTCCTAATCACACTCTAGAGCGATCGCAAACGCAGAAGCAACCACCGTACGTTTGGATCTTTTGTTATGTTCTTTCACAAAGTGTTAGTCATGGTTTGTGTAATAACGGATGTGACTAGTCCAAGTAATGAATTAAGGGATGAATAAGTGAAATAAAGAATAATAATATAACTTTAAACCGGTTAACCACCGTATGGGTCCATGGTCGCAAAGAAGATACAACCACCGTATGTTTGGATCTCTTGCTATGTTTTTGGACTAATCAAAGTTTTACTCATGGTTTGTGTAATAAACTAATTAATAGTGGATGTGAATATTCCAAGTAATATTACAGGGATGGACGAGTGAAAAAAAATAATGAAACGATAAAGCATTTTATTTTATTTTATTTTGAGTTTGGGCCTCTAGGAATAATTTTATTATTGATAAGACTTTATCCGGTCTCTTAATTATAGTATTTTAATAATTTTTATTTAGTTTCTTTAATTATTTAATTAACTAAATTATTAAAAGATGGTTGAACCAATCATATACAACCATGTGTCACTACTTCACTTAAAATACGGTTTTTTCGTCTCCGTGAGAAGAGACGTATCTCACCAAAAGTTCAACTTTTTATTATTTTTAAATTTTTTATTTCTTAAAGACACTATTACAAACCCCTGTTGTTCATGTTCTAAGTAGAGCTTAAAACGGTACAACCATACGATGTGAAACTTTTTACCCTAAAAATAATATCAACCATTGATCATAATATATAATTTAGTGATTTGTGCTAGCATTATATCACTTTTCGAATTTAAATCCCCATATTATACGTAGAATAAATAAAAATTAATTTCACCCATTTAAATTCTTAAAGATATTTAGAAAAAAATAATTTTCTACAATTTTAATTTAATACGATATATTAATTAGAACTCTACTGTTTACTATTAATCTTCAAACTATTTGTTTATGGATGATATTGATATCATAGTAACTGTAACGTCCCGACCACCCTATTCATGGACTCTATATTAATTAGAACTCTACTGTTTACTATTAATCTCTCCGACGGTCGGTGCGTTAGTCCGAGAGATTCGGAAGTTATGTTTACGGACCCTTCAAATCACCACGCGATCTTTCCCCATGTTTTATCCTCACTCACACGGTACTGGAAATGACTTCCCAGTAGGTCACCCATCCTGAAACTACTTCAGTTCAAACACGCTTAACTCTGGAGTTCTCTCAAGACCTGTGACCGAAAAGATAAGTGCACTTTGGTGATATAGGTAGTCAAATCAATTCTTTTAAGTCTCTACGCATAAACCGCATATACCATATATGTCTTGAAACCGGGGTGTCACAATCACACCCACTAACAGATCGCAACGTCCTCATTGCGCATACCAAGATCGTTACCCCGACAAACTGACTCACACAGTTGTCAGGGCTCGCTCTGATACCACTTGTAACGCCCGACCGCCCTATCCATGGGCTCCACGTCCACTCTCGGCCTGTGGGCCCATACTCTCCGACGGTCGGTGCGTTAGTCCGGGAAGTTCGGAAGTCATGTTTACTGACCCTGCAAATCACCAAGCGATCTTTCCCCATGTTTTGACCTCACTCACACGGTACTGGAAATGACTTCCCAGTAGGACACCCATCCTGAAACTACTTTAGCTCAAGCACGCTTAACTCTGGAGTTCTCTCAAGACCTGTGACCGAAAAGATAAGTGCACTTTGGTGATATAGGTAGCTTAATCAATTCTTTTAAGCCTCTCCGCATAAACCGCATATACCATATATGCCTTGAAACCGGGCTGTCACAGTAACAATGCTTGATATTTCATTGCATCGATTTTATACAAAATTAAGCCAAGGTCGATGGTGAGAGCAATTCGAAGTCACAAGTTGTCAGGCCCGGCTCTAGGGGGTGGCCAGAGGAGCCCATGCCCCGGGCCCACTTCGATTTTAAAAAAATTCTTAAAGAAAAAGGGCCCAAAAAAAAAATTTATATAGGAAAAAAGGTTCAAAAAACAAAAAGAAAATTTTATATAGAGAAAAGGTCAAAAAAAAAAAAATTTGTCCAGGGTCCGGTAATATTTTGAGACGGGACTGCAAGGTGTCAAACATTAAAAGTTTCAAACGAAGATTTTTTTGTTATTAGTCTATATAGTTTAGTCAAAACACCGACGGGTTTAGTTTTGGAACGATACGGTTTGGTCGTACTAAACAAAAAGAACCTAAGCGGTTTGGTCCTAAAGAAAATTATAAATAGCACCAACGCCAAGTCTTAAAACACATATCCACAAACCCAAAAGCGAGATACATAGAGAGAAGAAAATGGCTAAGACAATAAAATCCGTTTCCATCTTTGCAGTCGTGTTGACCTTCTTCTTGCTTATCTCTGGTAAGTTAACTTACTCTGCGTTATTGTTAATATATTTACATGTTTTCTTGTGATTTTCACATAGTTTTTTTCAACGTGATCACATCAAATTTCATGATATACGATTCTATTTGCTTTGTTTTATAACAGAAGTTCCGGAGATAGAAGCGCAAGATAGCAAGTGCTTGAAAGAATACGGCGGTGACGTTGGTTTCAGCTTTTGTGCGCCTCGGATATTCCCGACGTTTTGTTACACTCGTTGCCGTGAGAACAAGGGGGCCAAAGGCGGAAGATGCCGTTGGGGAGAAGGCGGTGCGGTTAAATGCTTATGCGACTACTGCAGCGATACGCCATAATCGCTATATATGACCGCAAACACAGACGCAACCGCTGAATGATGAATCCTTTTGTTATGTCTTGCTACAAGTTTTAGTTATGGTTCGTGTAATAATGAATGTGAATGGTCCCAAGTAATAATACAATAATGTAATGTGAAATAAAGAATAATGAAAATCAAAGTACGACTTTTGTTTCTGTCATTATATATGTTTTGGTATACTTTGACTAAGAGAAAAATAAAACCTGCGACTTTTGTTTCCGTAGTTATTGTTTATTTGTTCATCTATGGTTTACTGTATGAATCGCGGTCCAATTGTTGAGTGGCTAATCTAGCGGTCAAAGATGAATTTCTGAATGTGACATGAATATAATAACAATGAATTCTAAATTACGAATGTAACATGCGTGGCTAATAACAAGAGATGTATTATGAAATTATGATTTTTTTTTCAACTATAATTTGAGAACATAAATATATATGCTATTACAATATTGGGATAAGTATATATCGATTAGGAAAAGAATTAGTATTCCTAGCGTGACAAAGATTAGCTCCTAAAGTCTAGGAATCGCTCGAAGTAGGTCTGGGCATAGTGTATCCGAAAAATGTAGTATTTGTGATTTAATTTTTTTGACGTATATCTCATTTTTCGATTTGCTTTACTTTGGAAAAATTCGGATATTCGAAATTGCGGATATCCGAATTTTCTGCGGATATTCGGATACCCACGATATTTGTTTTAAACCAAAAAATCCAAACCAATACAATATAATTTTTATTAAAATTAGTTTATTTAATATGCTATTTAAGCTAAATAATGAATAAAAATAACAAACTATACAATTTTTCTCAATATAATTACATAAAATTAAAAACTAGAAGATTTCAATGGTCAACAACGGAATATTTGTATTTTATGTAAGAAAAATACGAAAACATATATTTTCAATTAAAAAACTAATAAGTAATTAATTTTACTATAAATATTTTTTGTCTAACGTATTTGAAAAATACTAAAAATGCTATTTTATGTAAATATATATGAAATTACGGATCGGAGCGGATATTTGGATTTTTAAAAATAGTATTTGTGATTTGCTTCGGTTTAGACGGATAGTAAATTTTATTATTTGCTTTGCTTTGATTTATAACGGATATTCAGATTTTTCGGATCGAATCAAAACGAATATCAGATCAGAGCAAATATAACGGATAATTTGCCTAGCCCTAGCTCGAAGTAACAAATCCTAGGAGAATATGTTGGCGGGAATATCTAATATCATTTAAGATATTCCTCTTGGTATTCTCTTGGAGATCCTCCGAGATACTAGCTAGTAGATATTGTGTATATATGATGTAAATCATGTAACTAGGAGATCGATCAATAAGATAACGAGAAAAAACTCGTCACCACATCTCTCTTTGTTTAGAATATAATATGGAGAATCAAAAGCAGACGAGTTTCACGTTTGAGATAGATAACTTCTGGGAGAAAAAAGAAGAAGCTGTGATACACTCTCCCGTATTCTTAAGCGGCGGTTGTGAATGGTTTGTTTAACGTTTATCCCAAAGGATACCGTAATGGTATTAAAGATCACTTGGCTATTTTCTTTTGCGTTGCGAATCCTGAATCATTGCAACAAGATGGAAAAGACGAGCTAGATATTCCTTCGTTCTGTTTAATCAATCAGGAAAAGAGCTCTATAGGATGCGTGAATGTTGCAACTTGTTCTGCGCACAGTTCTCAAATTGGGGTATCTCAAAGGTCTTGCCTCTTAAAAAATCTTAAAGCAAAATTAGGGTTTTTTGAGAAGAACAAATTGATCGTTAAAGTCGAGATAAAAGTAGATGAAGTTGTTGATGAGGGAGATGTAACTGGAGAGGAGATGTTAGATGTTGGTGGATAATTCCAAGTTCTTTATTCGAATGTTGTTTCAGTGAGTCAGCATTTTGAGAAGCACCCGAACATTGCAAGAAACCTCAAAACAAAGAACCAAATGGTGAGGACATCATACATGAATGTCTTCCTCGGTCCCATCGAGACACTGGACAAGCCTCCAGAGAGCTTCACAAAAACTGAGCTAAGGAAGGCAGAAAGCGACTTGATGGAGCCAATGGAAGCGGGCTTCGATCCACACTGGTTGTGGGGAAAGCTTGATAAGGTTTCCTCTGCGGTGAAGAAAGCAAATCCTGATGGGTCTTCTCTAGTCTTTGGACTCCAGGAACACATCAAGAATCTCAACGTTGAGGTGAACATGGAAAAGATCAATGACTGGCTCAAGGGTGTTGTTCACTCTTACAAGGAATGGAACTGAGAACTTTTTCTTAAAGAAAAAAATAAAGACTAGATATGACATTTTATTACTATGCTTTTTTGGTTGGGATAATATTCGTATCTACCATTTTTTCGTAATGGACTTCTCATTTCTACCATTTGACAAAACATCTTTTATTTCTCTACCACTTTCCTCTATTGGACTAATGCAAAAAGACAAATTTAACCTTGCCATAAGTGAGCTGATTTCGTAGACAATATTGTCTCCGGTACAGACGTCTTTGGCTCCGACGTCGAAATGTTTCCGGCGCAGACTTTTTTATCTCCGACGTCGGATTGTCTCTGGTACAAATGTCTTCGTCTCCGACGTCATCTCTGTTCACCGCCGTTGTCTCCGACGCCGGACTGTCTCCGGTGCAGACTTTTTTGTCTATGACGTCATCTCTCCGACGTCGGATTGTCTCTGGTACAGACGTCTTCGTCTCCGACGTCGTCTCTGATGCTAAGATCTGTTCACCGCCGTTGTCTCCGACGTCGGATTGTCTCCGGTGCACTTTTTGTCTCCGACGTCGGATTGTCTCCGGTACAGACGTCTTCGTCTCTGACGTCGTCTCTGATGCACAGATCTGTTCACCGCCGTTGTCTCCGACGTCAAATTGTCTCCGATGCAGACTTTTTTGTCTCCGACGTCGGATTGCCTCCGGTACAGACGTCTTCGTTTCCGACGTTGTCTCTGATGCAGAGATCTGTTCACCGCCGTTGTCTCCAACGTCGGATTGTCTCCGGTACAAATGTCTTTGTCTCCGACGTCGTCTCCGATGCACGGATCTGTTCACCGCCGTTGTCTCCGACGTCGGATTGTCTCCGGTGCAGACGGAAAGAGAGGAAGAAGAAGGGCAATATTGTTATTTTGACTAAGAGAGAGAGAGAGGAAAAAGACAAAATATGGTAGTTTTTTGAAAGAAGTTTAGTGAAGTGGTATATTTCAATATACCATTTTGAATTAATGGTATAGAGTGTAATTTTCTGTTTTTGATTTTTATGTTTTCTTTCATTGATAAGCAATTTCAGGTCTTAGAGCATGATCAATTGTAGTATTTATGGAGAGGTTATATGGAAATTTTTTATTATAAATTTTATGTCATTCAAAGTTGGAATTCAAGAATAAAAATTTATGTTTTTTCTCCTCCAGTGGTAGAACCCCATTAAGGGTTCTATATATATATAAAAAATTATGAAAATTATTTTATTATAAGTAGAGTTTATTTTTTTTAAATTTATAACATAGTACATTGAATAAAACATAAAATATTTTGCATTTCAGTTCTGTGAGTGTTCGATTAATACCTCGTCTTGTGATAGTTCCAAACAGAACAACAAGGAGAACCAGAAGCATCATAGTTCAAAATTGAAGCTAAGAACACATATAACGATTGTAATTGGATGCAAAGAACCCTTATTTAATTTCAACCACATAAAAAATTTCCAAATTAAATCACATGCAAAACCCCTAAATCAAATCCCTAATTTCGATTACATGAAATCTCTATAAATTCACTACAATTTACCCACGAAATCACATAAATCTTACCGTAAAAGAGACATCGGACACTCCTTCAACCATATTAGCCGATTTCATCAACCAAACACGGCGATTACGAAAACGGTCCATAAGAATGAACGATCGACCCGTTTTCAGACAAATTCTTAGTGATTCATTATGAGAATTTACTGAATCGACACTGATTTTCTCTTATTTTGCCATTACAGAGAGGATCCACAGAGAAAGGATCGACAGAAAAGAGAGAAGAAAGAAAAATTAAACCGAGGTCACGATGGTTTTTTTTTTTTTTGGTTCCCATTCTCATTATTTCTAGACCAACCACAATCCGCCACTTATACCACATTTTGGGTATCTATAATCTCTAAATTTAGCACTGGTTATATCACTATTCACATGTTTAATTTAATTTTTAATTGTTTTTAATATTTAGAAATCCACTTAAGCCCACTTAACAACTACTATTGATCATGGTTTTATACGGTCTTCTCAATCTGGAATTGAAGCTTTCAGTTTCCGAACAAAATATTAATAAATAATGGAAATATATTCTTATTACAAACATAACTATTTAATTCTTTTAAAATATTCAAATGAATAGAAATTAATATGTACATAGAGACTAGAGAGATAAATCATATAACTAGTGTTAGGATGATTTGATAGCTTATAATCTAATCAAGACATGTAGCAAATTAAGTTAACTCCAGGTCCCGCCTTGAATAGAAGCATTGGAAGCACTAGAAGCACATGCTTCCGGCCCTATAATTATAAATAGGGATTATCGTCGTATATACCATTTTCTTGAAATAGACTACCCATTTCTACCACTTCACGTTAACTCTTTCATTTTCTACCACTTTTCACTATCGGGCTAACGCAAAAAGACGAATTTAACCTTGCTCATAACCGAGCTGATTTCATAGACAATATTGTCCACCGCCGACTGTTGTCTAGCACTGTAACCGTTGCCATCTCCGACTTGTCCACCGCCGTTGTCTCTGATGTTGTTTTGTCTCCGGTGTGGACGTCTTATTAATCACCGTCACTGTCACCATTTCCGGTGCAGACGTCTTGTTCACCGCCATTGTCTCCGACGTCGTCTCAGATGCAGACATTTGTTGTTCACCGCCGTTGTCTCCGACGTCGGCTTATCTCCGGTGCAAACATCTGTTTACAGCCGTTGTATCCGACATCGGCTTGTCTCCAGCACAGATGTCCGTTCACCGCCGTTGTCTCTGACTTGTTTCCGATGCAGATGTCTGTTCACCGCTGACGTCGTCTCCGATGCAGACGTCTTGTTCACCGTCATAGTCTCCGACATCAACTTGTCTCCGGTGCAAACATATGTTCACCGCCGTTGTCTCCGACATCGGATTATCTCCGATGTAGACGTCTGTTCATTGCCGTTGTCTCTGACATCGGTTTGTCTTCGGTGCAGACGTCCGTTCACTGTCATTGTCTCTGACGTCGGCTCGGCTTGTCCTCTAGCGTTATTGCTGTCTTTTCCGGCGTTGACATCACCATCCACCACCACCTTTTCACCATTGAAGAAGAAAGAAAGAGATGAGAGAAAGAGAGATCCAAATGAAAAAGAAGGACAAATTAGTCATTTTGATTAAGAGAGAGAGAGGAAGAAGAAAAAATGTGGTATGTTTTTTAAAGAGGTTTGGGAAAGTGGTATTTTTGAATATACCATTCTCATTTAATGGTATTGAGCATAATTTTTTGTTATAAATATATATTTTCGGCCCCATAAATGTATAATATATTTGTAGGTCAGTTGGTTTGAGTGGATAATAATGTGTTGATAGTCATGGGTTCGACTCCTTGTAGCTTCATTTTTAGTTATTTATTTAAATACACTAATTAAATTATCCTAAATATTTTTTTGGCTTCCAGTCCAGACTGGTTAACTCAACATTGGGGCGAAGGAAAGAGCACATCTAGAGGTGTCAAAATGGGTAACCCGACCCAACCCGACCCAAACCCTCATGAGTTTGAGGTTTTAATGGGCGGGTTTGACCCAACTCATTTATTATATGGGCACAATTTATCTACCCACACCCATTTATATGAAACCCATTAGGGTTATGGGTTACCCATGGGTACCCATATATATATTGAACTATACAATATAAACTTATTAAAAACCAACACGTTCCATATTATTATAAATTCAACAAAAAATTTTAACTTGAAAAAGAAAGAAACTAAATTAAAATGTCTACATATCTTAAAATAATATTGTAAAATCAGCAAACCAATAAAATAGAAAAACCAATAAAACTAAACATTAATTTAAAAAAACTGTTGGAAGTTGACTAAGACTTAAAATCCAGATAAGGCCTAAGTTTGTTATTGCGCTTCGCACACAGAAGGAACAAAAGGAGCTGGGCCAAAGTCTGTTGAAAGGCCCAAATACTTATCTGGTCAGTTTTGGATTGGATAAGGTAAAAGTTTGTTTTAACAAACTTTATCAGAAGAAGCGAAGATCATCATCTTCATTAGTTCGTTCAGAAAACTTAGAGAGAGAAGGGAAATTACAGTAGAGAGAGAAAGCTTGAAGATCAGAGAGTTTCCATCAATTTTTGCTCTTAATCTGCTTAGAACTCTTTCTAGATTCCTTCTTCTCTTGAGCGAATGTGTTGGCTTCTTCTAGCTCCTTGTAACCCTAAAACAGTGTACTCTTTCTCTCATTAGTGAAGTTTCGAGAGGACCGGCTCTCGACGAGATGTACCAGCGCGGATGGGAACTCGTATAAGTCTCTGTGTCAATTTCAATTCTGCAAACAAAGCAAATCGGAATTAGATCGGAGATTGATCGGAATTGAATCGGAATTCTAACCGGAAGTTGAGAAATACCAATCTTATTTCTCAACAATTGGTATCAGAGCTCCTAGGTTTTGTGCCAAGGGAGAAGGATCGAGGAGTCACTGCGGATTAGAGAAGATTATCAAGCTTGATAATCAGTGAACAAGGATCTGTAGAAGTAAGAAGAAGTATTACGGATCTGTGAACAAGATCAAGTATCAGAATCAAAAGAATATAAATCTTTAAAGCTTACCTCAAGTGTGAATAATCTGTTAAGTCTTCTTTGTCTCTTATCTTTACCTTAGAGTTTTTTGTGTGTTTCCAAGTTCTTGGTATTCCCTAAGTGTTTGTTTTCTGTACCTGCAGGATAGAAACAATCACAGAATCAGTTCAAGATGGATCCTACTCTAGGCAGATTTGAGATTGAAAAGTTTGATGGAAAAGGAGATTTCGGATTATGGAAGTACAAGTTTTGGGGTCAGTCGGAGATTCAGGGTCTTGCATCTGTGTTACAAGATGATGTTGGTGATGTTACTGAAGAGCTTCATGCTCCTACTACACCAACTCAGTCTCCAGCTATAACAACTCAGGCTCCATGCACTCCAACATCTGGGTTAACTGGTTTACCAACTCTCACAAAGATAAGAAGTGCATTGAGAAGAACAGAGGTTAGTACAAGCAGAAGAGATCCAACTAAAGCAGCAAAGGATTTAAGAGTAAGGAATCTTTTGGGAACTTGCCTTAGTGATTTGATTCTGAGGAAAGTGATGAAGTATAATACGGCTATGGAGATGTGGAAAGCACTTGAGAGGGACTATCAAACAAAATCTCTTCCTAATAGGATCTACCTTAAGCAACAATTTGCAAGCTACAAGATGGAAGAAAACAAGTCAATAGAAGAGAATCTGGATTCTTTTCTTAAACTGATTGCAGATTTAGAGAGCTTAAGAATTACCATTTCTGATGAAGACCAAGCCATTCAAGTCTTATCTGGATTACCATCGACTTATGAGCTACTGGTCCATACTCTAAAGTATGGCATGGGTAAAGAAACATTGACCCTAAGTGAAGTGGTAAATTCTGCGTATGCTAAAGAAGCTGAGCTGAGGCAGAAAGGTTTACTAGGCATAGGTAAAGGAAATTCAGAGGGGTTGTACAAGGGTAGATCTAAGTCTAAGCCAAGGTTTAATAACAAGGCAAACAAAGGCACTTGTTTTCAGTGTGGTAAAGAGGGTCACTGGAAAAGAGAGTGTACAGATAACAACTCTAGAAGATCAAATGAGACTATTAATCTAGCTGAGAAGACTAAGAAAACTATTGTCCTATCAGCAAATTCAGTTGTTGCTCCACTGGAATGGAACAGAACAGTTGCTTTATCTGCAAGTACTATTGAAACTCTAGATGAATGAATTCTAGATTCAGGAGCTACTTTTCATATCACACCGGATAAAGATGTGTTATTTGACTTCAAACAGATCAAAGGTGGTAAAGTTCTAATGGCTAATAACACTATCAGTGAGGTTGTGGGCATAGGGAATGTCAAGATACTAACAGAAGATGGTACTACTGTTATTCTCAAAGATGTGTGATATATGCTTGATGGTGGTAGGAACTTAATTTCTTACGGCTTACTAGATAAGCTAGGTTGTAGGTATGAAGGTGAGAATGGAGTTGTTACTTTCTATAAGCAGAATGATACAGTGTTCTATGGTAAACTCATTGATGGTCTGTATCATCTACAAGGCAGTATCCTAAAGGGTGAGTCAAATACTACAGAAACCAAGAAGGACCAGACTATTCTTTGGCATTCAAGATTAGGTCACATCAGTCAAAAGGGTTTGAATCAGCTGGTTAAGGATGGCTATCTACCTAAGAAGGATATAACTGATTTAGGTTTCTGTGAGAGTTGTGTGTTTGGAAAATCACACAAGCTCAAGTTCAATGCTGCAAAGCACAAAACTCAAGGCATACTTGATTATGTGCATTCTGACTTATGGGGATCACCATCAACCCATAGCAGCAAGAGTGATTATAAGTACTTTGTTACTTTCATAGATGACTACTCTAGAAAGGTCTGGATTTATTTCCTAAAGACTAAGGATATGGTGTTTGAGGCTTTTAAAGAATGGAAGGCTGCAGTTGAGACTCAAACATGTAAGAAACTAAAGTGTTTAAGGACTAACAATGAGCTAGAATTCTGCAACAACAGGTTTGATAATCACTGTAAGGAGTTTGGTATTAAGCGACACAGAACGTGCACTTATACTCCTCAGCAGAATGGGGTTTCAGAAAGGATGAATAGGATTACAATGGATAAGGTGAGATGTATGTTATTAGAAACTGGGTTGGATCAAAGTTTCTGGGCAGAAGCTGCATCAACTACCGTCTACATCATAAATAGGTCACCTTGTACAACTATTGGTTTTAAACTTCCAGAGGAAAAGTGGTCAGGTCAGAAACAGGATTTGGGTCACTTAAAAAGATTTGGTTGTTCTGCCTATGTTCATCAGGTTCAAGAGAAGACAAGTCCTAGAGCAGTTAAAGGAGTTTTTGTTGGTTACCCAGTGGGTACTAAAGGGTACATGGTTTGGTTAACTGATGAAGGTATTTGCACAACAAGCAGAAATGTTGTGTTTCATGAACACGAAGTGTTTAAGGATACTACAGGAAAATCTAAGGAGAAACCTAAGGATAATGGGACTAAAAGGGTCTCATTCAGCAATGATCTGATTAAAGGACCAACACCTAGTGTGTCATCAGAAGATGAGTCATCAGATCGAGGTGGAGTTTCTTCTAATCCATCTGAAGAGACTAAAGAAACGAGTTCTACTACTTCTGGAAAACATTCAACATAAGCTAGTAAAAGTACTAGAAGTTTAAGTTCAGACTCAGAATCAGATAAAGGAACATCTGATGAAGAAGAAATTGAAGAAGATCCTATTGAAGAAGAACCTAATCTAGAGGATTATATTCTGGCCAGAGACAGAGTTGTCAGAAAGAATAGAAAACCTCCTTCTAAGTATGAAGATTCTAATTTGGTTGCATATGCCTTATCTGCAGCTGAAGACATCACAGTTAAAGAACCTAAGACATATGTAGAAGCTATGAGAAGCAAGAAAAAGAGGTTCTGGAGTGGTGCTTATGATGAGGAAATGGATTCTCTAATCAGAACTAAAACCTATGTTTTGGTTGAGGGACCTAAGGATCAAAACGTGGTTGACTGTAAATGGGTTTTCAGACTTAAATCTGGAATACCTGGAGTAGAAGATCAGATATATAAAGCCAGACTAGTTGCTAAAGGGTTCTCTCAAACTGAAGGTATTGACTACAATGAGATCTTCTCTCCAGTGGTAAAACATGTCTCTATAAGGCTAATGTTGTCACTAGTGGTTAACTATGACTACAAGCTAGAGCAGATGGACGTTAAAATTGCTTTTTTCATGGGAATCTAGAAGAAAGAATCTTCATGAATCAACTAGAAGGCTACATCAAGAAGGGTAATGAGGATAAGGTCTGTTTACTAAAGAAATCCCTATATGGTTTAAAATAGTCACCTAGGATGTGGAATCAAAGCTTTGATGGGTTTATGAAGACACAGAAATTTCACAGAAGTTTATCAGATCCGTGTGTTTACATGAGGGATTTTAATACAAATCAGGCTATCTATTTGCTACTCTATGTGGATGATATGTTAATTGCATCTGGCAATATAACATTGATCAAGGGTCTTAAGGATAATCTAAACATGGAGTTTGAAATGAAGAATATAGGAAAGGCATCTAGGATTCTAGGTATGGATATAATCCAAGACAGAGAGAAAGGAACTCTCATACTGTCACAGGAAAAGTATTTGGAAAAGGTTCTAAAGTCTTTTGGAATGATTGATGCTAATCCAGTTCTAACTCCTACTACATCTCAGATGAAGCTGAGACGTCTACATAAAGATGAAATAGAAAAAGAAGCAAAGCATATGGAAAATATTGCTTATGCAAGTGTTGTTGGTAGCTTAATTTATGCTATGATCGGTTCTAGGCCTGATCTATGATCGGTTCTAGGCCTGATCTAGCATATGCAGTTGGTTTAATAAGCAGATTTATGTCATGTCCAAGCAGGGAACATTGGAATGCAGTAAAATAGGTTTTGAGGTATGTTAAGGGTACACTTCAGAGGTGTTTAACATTCAAGAAAAATTCAGAGATAAAAGTTGAAGGTTTTTCATATTTAGATTACGCAGCAGATTTGGATAAAAGAAGATCTATAACAGGTTATGCATTTCAAGTTGGTGGTAATACAGTTTCATGGAAATCAGGATTACAAGAAGTTGTAGCTCTTTCAACTACCGAGGCAGAGTATATGGCTCTGTCTACAGCAGCTAAGGAAGCAATATGGTTGAAAGGAATATGCACAGAAATGGGTTTTGGTTAAGACAAGGTGGTAATGAATTATGATTCTCAGAGTGCAATTGCATTAGCTAAAAACCCAGTTCATCATGAAAGGACTAACCATGTGGATACTAAGTTTCATCACATCAGAGACTTAGTTGATAAAAAGATCATTGTGTTAAACAAGATTCATACTACAGTCAATCCTACGGATTTCCTAACTAAGTCGTTACCTGGTCAGAAGTATCAGCTCTGCTGTGAGCTGCTCAATCTCCACTGAGTCTGAAATCGGCTCCGGTAACTCCAGGTAAGTTTTTTGATCTCAACAAATAAGATTTAAAGCTGATGTTAGTTTGTTGAGTGTATTTCAGGTAAACAGAAATAGAACAATAAACTTGCTAAAGGAGAGAAGATGGAGTTACCTTATCGGAGCAGGAGCAAGTCCTTGGAGTGATTTGTTCCAGGTGGAGAGTTTCTACATATAAACAGTAGAAGTGTTATTGTGTATCTCAGTAAGAAACAAAGCTGAGTATTGAGATGGAGAAGCTAAGGAGTCAGATTGTTACCTTGGATGTTTTGGAAGCAAAAGGTTTTATCTAAAGAGTTTCTCTGGAGAAACTTGACAAGAAATCGTCACTGGTTAATGAATATTCAAAAAACAGAAGAAGAAGTAAAGCGTCAGAGGTTAGAAGAAGCTGGAAGGTGAAGGGTTTACCTGAAGAAGCTTTGAAGAGTCGCTGGAAGTCGTCTAAGCTGGGTCTCCGGTGTATCGGATACATACAGAGACAAAGAAGAAGTCAAATTAAGGTTTTTGATTCGGAGCAGACGAAGCGTCATCAGAAGCAGAGGGTTCTACTTCAGAAGTTTTTTCTGAAACAAAGAGGAGTCAAGGAAGAAGAAGTACCTGGAGATGAACGGCGATCTGGTTCTCGGCTTAGAATCACCGGAGGAGACAGGGGCGTATGAGCTGTTCTTCACTTGGAAGAGAGAGAGTTAGGGTTACTAAGTGTTGCGGCGAGTTTTTGGATTAGGTCTGAGTCAAAGGTGGAGTTTTGTTGGAAGTTGACTAAGACTTAAAATCCAAATAAGGCGTAAGTTTGTTATTGGGCTTCGCACACAGAAGGAACAAAAGGAGCTGGGCCAAAGTCTGTTGAAAGGCCCAAATACTTATCTGATCAGTTTCGGATTGGATAAGGTAAAAGTTTGTTTTAAAAAACTTTATAAGAAGAAGCGAAGATCATCATCTTCATTAGTCCGTTCAGAAAATTTAGAGAGAGAATGGAAATTACAGTAGAGAGAGAAAGCTTGAAGATCAGAGAGTTTCCATCAGTTTTTGTTCTTAATCTGCTTAGAACTCTTTCTAGATTCCTTATTCTCTTGAACGAATGTGTTAGCTTCTTCTAACTCCTTGTAACCCTAAAACAGTGTACTCTTTCTCTCATTAGTGAAGTTTCGAGAGGACCGGCTCTCGACGAGATGTACCAGCGCGGCTGGGAACTCGTATAAGTCTCTGTGTCAATTTCAATTCTGCAAACAAAGCAAATCGGAATTAGATAGGAGATTGATCGGAATTGAATCGGAATTCTAACCGGAAGTTGAGAAATACCAATCTTATTTCTCAACAAAAACACTTCAATCTTACTCGGATCCATCTGCTTCCTCGGATCCATCATCACCTTCAATCTCTACAAATAATAAGAAAACTATATTACCAACCTGGATAATTTAATAACTAGTATTAAAATTAGTAACTATAAATGATAACTTTATCTTTTTCATCACTTGCAAAACCAAATAACCATGATCTCGTACCAACATGGACATGTTTCGAAAAAAGTCGACTCTGGTATTTGTTTAGACACGAGAACCAATACTGAAAGATGATTCTGAAGCAACAGTAGTTATAGGAACGCTAAGCACATCATATGCAATGTATGCTAGAGTGCCAAAACGATGTATGTTATCTTTTCAGTACTGCAAAAAAGACATTCCATGATGGTCTCTCATTTTTAATATATATAAATATTAATTATTTTTAATTTTATGCTAAACTCATAGGTAACCCATAATCCTAATGGGTTTTAACCATTAAACCCATGAACCCATTAGGGTAACCCAACATAACCTATTTATTTATATGGGTAAAAAAATATAACTCAAACCTGCTAAAATTGTGGACTGGTTCGGGTAACCCATGGATAATGACCCATTTTGACACCCTTATGCACATCTATGACAAATATTTGATTTGTACAGTTCTAGACGACGGTCTTTACACTACAAGAACGGTATTTGTTTAGACACGAGAACCAATACTGAAAGATGATTCTGAAGCAACAATAGTTATAGGAATGCTAAGCACATCATATGCAATGTATACTAGAGTACCAAAATGATGTATGTTATCTTTTCAGTACTGCAAAAAAGACATTTTAGGATGGTCTCTCATTTTTAATATATATAAATATTAATTATTTTTAATTTTATGCTAAACTCATAGGTAACCCATAACCCTAATGGATTTTACCCATTAAACCCATGAACCCATTATGGTAACCCAACATAACCTATTTATTTATATGGGTAAAAAAATATAACTCAAACTTGCTAAAATTGTGGACTGGTTCGGGTAACCCATGAGTAATGACCCATTTTGACACCCTTATGCACATCTATGACAAATATTTGATTTGTACAGTTCTAGACGACGGTCTTTACACTACAAGAAACTATGGTAATTTTGGACGGCCAAAACGGTTAGAAATCTGTGGGAAATAGCCATTTAGGATTGATTACGGACGGATTCTACTGAATATACAATGAATATTTCTTAAAGAAATTCAGAACTATACAATTATATATCATACGAAGACATTACTAAGATTGTAGGACCGTTTAGAAACATTTGATGCCACCTAACGTAACTCGTGGCTGATCATGACAATTATGTTGTCCCAACGATAAAGATAGATAGCACTAAAAAAAGTGTTGAGTCCATCAAAACACATCTACGTTAACTCCAAAGTGAAACAAAGAGCTTAAAGAGACAAGACACAGAGAGAGAGAGAAAAAATGGGCATGGCAACGAAGTCATCAGTTTGATCTCCAATTATAGCATACTAGGGTTTAAAAAAAATTGGGGATGTTCTGGGCTCTGTAATAGATTTACTTTCTCATACGGGAACAATTCTATCACGTTTTTCATGATTTTACCTACATCAGAAATTTAGAGTGAAGTGGTTACTTTTTTGTTGTTGTTTCTAAAGTTACATTTTTAATCAATAATCAGACGGTAGGACCATTTAGATACATAATGATGACAGCTAAATGTGACTCATGATTTTTTGTGACATTTTTTTTTTGTCCTAACGAGAAAGATAAATAGCATATATAGCACCACAACAAGTGCTAGCTAGATCCTTCTACATATACGTTAACTCCAACGTAAAACAAAGAGACTAGAGAGAGAGAGAGACCATGGCAACGAAAATAGTTTCTACCTTCGCCATCTTTTTCATCCTCTGTTTGGTTATCTTTGGTAATTATTTAATTTCTTCTTAAGATTTGCGTTAGCGTTTGAAGTTGTGATTTATTGGATTGTAACAAGTTTCATTACTCACCAAATTTTAGCAAAAAAAAAAATAAAAAAATCAAGTTTCATTACTATGTGATTATATATTTTCTCTAGTTAAGCCTAAAAGTCACTTTGTATGAATGAGCAGAAGTGCCGGAGACAAAAGCGCAAGATAGCAAGTGCCTGAAAGAATACGGCGGCGATGTTGGTTTCAGCTATTGTGCGCCTCGGATATATCCATCGTTCTGTGTTCGGAACTGCATTAAGAACAAGGGTGCAAAAGGTGGAATATGCCGTTGGGGAGATGCCGGTGCTGGTGGTGTCAAATGCTTATGCGACTTCTGCGGCAAGAAAGCTGCTTCAGATGTAAACGATCGTTCCACGTTTTGATCGCAAACGCACTTCTGTGTTTGAATCTTGCATGTGTAATGGTTTGTGTAACAAGGTGACTGTAAGTGATAATAATGAAATAATGAATAAAGTAAGAGTTAAAAATGAATGAACTCGTTAATGTCTTTTACTTTGGATAAGTGCGAAGATCTGGTGAACTAACGTCCGATTAATTTACGTGCTAATCGAACGGTCAGTAATAAAGTCTAGTGGTGACGTGTAAACAAGAGAAGAAAGAAATTGATACATTTAGGGCATGTTCACACTATGATGTCTTAAGAATTTTAAGTATTTTTAAAATATAAAATTATTAAAATTTGAATAAAAAGAAGAAAGAGAGTGTTTTTGTGGGATATATTGAAATATAAAATTAATAAAAATTGAGTAAAGGAAGAGATAGTGTTTTTAAAAGGAGTTTTTGTGTCTAAAATAAGATATTTTGGAGAGTGTTCTTAAAAGAAGAGAGAGTGAAATGATGAAAGAGAATATATAAGGTTGAGTAAAAAGAAGAAAGAGAAGTATAAAATTGAGTAAAAGGAAGAAAGAGAGTGTATTTTAATAATTTTATATTATAAGAACATTTTTTAAGACACCACGAGAAAGAAGAAAGTGAGAGGAGAGAAAAAATGAGGGTCTCAGGTTCAAAGCGAGTCAAGACGATTCTATCAAACTCGCCCGAGTTCAACTCGGCTTGTGACTCAGCTTACGAAGAGTCTCTCTCTCTTGCACAACATGCTTTCGCCGGAGTTCGTACCTACCAACTCCTCTCGGCCGCCGATCACATCCACCGGAATCTCACCTCTCTTCGATTCCCTCTAATCATCAAATGGGTCTCTTCTCCACCGAGTCAATCACAAGTCGACTCAGCTCTCCGAGTCACGGCGGAGGAAGAAGAGATTCTTGGGATGGAGAAGTTTAAGGATTGGTCCGTCGAGGTTTTTTCGGAATCCGTTGTCGGAAACGCGAGGAAAGCGATAGCGAGTCGGATTCCCTTAGGAATCGCCGGAATCGCTGGAATCGGAGCGGTGACTCGGTCGGGTCAAAACTTAATCGGAGCTGCGATTGGTGTGTACGCGATTGGAGTTGCTACTTCGGTTTTTCTTAGCCTTTCTTGATTAAAAAATATTACTTTCTTCATCTTTTTAGTTCTGCTTCAAGAATTACAGTACATATATGGATTATGGAGATTTTCTTTGTCTTGAAGATTTTGGTTTTGGAAAGTATGTTTGGTTACTGAACATGAACTATGTGATTTGTCTTTAAATCTTGTATACTATATTGTCTCCTAAATTGTTAGCAATCATGAATACTAGCTGATTTTACTCCCAAACTATGAGGATGAGATTTTACTAAATATAAAATGGGTCTGGCTATTAGTCTATATTGTATCATGGATCATGGATTAATTTCGTATATGGACATCGAGTCTTGTTTTAGTATTTTGCTATTTATCCCCCAAAATATCAAGAATCTTCACATAATTTACTGTCTCAAATTCCTAAAAACAATCTAGAAAGCGAATAGTTTGGTTAAGAAATGAATAGCGAAGCTTAGAACAACATGGAAAACGTTTTTACCTGTTTGTAAGACAATCTTGATTTATCAAACCTTTAGAGTGGACCGTTCGTGTCTCCAATAATTGTTTTCTTCTTTTTGGGTTCCGAATATGTGTTTGGATTTAATATTTTATACAAAATTCACCCAAAAGAAGAAGTCCAATTATTTGATATCAACAGACATCATCTCACTATAAAATACCATCGGCCAATACATCACCACCAAAGTGTTAATAAGCATCAAAACCAAAGGAAAATGAAGTCTGTTTCCATAATCCTGGTGTTGTTGTTCGTCTTCTTCCTCGTCGTTCTTGGTAAGTTATATATACTATATAGTTACATACATTATTACGAAACTGCCACCCTCACGACTCACATATATAAGATTATTACACTATGTAGAGTCGCCGGAGAAGGTAGAAGCCGGCGAAAAGTTCAAATGCGTGGAGGAGTACGGCGGAGACGTGGGTCCTACGTTTTGTAACCCTAAATTCTTCCCTACGTTGTGCCGCCAAAACTGCCGGAGTTTCAAAGGGGCGAAAGGCGGAAAATGCGTTAAGAGTCCCAAACACAAACATATCAAATGCTTCTGCGATTATTGCAAAGACGAGTAAGAGACTACAAGAAAACCTAGTACATTTGTACTATCGTGTAACGTTATAAATATATAATGTGCTTTGATTATGTAATAATGTCCCAAGTTGTCTAAGTGTAATGCTCTGAATAAAAAGGCATACATATAGATGCCAATTTACGACCATTGATCTCTGTCGAGCTTGTATGGAATCCGATTTTCATTTGTTTATGAGTTAAGTTTATCTTGATTTATGTTTATAAAGAAATGAAATACGAATGAGAGATATCATTATGTAATGGTTGATGTGTATTTCAGATTATAATTTTTCACTTAAAAAATGTTTCACTCTTCGTCTGAATCGAGTCCTGGTATGTACTCTAAGCTCACGTCAAACACGACTGGACTGTTCGGTGCAACTCTCGGCCTCCCTGGAGCTGAGACTAGACCCTTTGGAAACGCCAACTAATAACATTCACAGAACCAAAAAAATTGCAGAGAGTTAGAAACTCTGTTACATTAAAAATGATTAGTTTAGTATAATTCTTGATTAGCACTTACAGGCCCTGGAATATAGAGTCTGCGTTTTCCACCGGCTTTCATACTCAAAATTCCTTCATCAAGTCCCTTGATCACCTGGCCCGACCCAACGCGAAACAGATACGGTAGACCTTTATCTAAAGAACTGCAATTGAGTGAATGTGACCATTTGATAGTATGGTTCTAAGACTAACTAAATAAGTAAAAAATATCAAATTGTTCTGTTTTTGTATGGTTTGAGAAATATTACCTGTCGAAAATTTGTCCAGACGGAACCATAGCCACATAATTAGCAGCAACCTGCGACATTTGAAACATTTTCACATCTATTTAAGCGACGAATTATAGTTTTTTCCTATATCTTACAATGATTTGATTACCTGATAACCAACCGGGGGACTCGGGCCTGAACCGACTTTGATATCTTTATACTGAAGCCCTGATTCTGTGGTTACCATTGGAACCTATATTCAAAAACAGCAGAAAATACTAACGTTGGTACAACCAATACACAATACCATGAATTAAAAATGGTTCTATAAAAAGCCAATTAAGGTGTTTGTGTGTAATCTCACCATACATTTTCAAGCTCTTTCTCGCATTCGGCTTTGCAAAGTCTCGGTTTATCTTCTGGAGGTAAACCGGCTGCATAAGCCGCAAGCGAGTTCATTGATAATCCTGATGACACTCCGAGTAGCAACAACATTGCTTCTCTACGGCTAGAGAGATCATTATTGATTTTACTGGTTTTGTTTCTTGTTTCCGAAGCTATGGCTCTTGTAGCTATACTACATCTTGGTGTATTTGGATTCTTGAAAGTTTGAACATTTCTAGATGTTGAACCTAAATACATAACCAAAATGTCAAATTTTCCAAAACCCAATAGAATTAAACTATTGACGAGTGAGAAATCCACAATTCTAATTGCAATTATTCAAACCATGAATGAAACTGGTACAATCAAAAGAAATGAGAAACCCAAAATTCCAAAGTGGATAAAATCTCATATTCGAGATGAAAAACAGATTCAGTACTTTAGGTTCTTAATTCGTACCTAGTGGTAGAAGGAGAGATGGAGAAGAAGCTGCCATTTTTATTCTTTGAGCTCGAGTGAAGAAAAATTGATGATTTGGCAATTGGCAGGAGCTAACGAAAAGCGTAAGTGGATAACGAAATCTCTCGTTTTGTTTGTGTGTTCGGTTCTTGCTGATTTGTCTCGAAATTTACCAAAAAAAAAAAAAAAAAAAGGTTCAGGGAGAGAAACTAAAAACGTTAAAGAGTGGATCATCCGAACGTTGAGATGGCAAGGAGTTCTCTTTCATCTTCAGTGGGGTGCACATCACTTCATACAAAACGGCATCGTTCTGATATCGCGGTTATAAAGACGGTAATAATTATACTTCATTGTAGTGGGAAAATATGTTCTTTTTCAATAAAAAGTACATAGTGAAGTCTTAAGAAATTTTGTTTTTTTTTTTTTCATCTTATTATTAATAAGAACAAAGGATTCATTACAGAAAGATCGACTTTTCCACCATCCATAGCCTAAATTGGATCGCAAACCAAAACAAACATGTCCTCCATGAACACAAAATCTATTCACTAAGTCCCAAAGAACCCGCATCACACGTCCAGATAACAAAAGTCAAACCACAAGCCGATCAAAGAGGAAAGACGCTCTCACTAACAAAGAGGCCATTCAACCATGAAGGATGACCAGATGCCACATAAGAACTCCTCCTACCATCTTGAGTAACACTTTGAGCAATGAGATATATCCCTCTATTAGCTTGTTTAGCTTCCTTAACTAGATTCAATTCATTTATTCCTTCACTTATTAGACTGATTTTGCTGACCTGATAAGCAAAGGAAGGTCAGGCTTGGGGACGTTCCAGAGCATCAACTAATTCCCCTGCTTCAGTAGCCATTATCATCCTTCGAGTTGATATCCCCAAAGCTTCTCCGACTATGTAATTTAACCTTTCCAAGATGATCTCTTACAACCCATGATCCACTTGCGATTCTATTCCTTTTAGACCACGATGAACCAACGTTACATTTAACCCACAGTTCAGGAGGAAGCTTCCATTTCTTCAGCTCTCTGATTACAACATTCTCCTCAATTATACCTTGAACTCCTTCTTGTAAAACCTGAGCCTCAAACCATTGACAGGCCTCCTCATTAGCTTTATTAACCGCATCCAACGCAGAGAAAGCTTTCCCTTCAATACAGAATCCATTTATGTTTTTCCAGATGTACCATAAAAGCCAGGGAAAACTTCTTCTAATATTCTCAGGAATCGATCTATTCTTAGACGAATTGAATAAGTAAGAGAAATTAGGGAAGATTGCCTCTACATGAAAACCTTGCTCAGGAACCAGAAATGAAGATAATGCCCAAACTTGTCTTGCAAGGCAACAAACAAAGAGCACATGATTTATAGATTCACCTTCCTCTCCACAGATTTGACACCTAGAATCGATCTTAACTCCTCTCTTAGCAGTAAGTCAACCACATGTACAACCTCACTAAGAGTTTTCCACAAAAAAAATTTAATCTTAGGAGAAGAGAGAATATCCCAAACCTTGATTATGAGATCATTGGTAGAAGGTAGCATATGTGCCTTACTGAGAGACTCTCCTTTATTCTCCAAAAAGGCTTGATTGTATCTAGACTTTACAGAATAGTCACCACTTTTAGTAAGCTTCCAAATCCAAAAATCCTCCTTGTTCACAACCGGATTCATTTCTAAAATGCTAACCACATCTTGATGATAGAAAAATTGGTTCAGCATAGAGACATTCCAACTTCTATTTCCAAAATCCAGCAGATCACAAACTCTGAGGTTCAGGTCTATAGATGAGTTCTTAATCAAAGGAGCTCTCATAGGATTACCCTCTATCCATAAATCCGTCCAAACGCTCACCGATTCTCCGTTACCAATCTTTTTCTTCAGCCCCCTACATATCAAATTTCTCCCGTGAATTAAGCTCCTCCATCCAAAGGAAGCACCCTTCGGCAAGGAAGCCTCCAAGAAGTCTTTATCATGGAAGTATCTACTTTTCAAGAAAGTAGCCAAAAGGTTGTTAGGAAATTGGATGATTCGCCACGCTTGTTTGCCTAGCAAGGCCTGGTTAAAGCTTTCTAAGTCTTTAAAGCCTAAACCTCCCAGATCTTTAGGCAAACAGAGTCTATCCCAACAAACCCAATGCATCTTCTTTTTTTCTTCTCTCGAGTTCCACCAGAAGGAAGACATGGCACTTGTTAGCTTAGAGATTGTAGCCTTTGGAAGCTTAAAGCAAGACATTGCATATATGGGCATAGACAAAGCAATGGCTTTTATCAAAATTTCCTTACCTCCTTGAGATAATAATCTTGCGAACCACCCAGACATTCTATGATTGAGTTTTTCATGAATATATGCCAGCATGTCAATCTTGGATCCACTGAAACATTCCGGTAACCCCAGGTAAACTCCAGCTCCTCCCTCATTATGAATACCAGCAATACATTTCAGGTTATGTTTCAAACCCTCATCTATTTTACTTCCAAAGGTAATCGAAGATTTAACAAGATTAATCATTTGTCATGTTGCTTCTCCATACACTTTCAAGATCTGAAAAAGAACTCTCACTTCATCAATGTTAGCTTTGCATATGAACAGACTGTCGTCAGCAAACAAAAAGTGATTAACCACCGGGCCTTCATTTGTAAAACTAATTCCATTCAACCAACCAGCACTTTCTGCTTTGTTCATCATATGTGTGAGGCCTTCAGTTCAGAGAACAAACAGAAATGGAGACAAGGGATCTCCTTGCCGAATACCATGAGATGGTTTAATCATTCCAAATGGCAGATCATTTATCAATACTGAAAAGGTCACATAAGATATACAAAACATGATCCAATCCATAAACCGATGATGAAAGCCTAACACAACCAGTAGTCTCTGAATATACTGCCACTCCACTCTATCATACGCCTTTGACATATCCGTTTTGATAGCTAAAAACTCAGAGGATACCTTCGGATGCGTTCTCAAACTGTGAACAACTTCGTGAGCAATAAGGATGTTATCAGAGATGATCCTTTCTGATACAAAAGTATACTGATTAGGAGATATTAGACTGGGTAATAGAGGTTGAAGTCTTCTAACCGGGATCTTTGCTATGATCTTGTAATTCCCAGAACACAAGCTAATCGGTCTCACATCCGTCATAGCAGAGGGTTTAGTAACCTTAGGGATAAGACATAATAGAGTGTAATTCCAATCTGAGGGAAAACACATTCTATAAAAAAGGCTTGAATCTCTTAAGTCACCTTAACTTTAATCACATCCCAATATTTCTGATAAAACAAACCAGTCATTCCATCAGCACCTGGCCCACTCGAAGCTTTTATTGAGAAAACAACCTCCTTAACTTCTTCTTCAGAGACTGGTTTAATCAATTCTTCATTCATCAAATCAGTAACTCTAGGATTAAACCCTAAGAACAGTTCCTGAAAATTCGAAGGATCAGAAGAGGAGAACAACTCAACGAAATACTTAACCGCAATATCTCCTTTGGATGCTTCGCTTGATTGCATAAAACCATTTATATCCTTCAACTTTTCAATCCTCTTCTTTCCCCTACTAGCTTTGACCGAATTGTGGAAGAATTTAGAGTTCTTATCTCCATATAAACACCATTGGTCTCTGCTCCTCTGACCCCAATATATTTCTTCTTCCTTGTATGCAAACCCCAACTCCTTTTTCAAGCTTCTGACTAAGTTCCAAGCCGGAGGATTCTTAGATTCTTCAACTTCTAAAGCCTTCTGAATAACAACAATTTGATCTCTTGAATTCATGTTATTATTTCTTTTCCATTGGCTTAAACCTCTTCTCACATTCCTCAAACATTCAGAAACCGAAAAGGACCCTCTCCTACCATCCTTGACCAAGTTCCAGTTTTGCATAATTGTTTCCTTTACCAAAGGTTTGTTTGAAAATCTTTTATCAAATCGAAAAATTCCTTTAAATGAATCTGAAGATGAGACTAGGTTAATTAAAACCACTCTATGATCAGATCCTCTCTTCTTTAGAAATACTTGGTTTGAAACCGGAAACTTCTTGAACCAAGCCTTATTCCCAAAACATCTATCTAGTTTACATTGAATGAACAACTCATACCTTTTACCAGCCCAGGTGAAACTGTTACCAGAGCTAATCAACTCATTCATCTCACAGGAATTTAGCATATCATTGAAATCTTTGTACACTTCATCTTTTCTACAAGGACCTCCTATTTTTTCTCTGTTATGCATTATATCATTAAAGTCTCCAAACATACACCAAACCTCCTTTCTATTTACACTGATTCTAGCCATCCTTTCCCACAAATTAAGGTCTTAAAGAACCACCAGGATCACCATATATACAAGACACAAAAAAGGTTTCTTCTCCCATATCCACCTTTACATCTATCAGATTCTTGTTTGCAAACAACACCTCCACTACTATATTAGACTTCCAAAAGAGAGCTAGCCCACCACTTTTCCCAATAGGATCAATGGTGAACACCCTATCGTATCCTAACCATTCCTGCAAATCAACCAGAACATTCCTTTTGTGCATCGTTTCCATCAAGAACAACAACTCCGGGAAATGTTTTTGACGTATTTCCTTTAGCCGAGGAATTACCAAATTTTGAGACCGTTCCAAGCCTTGGCAATTCCAGCTCATGAAGCTCATTGGGAGTTGGACAGTCCCTCCATTGGGACTATCTCTTTTTTACCAAGTTTAGGAATCTTGGTGATCCTTGCAATCTCTTTTCCTGGCCTCTTATTTAAATCATTCCCAACATTTGCTCCTCTCTTTATTTCAACCTCCTTTCCATCTTCTATAACTCCTCTGCCTCTTGGTTTACGTTGAGATTTGGGTGGTTTCCTTCTAGGCTTAGCATTCTTTCCTTTAGTCCCAGAAGGTCCAGTTTCAAAGAAACTTAACCCTTTGACCGTTGAACCAGTGGATAGATTGTTATGACCTCAGAACGAAGCATTCTCATCACTCATAGTTTGAGTAACTTCAGAAGTCCATTTCATAGCAACACCCTTACCAATCTTATCTTCCAACATTTCAGCTTCCAGACCAAGCTTCATTCCTCTGATAGAAGCCGAACCTACTGAATCATAATAAAAAACCGGTCCCTTACCAAAGTTAAGGTCATGACATATAATTGGGGCTGGTTCCTATCTCAATATGGTCTTCTGTTCCATTGGATTCTTGAGAACTTCTGCCACTGAACTTCTTGCTCTCTCTATTCTAACTTGTTTATCATCACCATTCTCTATTACCAAGTATCTTCTTCTTTCCTTCAAAACTTCCTCAGCAATCCTTGGCCTTTCAGTATTAGGGTCTACACCCACCTGTTCCTCCATTAAAACACCATAAAGAGGATCCGATTCATGAATCAGTTTGAGCGGAGATAGCAAATTCTGGACCTCGCCTTTGGCTCTTCTATCATCTGCTTCATCTTGTCTCTTCTTAATAAACACATGACAAGAATCTCTTTCATGAGTGAGACGCTGACACTCATAACATCTTTTTTGCACACGCTCATAATCATATAGAACCGTATGCTGCAAACCAGACAACAAAGTGATGATCTTAGATTTCCGAAGAGGCCTAGATACATCAAACTTGATTTTAACTCTCGTGTAGTCTTGACTTTGTGATTTATTCGGATCTAGAGCAACTAGGTCAACTTTACCCACAAACTCCCCAAGCCATGTAATAGCAAAAGAAGTATTATGATTGACCGGAATATTTTGAATTCTTACCCAAAGCGGAATAAATTGAAGGTAATCTGAAGGCGGATTTTCCACCCAACGCTCCATAACTAAGGTCCTTTCATTATAAGTGTGAACTCCTTTTTCCAAAATCTCCTCCAAGTCGTGCTCATGCTTGAAGAAAAATTGGAATCGCTCTCTAGGAAGAGCTTTCCCTCTTACCCTGTCGATTTTTTGTTATTTTCTCGGCATGTCTAAGATCAAGCTCGACATTTTGACTTCCTCCGGGTATAATACTCGCCCAATCAAGCTATTAACATTTTCAGCTGAAGAAGAGAACTCCGGTAAACTTGGCATCACCGTCGGTTCATCATCCTCCAAATCCAAACTCATGTTAGCCATCCGATTATCCATCTCCGCCGTCATCTTCTAAAATAACCACACTACCAATCTTCCTCTTTCTTTGTTAATCTTCAATCAAAGCCCCTTCTCACTCTCCCGATTCCATTTTATGAACCCGGATTTTGATATCCACTCAAGAAGAAAACCCTAATTTTCAGAATTGATTTCCTCAAAAAACTGAAAAAAACATAAAGCAAAAACTCTTATTCTAAGAGAGAGTCCTAAGCCCGACATAGGGAATCCTTTTTTCATTTGAGAGAGAAATTTTGTTATAGAGGGATTTATGCACTGATTGTAATGAACATATTTTTTACCTTTAATCACACGGAAAATTTTGGGAAGTATCAAGGCTATATTTCGTTTTGGGATATGATTACACTGAAATTACTTTCTGCTTTGTAATACTCCCTCCATTCTCTTTTGTTTAATGTTCTAGAATTTTCACACTTATTAAGAAAACATATTAATTCTTAGTTATAAATGTCTTATTTTTTACACTAAACAATTTTCTATAACTTTAACCCAATGAAAAATCAATAAAACTAATTAATGTGTCTTGAAATTTACAATTCATCATTATTTTTATATTAAAATGCATTGAAAATGTAAAAAAATCAATCTTTTAAAATTTTTTTTTTCCTAGAACATCAATTAAAAGAGAACGGAGGGATTATGTTTTTCCTATTTTATGTTATAACTCAGAAAATGTCTTCTTTTCGGGGAAGTGAAGGGAAAAACAAGATAAATAAATTACTATTTAAAGATTTTTTTTAAAATTACGGAAACAGAAAAATGATACTCCACATCGATCAATATATTTTTTCAGTTACGTCAATATTGGTAAAAAAATAATTTAAAAAAACTTGTGGAAATAAAATGAAATTCAGTAAACTAACCAAAAAAGAAATCTGTTTCTTATTAGAATCGTATCATATTAAAAATATAACTAAGACGCCGTACATTGTTTCAATTATGTTGACAATAACCAACATTAAACTAGAATAATACCCGCGCTATGCGCTGAGTAAAATGGTTATAGAATAAAATTATTATAGTTCTAGTTAACCATAGAATTTTCACTATTGCATAAAAGTTGTTATAAGAAATCAACTAATAGAATCATAATCGTAATCTTACGATATAATAAACTACCCAAATTATATACATATCTTACTATATTTTACCAAGACAAACTAAAAAAATCTGATACTGAAATTTGAGAATCTATACTACTGGTTACAAATACAGGGGGAGGGGGAGGGGTTATTGGTTTTGGTATTTTGATGGATTTTGAAATCCATATAGAATTAGCAAATCCATTGATTTCAAAATCAAATAATGTGGATTCAAGAATCAACAAAGAAAATTTCAAAATCAAATAAAGTGCATTTTTAAATCCAGCAACAAAAAAATCATAAAAATAAACCATTGTTGATATAGAGAAATTTTTTTGAAGATATAGTGAGATTTACAAAAACAAATATGAACAAAATATTTGTGTTGATAATGTGAAGAAATAAATATGGATGTAATATTTGGGAAAAATATGTGGAAGATGTGTCTAATCATTTCAAAATAACAAGTTTTTGTTAAGGATTTCACTCTTCATATTTTTAACACAAAATCACTCCCAAATCCATTCAATCCAAATCCTTGTACAAAATTTTGATATTGAATAAGACTTGATTCTATTTTGTATTTTGAAATCATAAATTGAATAACATAGGATTCTAATGAGGATTTTAAAATGATTGATTGAATAACATGAGATTCTAATGAGGATTTAAAAATGATGAATTGAATAACATTGGATTTGGATGAGAATTTTAAAATGATAAATTGAATAACATAGGATTTGGAATGAATTTCAAAATCCACTAAAATACCAAAACTAATAAACCCCCTTAGCATTTGATTATAGTTGTAAACAAAAACAATGCATTGATAAAATGTACTAGATTACATTTTCATCGGCTTGACAAAATGATTGCAATTAAGTGAACATCATAATGAGAGAAACAAAAATCAATGAAGGAAAACAATATGTGAACTACATAATGAGTAAAAACAATCGATGAATGGTATCAATTTTTTTTATCCTAACTATGTGGGGCAAAGATATTTGATAGTACTTTTAATACTCCAAAATATAATGACGCAGGCAAATTTTATAGTGCCCATGTAGTATTGTCTCTAGTAGGTTAAATTTTTGAAATATCCTCCGATAATTAATGGAGATTTACCAAATCCTACTAATATATTTGAAAATTTAATATGCTTAGATATATTTGATTACTCATAACTAACTAAATATTTGAAACATGAAAAGATGGTAACATGTGAATTTACCAATCACGTTATATCTATTTTTATTTCCTAAATATTTGGTTACCTTTTTAGATTTTATTTTCAGCTCACAAATTTCAATTTCAATCTAATCAAATAAATTTTGGTGATAGTGTCCTAAATTTTGAGAATGACTATTTAATTTTGCCTAATAAATTCATTATTTGGTGAATATTTTGAATATAAAAAATTTAGTATCATTTTAAATACGTTTTTTTTGTTTAAAAAAACTATGGTTAATAAACTATTTGGTGAATGTTTTGAATATACAAAATTTGGTATCATTTCAAATACTTTTTTTTTTGTTTAAAAAACTATGGTTAATGTTTGAAACAAATTTTGATGATCAAATTTGAAACATAGAAGGCTCTACCAAAAAAAAAAAAAAAACAAATTGAAACATATAGGACAAACAATTTAACATCTTAAAAGTTTTATTTGTTATTATAAAAAGAGTAACGATTCAATAATATGTGCTACTGTCCAACGAATAAGTTCTAATTTTGAATGTCAAATATATTTTTCAGAATTTTTAATAAGTTAAAATGTTGAATATCTATTGAAATTTTTTATGTGTTTGGCAACTGAACTAAAAGTAACTAAATAGATGTAGCAATTAAAATAGTGTTTTTTTTGTTGTTGGAAAGAGGGGAGAAGTCCCCTCATTTTATTCAATCATACTTCAAACACTACAACCGAATCTGCTGAGGAACGAGGTCCCAATATTAAATAGTGTATGGCAAATGGTATATAGGATTAGAAAAAAAAAAATTTAATTAAGAAAAAGTTGAGAAAAATCCTAATGATGACACCTAAGCAAAATGATCTCAAAATATTTCTCCTTCAATATATAGAGGATGTAGTGTAACAAATATTTTAATAGTTGCAAAACACCAACTTAAAAAAGAATAACGGATCCTTAACAATAACAATAGCATTGTCCTCCATGAGGAAGATGTTTGCAAAAGCCTCCTTTACCATTATCACAACCAGCAAGACACCACTTGTTGCATCTCGCGTTATCTCTTGATGTATTGCATACTCCGAATTTCGGATGTGTATTGCAACACAAGGAATTACCACCTTCCGTAGACAATCCTTCAACATCTATAACATATAAAAAAACAACAATTTAATAAATTAGCTATACAGAGGAATATAGAAGATTAATGATACGTATAGTAAATATGTATATTCACGGTCGATTGATAAAAAGTTAAAACATCACAAAGTTTGTAAACTGTAATGAAAATAAATAAAATGTTTGGCTAAAAAGTAAATACTAACCTACGGAGAAAAGAACAACAATAAGCATAGCAAAAGTGACGAATTTTATGGTAGATGCCATTTCTTGATTTTCTTCTTTTTGTTTGTTAAAGAATAAACTCAAGTCTGTGTATTTCGTAGAATGTTATGCATGCTATCTATTTATATATGATTTCGTCTATTATGTATTCTGGATACTCAAATCAAATAATTAATGCTATTCCTGATTTTTATTTTTATTTTAACATCTAATGCTATTACTAGGGAAATTTTCCAATTCAAAGCTAGGAATTCTAGGCAAGAAATGTCTTTCTGTTACTATACGTTGATACGTTTATATTCTAGAGTGTTTAAAAAAGAGAGGCAATAATCTCATAGTTGATTTGCTTTTACAACATTAGTCAAAAAATTTAACACAAAAGAATTAAAAACATTATTTCGGAAGTAGTAACCTAATTTAGGTTAGCAAAAAAAAAAAGAAGTAGTAACCTAATTTGGAAATAAATTTTCAGAACAAATTAACGTAAAACTAAAACCGAGGGGGCAAACTGTAAACTAATTTCGATAATGTAAACTAGGTTAGTATCCGTGTTGTACATGGATTTAATTGTAACCATTAATTTAAATTAAAATTGTTTGATATATATGGGTAAAAATTGTTGATATTATTAGGTACCAAAATGAATTATGTATTTACAAACACCTCAATGTATATTTAGTGGATTTCTTTTGTAACGCCCCGACCGCCCCTCCTATGGGTTCCCGTCCACTCTCAAGCATGTGGACCCACCATGTCCGACAGTCGGTGCGTTAGTCCGGGAGGCTCGGAAGTCATGTTTACTAACCCTTCAAATCACCACACGATCTTTTCGCGTGTTTTGACCTCACTCACACCAGACTGGAAATAACTTTCCAGTAGGTCACCCATCCTGAAACTACTCCAGCTCAAGCATGCTTAACTCTGGAGTTCTCTCAAGACCTGTGACCGAAAAGATAAGTGTATTTTGGTGATATATGTAGCCAAATCAATTCCTTTAAGCCTCTTTGCATATACTGCGTATACTATATATGCTCTGAAACCAGGGTGTCACATCTTTTATAATATAGGTTGAGTAGTATTATATATATGTATATATAATGGATACATTTTCCTAAAATAACTAATGAATTATTTTCAATTCCAAAAGTGAAGATTATGAATGTATATATAAAGCTTCGCTTATGGTTATTTTGGCATTTATCCCTTTTTATAATTTGTGTGGTATTAATAATTTAATTTTATTTATTTAGATTACACTTTATTTAATTTTATTTTATTCTTGGCTATATGAATAATAGAATTCAATAATGTTTTTTCGTTATTTTAAAATAAGACATTATTTAATTTTTAGTTAGGTAAACTATTCTTAATTGGGAAAAAGGAATAGGAGATAATGAGAATATGGAATTCGTATATAGTGAATATAAATAGTAATTAGATAGTGACCCGCGTTATGCACGGGATAAGTTAATTTGTAAGTTAATTTGCTTAATTTATAGATATGAATGAAGAGAAAAAAATCAATTAATTAACATATTCTTCCCGTTGGTTAATGGGTATAATATACACAACAGAATTAACTGATTTTAATTTAAAGTGAAAATTACATCCAAAATAAAACGTTTCTTCATTTGATTTGAGTTTAATTATTTGCATTTAAATTACATGTGATGCTAGTGTTGATTTAGCTTTCTCATCAATAATGTAGACATTTAGTTATGATTTTATACGCTAAATAGCATATTGATAATATATTTCAATTGGAACATTTTGGAATGCGTAATTATAGCATGATCAATTTTAATTTATTATAAATTTAGTATTTACTTATTAATGGTTTTTTATAGAAACTAATAAATGCTCACACAATTTTTTATACAAAAAATAGTAAAACCAATTAGGAAAAGTTATATGAGAATGATAGTGTGTATCGCATTCAATATCACAAAATCAATATCAAATTGTTAGGAATTAATGTACTTGCCATTAATAAATCAAAGAATCGAATAATTTAAAATGGAGAGACATGGGATTAATTTTTGGTCAATTCTTTATAACATATCATATATGTAGATACTATAAAACTTATGAACTGATTAATTTCTGTGTCATATGATTTATTTTATTAATCATCTAGGTTTATTAAATTAATAATGCCTCGAATAATGAAAAATTTGTGTATATTAATTTTTAATATATTTATAATAATATTAAATAATTTAATCATCTAAGTATATCAAATTAAAATATATTTCTTATATATTTCATTTTATTTTGATATACATCAAATCTCAAGATATAAAGAAAAATTCACTAATTTAAAGTAATGGAAATATAACTAAACTAAGGTAATTAGATTATTTGTTTTATTCGCAACAACAATAAAACGTTTATTTAGGTTATGAATTTTCCACACAAAAAAAATAATTGGGTTTTTAATAAACTAACTAAATTTAATATTTAGTTGTTTATTTGTGGGAAGATTGAATAATAGATATCCACTAGAATATCTTTCTATGCTAATAAGTAATGAGAATATATTAGGGGTTTATTGGTTTTGGTATTTTAATGGATTTGAAAATCTTAACCAAATCCTATGTCATATTCTCATTAAAATCATGTCATATTCAATTTGTGATTCTTAAATACAAATGAATCATCTCTTATTCAACTTGTGATTTTTAAATACAAATCAAAATTACCTCTTATTCAATCCTACGTATTTACTTATGGATTTGATTTTAAAATGAGTTTTAGTGGATTTGAAAGGATTCCTATGTAAAAATACAAAGACTCAAATTCATTGGAAAACCTTGTTATTCTCAAATACTAATCAAAATACACATGTTGGATTTGATAATCACAAAGATTTGTAAATCCTATATAAATTTTCAAATCCATTAAAATACCAAAACCAATAAATCCCCCTAAATTTCCTAAATCAATTTTGATCATGAGTTATGATCATGAATTTGTAAAAAAAAATCTATCAATTATTATTGTAAGTATATTGGTTGGTTATAGGGATTATGCTATTATAGAGTGTTTAGACCATCTCCATTGTATTTCTCTATTTTATAATCAAAAATAGAGAAAATTATACCATTCCTCTATTTCTTTTCCATTGTTTCTCTATTTTCGAGGAATTGTTATTTTTCTCCACAAGTATAGCAATTCTACACTTTTGCCTCTATTTATAGAGGAATCAGTGTCGGCCTTGCTATATGTTGGGCTCAAGCTAAAAACATATATTGGCCCACTAAACTTCATAATGTACAGAATTTGTTTTTAAAAACAATTGTGACAAGAGTAATCGAACGGCTAACCTCTCTATACACACTTTCACGTAGATTATTTGGCCCTTAAAATATATACACAAATTTTTGGCATTAAGCACATGCTTCCTCAAATTGTGCTCAGGACCGGCACTGAGATGGATGCTATAATTTTCTCTATTTCAGAGATAGAAATAGAGATAGGTTGGAGTAACTTGTACTCTAAAAGAGAGTTTAGAGAAAAAAATAGAGATGAGTTGGAAATACCCTTAAATTGTAGTATAGTTGTAGGATTTAATTATTAAATAAAAAATTTGAGAAAAAATGAGGTGATAATAGCAAAATGATCCCAAAATGCTTCTCTTTTAATATATAGAGGATTTAGCACTCAAAATTTTTTATATTTAATCGTCTTAAAAAATATTATATAAAAAGATAAATCGGCATATGCGAAGTGTTCCTCTTTGTTTTTGATCAAGTGTGTTATTTTGGTGGGTAAGAATTTTCAGCTTTTGTGCTTGAGAATACATTGTGTTTGAAAGGTTTATAAATCAGTCGTATGCCCTGATTTTGATTTTGGCCAAATCGTCAGTCAAAAATTAAAACATTTTCTTTGTACTGAATATTAAATAGTATTCAAATCAAAATTGTAATTACTAAAAAGCTTAGATATCCGATTAGTATGTAGAATGATGGATCCATGAAGAAGACTTCGTGGTTGGTTCTCAAGTCAAAGTCGATGCCACCTATAATTTCAATTAAGCCTATTCGTCATTTACTTTTCCTTATACCTCATCCATCCCGTTACGTCAAACATCTTCAACTAGGAAAACGTCAAACTCAAACATCACACTTTTTAATTTAATACATTGTAGCAAAACTCCATAATTAAAAATTTTAACTATAAATATCTTCCAAGTTAACTAGCGTGTGGGATTTTCAAAAAAAAAAAAAAAAATAGCGTGTGGTGGAGGGTATAGTGATATTAAATGTAGGACCAAGAGCGTAAACTCGTTACGGTCCCATGATATGACGGTACCATGTTCGATTTTATTGTGTGTAAACTTTTCGCACTTCCAAATATACTTCTCGTCTAATGAACATTCAAAGTGAAAATCAATACTGAAAAAATATATATAGTCCATGGAACGCGTGAGCCACCGATAGAGTCTGACCGTACGGGTCCAAATCAAGCTGGCAGCAAGCCGTGGCGGCTGGATTTGTCATGCATGATAATTCCACAATGACCAAATTGTTTTAAAACGAAGAGAATTTTCATTTTACTTATTACTTGGCGTGTTATTTTTCCACATATGAGATAGCTAGACCATTAACTAACTAAAAAGTCTTCTTCTTCTTCTTCTTCTCCTTTTCTTTTTCCCGTTCAGGTAAATGGCAAAGGCATTTCGGTTGACTCTCCTCCTTGCATCACATTTCTTGGTCTCTGGTACGTTTCCATTCCAAGAAACTCGTGGAGTCTTTGGTTTAATCAAAATTTCGTTAAAAAGAGTTTCATGTATTTGCAGTGATGTCGACGAGGAGCTTTACAATAGAGAACAAATGCGAAAACACTATATGGCCTGCAAGCTACGACTACTCGGGATCACTCGACACAACGGGTATCGTTCTTCATAAAGGAGAGAAACGTACCGTAAATGCATCGTCTTCATGGATAGGTCGTTTTTGGGGTAGGTCGCTCTGTGTCACAAACGAAACAGGAGCTTTCGTATGCGAAACGGGAGATTGTAGCTCGGGCGATATCATATGTCTCGGCAACGCCACGCAACCAACGACTGTGGCCGAGTTTAACCTCGCCTCTGACGGTGGTTTAGACTATTATGACGTCAGCGTTATTGATGGTTATAACCTTCCTCTGCTTGTTACCCCAGAGAACGAAAAGTGTAGAAGTATCGGATGCGATGTTGATATGAACAAGACGTGTCCATCGGAGCTGCTGTTCAGAAGGCCTGAATCGAACCATCCAATCGCTTGCAGGACCACATGTCAGAAAGACCAGGTGCCGGATCAATGTTGTGTCGGACTCTATGTTGAAAATGCCGTACCACCGGAAAAATGCAAACGGACAATCTACTCGAAGACTTTCAACGAAGCGTGTCCAGGGGCTTATAGCTACGCTTATGACACTAATATCAGCACCTTCACATGTTCTGACTCCTCTAACTTCGCCATCACGTTTTGCCCGTCTGATCGTGATAAAACAAGGTAAAATTTGATTTACAAAGAATTTTTATTCATTTCAATAATTTTCAGAGAGTTTGTAAACATAAGAGTCGGTAGGTTAACTGGTAAAGTATCTCATGGAACAAGAAATTGTTGGTTCGAATGACACTTGGGAGAACCATATAAAATGGTCTGTTAAGATGTATGAACCTGGCCCATAATCTTTTAGTATTAAAAAAAGATGTAGCTTTAGTGGATTTTACTAATATATACTGTTTATTTGTCATCTACTTTTAAATAGAATGCATGATGATGTTGACAAAAAGGAGCAAAATGCATGTTTTTATAATTCATATATATATATGGATATTAATGATATGTAATTTAAGTTACTTGTTGGAAAATCAACAACAGGATCTCAATGGCTGAGCCTCCATTAGCACCTCATACAAACGATGGAGCTGTTGTAGGAAAATCTCCGCCGAAGTTAAAAATCATACTCGGTACATTTTAGCTTCAACCTTGTGACATTACCTTAATTATCTTGCTCATTAATTTATGATGGATATAAGTTTACAACAACAAATTAACTTTCGAGGCTTGTTTTCTTGTAGGAGTTTTATCAGCTTTAGCTGTGATTATAATTATTGCGATTGTGGTAAAGGTGAGAGCAAATAATCTGAGAAAGAGTGATTGGAATGAGAAGAACATCGAATCAGTTGTAATGTTAAAACGATTTAGTTATGTACAAGTTAAGAAGATGACAAAATCATTCGGGGATGTTCTTGGGAAAGGAGGATTTGGAATTGTTTATAAAGGAAAGTTACCTGATGACACCAGAGATGTTGCGGTAAAGATCTTGAAAGACTCAAACGAGAATGGGGAAGAGTTCATCAATGAAGTAGCTAGCATGAGTAGAACATCTCATGTTAACATTGTTCCTCTTCTTGGATTTTGCTATGAAGGAAACAAGAAAGCTATAATATATGAGTTCATGCCAAATGGATCGCTCGACAAATTCATCTCCGAGAAGATGTCAACCAAGATGGAATGGAAAAAATTATACAACATGGCGGTAGGTGTTTCTCGTGGCCTAGAATACTTGCACAACCGTTGCGTATCGAGGATTGTACATTTCGACATAAAGCCACAAAACATACTCATTGACGGAGATTCTTGCCCAAAGATTTCGGATTTTGGCCTTGCTAAGCTATGCAAAAATAATGAAAGCATTATATCAATGCTAGACGCGAGAGGCACCGCAGGGTACATTGCCCCAGAAGTGTTTTCGAAGAATTTTGGTGGAGTTTCTCATAAGTCGGATGTGTATAGTTATGGAATGGTGGTTCTTGAGATGATTGGAGCAAATAACATGGAAAGAGCTCAAAATGCTAGATCCAACAACACTTCAATGTATTTTCCAGATTGGATTTATAAAGATCTTGAGAAGGGAGAAATCATGAGTTTTTTCGCAGATCAAATAACCGAAGAAGAAGATGAGAAGATAGTAAAGAAAATGGTATTGGTGGGTTTGTGGTGTATTCAGACGAATCCATTTGATCGTCCACCAATGAGCAAAGTCGTTGAAATGTTAGAAGGAAGTCTAGAGGCTTTGGAGATTCCACCTAAGCCTGTTTTATGTTTACCAGCGCGGATGACATTTCAAAGTGATGGTGAGATTCAAGAGACTTCAAGCTTCTCAAAACCAGGTGAAGATACTTCACATTTTTCCGAAAAAAAAGTTCAAGATATTGCATAAGAGAATCAAGATAGCTCAAGATCTTGGGATCTTCTTACCGGCTTGTTGATGAAATCCAATTTACTTATGCTATAATATTCACCATTGATCATTCATGTGGAAATGAAAACGTAAAATCTGCTTATATGAAGAGATGATGTTTTAGATGCAGACATGCGACATCCCATAGAGTCATGTGACTTTATTTAAACTCCTCGTAACTAAGCCAACATGCGATAGAGTAATACTATTTTATTTTTAATTTGAATTCATAAATTTTACAAATGAGGCCTTCATGGGAAAAATTACGTACATTGAATACTCAACAAATGTCGGTCCAACGAATAAATGCGTCATGATATAATTTAATTTTAAGTGACAAATATATAGATTTTTCTATTTCAAATTCTAACACTATTTTTTTCGGAACTTTGATTTATTTGGTACTTTTAAGGTATGCACACTTAAATTAAACACAACGATGCTTTGTATTTTTCAATAAAAGAAATTTCTTCTATATTCATTGCTACAATTATGATGTTTATTATTATTATTTTTTTTGAAACTTAATTATGATCTTTATTTGTATGATTAACTATAAAATATAGATGAGTAACCACTTTTAGTGTGGTGCAAATAAAATCGTCAAGCGTGAATTGTCATAAGGTGGTAGAATTGTCCGTTATATGTAACAATCTCACAATTTGTAATAAAATAATACATACGATGTTAAAAAAATATATAAAATAGATTTATTTAAATTATTTATAACGATATTAAATTAAGCTTGCAGTAGTTGATGTTGAATGCAACTAAAACATCTTTGATAAATTTAAATAGAAGAAATACGGTAATGTCACTTTAACAAGGTAATACTCAATACAACATCAATTTTTGCTTATGAAAGAGGGAACTTTGAAACCCAAACATAAGAAATTTTGACAGCAGAGATATTCATTTAAATTTTATTATCCCTCTATTCATTTTACCTATAAATGCCGCATCACACGCCATGTTACTTGTGCGTTGAAAGATCATTTTAGCAAGTGGTGTTGGCACCAGGGTCTACACCAAATTGTTCACAATAGTCTCTATAGTACTTAATCCTTGCATTGACCGCACCCGGATTCCCACCATTACACTCCATACCATTGATGGCTTTAATGGTGGCTCCAAATCCATCATTCACTACCGGCCTTACGCTATTCATCCAAAACCACAGACTCGTCCTGAAAGCCACAGTTGGGTTGCTACTCACTAGTTCGGGCTTGTGTAGGAGGTCAAGGCCAAGACTCTGGCCACATGCTCCATAGTTGTAGTTCCACGATAATTGGAACGGACCACGGCCATAGTAGTTCTTGCCCGGTGCACATGGATAGCGGCTGTTGTTCTCGTCGCAGTAGTCAAGTGAACTTCCATTTACCTCCTCTATGTAGCAGAAATCTAAACGTAGAGATTCATATGAGATCAATAGTTGATATAAAAACAAAAACAAAAAAATCCAAAAATATTAAAATAGGATTTTTAATACCTCCTATATGGTAGAATCGTAACCATATAGTATACTTTTTGTGTGAAATAATCGGAGACTAAATAAATTCATTAGATATTTGATATTTCAGTCATTAACTAGTCGGAAAAAAAAAAAAACTATTTCCTAATTATACGTAGATATTTTGGTACACCGATGCCAAAAAAAAAAAAAAAAAAAAAGGAAAAGAACATATGGAAAGGACTATAGTTCTTACGTACGTCCGGTTTCGTGGGTGAAATGAGCAAACATGGTAGCAATTTCACGGCTTGTAACGGAATTAGAAAAGTTGGTGAAAGTATTAGCTGCGTTAATGAAAGAATCACGAGTGTAGAATCTTTTTCCGGGGCAGCTATTACCGGTTTGGTTGATAATGCGGTCAAAGAAACCTTGAGTCACTATCATGTCAACCACCGCATGCTCTTTGCAAGGACCTGATTGGCAACCGGAACCACAATAAGCGACAGAGCTACCGCAATAACCGGATTGACTGCAACATAGGATCGGAGAGCAGCCGCAGTACTGCGACTTGGCAGTTTCGAAGTAGAGACCGAAGAGGCAGAAGAGAAAAAATGAGGAGATTTTTGTGAGAACCATATTTTAGTTTGTATTGTTTGTGGATGAAGATTAATGAAGAGTAAAAGATGTTATTGTGATTTGATTTTAGTGGGGAGATGTTTGGTAGTCATTTCATTGGACAAGTCAATGAGAATAAAATGTTTAAAAACAAATATACATTTTGATTATTAAACACACGGCTTTGACTCTTCAATTTTCCACAAAGAATATTACTATGGATTATACATTTAGTTTTCCATATTTTTGAGCAATCTTTTGTAATTTTTAATTTTTTTGAACAATCATGATATATAATACATACTCAATCGGCAGACAAAAGGTTCTGGTTCATATATAGCAGAGGCAAAGCTCGAAATAGAGGATATGATCATGGGACAGCCTCATCAACAAAATACCTCACCAAACCGAACACTAAACCGAGATTTGAACCAAACCGATTTATAGCCAGAATCCCTTCAACATCATTACACTTTTTTGTGCTTTATTGCTATTAACACCATCTACATGTAAACCTAATCTTTCAGTTTTCTTTCAAAAAAAAAAGCTGTATCTTTTGAATAGCACCTCATAAACTGTTGAACATTGTGACTAACTATTAATTTTTTTTTTTTTTTGAGAAAAACTAACTAACTATTAACATAGTTGTTGGTTATTGTTCTTCTCGGTTTCGTTATATTAGGGCCAAATATTATATAATGGTTCGGGGCCTTAAGGCCAATGCCTTTTCCTTAATACTATAGACACTGTATAGTGTGTTATTCTTATATGCGGAAGCGTTAAACCGGAACACATACCTTGGCCGGTTTGGTGAAGAATTTGGCAACGGATTCGACTAAGATTCGACGCAGAGATCGGGGTTGAGATCACTGATGGAAATCAACCACAAGCCACATTTCAAGTGTCCTTCCGGTTGATCTCTCGAAGCTTTCTCTCTCTAGAGTTTTCTCTATTTGTGTCAATAGACACAAGTGTTGTTCGTGTTGTTTGTGTCTCCCTACAATCATCCTTTTATAGATAAAACATCAGAGACACATAATTAACATGAAGAGACACAACTTGTCATCGTGCCTTTTTGAGAATAACTAATTCTCAATTATTTTAGTTAATTAAACCCGTTTGGTATGCTGCCAAATCATGAGCGCAAACCAACCATAAACCAACATCTCCCACTCGCACATGATAGGGAGTATAATTACTATTAGAGAGATTTTAGAGATTAAGTTCGAGAATCGTAATCCAGATTCATACGAAAAATGAACCGTGCGATCCCGCGAGTATACCTGCACTTGGGAGCTAAATTATGCACTTGTTAAGGATACATAACGACTACAACCCTTAGAGAAAATATTTGCATTTTAGCATGTCTCGCTGTTCCCCAAACTTATTTACGTTCTACATCAATCTCAACATATCTTATTTCCGTAGCATATGTTAGACATTTCACATCATGTGTCCACTATATTTAAACTCCAATTGAGTGATATAGTGGCTGGCCAGCAAACACATATGTCAATATAGAAACAATTAGTTTTTTTCCCTTCCGTACTCATGTTCATCTGTTCTAAACTAACTGCTTTTGATAGACTCCTCCCAAAGAATCGACACTCGAAGTTGGTAGAAAGATAATTTTTGCTTCTATGAAACCGTAAAGCTTCAAAGAACAAATGATGTGGATCGAATGGTCTCACAAGGGTTGCGGAAGGCCCTTGATATTCCACTTTGCTACTTTCGGATATGACTCACCAAAAATAATCAAAGGATTTCGTTTGATATTACTCACAAACGAGATTGATCTAGAAAATGAGAGAAAGATTTTTATTCAAAAGACTAGATAATTTTGATAATGAGGTTACATGAGTTTTTAAAGAGAAAACAAAGACTTGCATGAAGGAGAGAGAAAACAATAATTCTCCTTGAAAAACAACATATATAATTAAACACATCTTGAAACTCAAACTTGGATTAAACTCCTTGTCTCCATGCCTTGGACGCGCTTCCACTGTTGGGCCTTTTCTGAGCGACTTACTGGGCCGATTGGAGAGTTCTTGATAGTTTCGGAAACTAGACTCACGGGGTTTTAGATCCATATGTAGATCGTTGTCTGGGGTACTGTAAGCTAGCAGCGACACTTGATTTCTCTTGCATAAAGGCATGCTCGAATTTATCCCTTGATGAGCTTAAAAATCAGACTTGTTATTTGGATTTGGGCTTGATTTATTCTTCTTGTTCCAAAATTCCTCTAGTAACCCACGAATTGTTTGAGCAAGCTTCCTAGGATCATATCAGCTTTCTTAGCATGTCTCATAAGGTTAATTATTTCATCACCATCAGTAAACATACTAAAGTAGCAAACATTAGCTTATCCCTTCAAGAACATAGACGAAGGTTAAAGGGTAACACTTGAAACCATAATAAGGTTAATAGGAACTCACATTGCGAGTGATAGGTATTAAAGAAAAATATCACTCGCTTCCTATATGGTCGTACTAGCATATGTGGTATGACTCACATGTCATAGTAGTTAACTCTTTCTTAAAGAGTATATGTGAATTGGTTAAACCAAATACTACTATGTGGATCAAGCTACTATCAGCTCGCTATCTAGCGCCTGATTATGTACTTATCCAGCTTTTCCAAGTATTCATGATTCTGGGTCAATCATGATAGATATCCCTTTAGGCATATCTCATCTTGACTCTTTATCAAGGCGACATTGACTAGCCTTATAAGGCAAGCTCCCACTAGCGCCAAGCTCGTTATGTCTCATCTCAACATTCACAAAGAATTTGAGGCGATTGTTCATGTGAGTGAACCAATCTCTTATTAGGTGACACTTCTCAATATTTGTGTGTAAGTATGCAAATACAACAAAAAATGACCATGATAAACTATATGTGAAATATATTAGATATACAAATCCTTCAACATAAATACAACGTAAAATAGCAAAGATCCATTAATACAAATATTAAATTCTACGCAAACCTAGAGCTCGAACATGAGCGAGATAAACATCTCTTGGAATGGGCTTAGTGAACGGGCCAGCTACCATCCTATACGTAGAATGTACTTAATGACCACCTCTTTCTTTGCCACAATGTCTCTCACAAAATGATGTTTGATTTCTATGTGCTTTGTCCTACCATGATACTTAGGATCCTTCACATAAGCAATACAAGCTTGACTATCACAATGAATAGTCACATGACACGAAGCCTCTTTAGTGACTTGTAAGCTTTGTAAGAATCTCCTCAGCCATACAGCTTCTTGAACTAAGGTTGAACATGCAATGTACTCAGCTTCCATCGTAGATAAAGCTGTAGAAGTTTATTTTGCTACTCCAAGTAATGGCACCATTATTCAACAAGAAAGCATACCCTGAAGTCGACCTACGCTCATCTAGATCGCCAGCCCAGTCGGCATCTGTATAGCCTATTAAACGTAAATCACTTCCTTCATAGCATAAGGAATAATCTATAGTTCCATTCAAGTATCTAAGGATTCTCTTCACTGTCATCCAGTGTTTCTTCCCGGGGTTTGACTGGTAACGACTTACCAAACCAACAGCATAACAAATATCTGGTCGGGTGCAAATCATAGCATACATCAAGCTCCCAACAGCACTAGAGTATGGGACCTTTTCCATCTCTCTTTTCTCTTCAAGGGTTTGAGGGCACATATTAAGGCTAAGGCCTTCACCTTTTGCGATTGGAGTTTCAATGGGGTTACTATCAAGCATCTTAAACCTTTCAAGGATTGTACGAATGTATGACTCTTGTGAAAGAGCTAATAATTTCCTTGATCGGTCTCGGTATATCTTAACACCAACTACATAATCAGCTTCTCCCATATCCTTTATCTACAAAATGAGATGATAACCATTGCTTAATGGTTATAAGAAACTCCATATCATTTCCAGCCAACAAGATGTCGTCAACATATAAAGATAAAATTACAAATGACTGTCCAGTGCTTTTGACATAGACACAATGGTCTTCACTAATCATCGTAAACTCATAAGATATCATAGCTCGATGAAAACGCAAGTACCACTGCCTAGAAGATTGTTTTAGGCCATATATTGAACGTTTGAGCTTGCAGACTTTGCGCTCTTGGCCTTCTACAACAAAACCAACTGGTTGTTCCATGTAGATTTCTTCTTCTAGTTCTCCGTTAAGAAACGCAGTCTTAACGTCCATTTGATGTAATTCTAAATCCAATCCGGCAACTAAGACTAAGATAAGGTGAACTGAGGCAAACCTCACCACAGGTGAAAATGTTTCCTCATAGTCTATACCCTCTTGTTGAGTGTATCCTTTCGCTACCAAGCGAGCCTTATACCTATCAATGGATGCATCCGCCTTTCATTTGATTTTGAAGACCCATTTGTTTCCGATCGCTCGACGTCCAGGCGGAAGATCAACCAAGTCCCATACTTAGTTTACCTTCATAGATTCTAGTTCTTCTCCTATTGCATTATTCCATTTATCTGAATTTGGAGAAGAGAGAGCCTCATGAACTGATCTAGGTTCTAAGTCATCACACGAAGCAACCATAAAAGCTTCCCCTTCGATTTCTAAACGACGTCGAGGAACTTTTCCACGTTTGCTTCTACGAACATCAGATTCATGTGATTCTTGCCTAAAAGAATCATTAACCAATGTCTCTCTCCCACTAAGTTGGGATGGTTCTCGTGAACTTTCACCAACTTCCATAGATTGGTTATTAAGAGAAACATTAGTTGGGTCAACCATCTCTTGAAGATGAAATTCCCTATCAATCTTTCCTCGTCGAGGAAAATCATTTTCCAAAAATGTAACATCTCGTGATTCGATTTCTGCTATACTTCCATCCGATTGTTGGCCGATAAGCACATAACCCTTAGATTGTTCAGAGTATCTTATAAAGATACATTTTTTCCCTCTCGGACCTAATTTTCCATGAGGGTGTGAAGTATCGCAAACAAACGCAGCATACCCCCAAGATCTTAGATGAAGTAAATCAGGTTTTCTTCCCTTCCATAATTCATAAGGAGTAGAAGCAACAAATTTAGAGGGCACAAGGTTAAGTATATAGGCAGCAGTCATTAATGCATCTCCCCAGTACGAAACAGGGAGGTTAGCTTGCGCCATCATAGACCTAACCATTTCAAGAAGTGTTCGATTTCTTCTTTCTGCCACACCGTTTTGCTGCGGTGTGTAGGGTGTTGTCAATTGTCTGACAATACCCTTTTCATCACACAGTTGTATAAACTTGTCAGATAGATATTCGTCTCCTCGATCCGTTCTCAGACACTTGATCATCCTTTCCAACTGATTTTCGACCAAAGTGATGTAACGTCTAAAGCACTCTAATGCTTCTGACTTATGAGAAATCAGGTATACATACCCGAATCGAGTGAAATCATCTATAAAAGTGATGAAATATGAAGCCCCATGCCTCGCCCTCACATTCATCGGACCACAAATATCAGAATGAATTAATTTTAATGGAAATTCGGCTCTAGTTCCTTTTCCAAATGGTTTTCGTATTGCTTTTCCAGCTAAACATGGTTCACATTTTTCAAGGTTAACTCGGGAGAGTGAACCTAATAGACCTTCTCTAACCAATCTATTCATTTGATCGACACCAATGTGACCAAGTCTAGCATGCCACACATTTGGTTCAACATGAGTAGAACTTGTAACAAATGAAAAACACCGATCAAGATTACTACTAGTAACGTTTGTAGTACAATCAAGTACAATAAAACCATCATAAACATAACCAGAACCAAAGAACACAGATCCTAGAGAAATGTGTAAAGACATGTCATGGAAATTCAAACTAAATCCTAATTTAACTAAAGTTAAAATAGAGACAAGGTCCCGGCGAATTTCAGGAGCATACAAGACATCATGTAAGACAAGGGTTTTCCTGCCACGCATATGTAGTTGGTAAGTGCCAATACCCAGTATCAGAACTTTGGAGTTGTTCCCCACATACAACCATCTTGTACCTTTAGGTATCCGCCGGTACTCCAGAAATGCTTCTCGATTTCTAGCTACGTGGTATGTTGCTCCTAAGTCTACAATCCACAAAGGATGAGATTCGGCAATCATTGCACAACTAGAAACATAAGCATATTTATAAGTAGAATCTAATAATACCTTCTTTGCCTCAGTGCAATCACGAGCAAAGTGACCCAAAGAGCCACAGTTGTAGAATTTTATTTTGGTCATATTTTCCACGTGGCAAACTTCTTTTGTCTCTTAGGATTATGTTGATTGGGAGCCTCCTTTCCTTTGTTACCTCTCTTGCGTTTCAAGCTAGCGTTCGAACCCGCAATGTTGGCCTCACTAAAGGGTTTAGCCGCCTCTAGGCGCTCATCCTCTAACTCAAGATGACGTGATATATCCTCAAATGTTTTCACATTGACGTTGTGTGTCATCTGAACGCTTCTTGTAGTCATTAAACCTTTGATTAAGTCTCCTAAGTTTGGTAGCCGATGTGGTTCCAAACTTTTCTTTCAAGGCCTCCCACATGCTTTTTGCAATTTCATACTCCTCAAACTCACACATGAGATCATCTTGCATACAACTCAGCAACGTAATGAGAGCAATGCTATTCTTTCTTTTCCAGACAACATATGCCTCTTGATCCCTCTTGTGTTGGGCTGAGTTACCCTGCTCAGGCACTTTCATGAGATGGAAAATAGTCTCTTTCACCTCTTGCTCTTCAAGTACATACTGGACTTTACTATACCAAATATCGTAATTATCACCATCCAATTTGTCTCCTCGGTTGAGCTCAGCAATGATGTTCTTACAAACCGACGACATGCCTGTTTGAACATGCATATACATTGATTATTATACATACTTTTAAACACACAACACATAATTTTGCGAACACAAATTAATCCAATGTAACTCAATTTATAATACAAGATCGAGAGTTCACTATGTTCCCAATCATCACCCGAATTACAATCTCATCACAACAAATAAATTTGTTCCACGCAAAAATTTGAAGTCCTTAACAAATTAGAACTCCCACTTAGTTAATGTATTTTCTAACATGAATCAACTAATGAAAACATGATAATACATAAACTGACTTTAAAAAAATTTAACAAAAACAATTTTTTTTTTTTTTTTTAAATTGCGGTTACTGTTCATCGTTTCCTAACCCATTGTTTTCAAGAAATTCGACTGAAACTTTCGACCCTAATATCTCTCTGGATACAGACTCAAATCGCACGTTTAATATATCATTAGAAAGATAACTTCAGTATCTACGCACAGACACCAAAATATCACGGATCAAATCTACGAGGAGAGAGATATGAGCGATACAAACATTCAGGTTTATTTACAATTTATCCAATTTCATGCAACATGTTTCGGTTCTTAACGTGATAATTTTTAGAAACATTCACGCTACTATGAAGAATATTTATGCAAAGTTTCAGTTCATTTCATCATAAAATCAGAGAGTTACCATTTGCAACCATTCATATTATAAACCGAGTTCTTCGATTCAACATGACTAAACGAGACTAACAGATACCAGAACCGAATCCTATTGCTCTGATACCAATGTTATTCTTAAACCCGGAACACATACCTTGGCCGGTTTGGTGAAGAATTTGGCAACGGATTCGACTAAGATTCGACGCAGAGATCGGGGTTGAGATCACTGATGGAAATCAACCACAAGCCACAGTTCAAGTGTCCTTCCGGTTGATCTCTCGAAGCTTTCTCTCTCTAAAACGTTTTTCTTTCTCTCTAGAGTTTTCTCTCTTTGTGTCAATAGACACAAGTGTTGTTCGTGTTGTTTGTGTCTCCCTACAATCATCCTTTTATAGATAAAACATCAGAGACACACAATTGATATGAAGAGACACAACTTGTCATCGTGCCTTTTTGAGAATAACTAATTCTCAATTATTTTGGTTAATTAAACCCGTTTGGTATGCTGCCAAATCATGAGCGTAAACCAACCATAAACCAACAGTGTTCACTAAATACTGCTCCAAATCAACGCATTTAGTTAAAATCGTTCATTTCGTTACATTATGAATACATCATTAATTAGTATTATATGATATCGTATCTCTTATGTGGATCTCTTATTCTTATATTTCAAACATTATTTGTTTCGGAAGTCGGATGGATAGTGGGAAAAATTTAACAAGAGAGGTTATCTCCAGGTTCGACTCCAAGCTTGCCACAATAGTCTCGGAAGTAACCAATCCGCTTGTTGACAGTTACAGGATCTCGTCCGCTACATTCCATACCATTTACAGCCCTGATCGTCGCGCCAAAGCCTTGGTTAAATTTCCCGCGAACATTAGTGGTCCAGAACCAGAAAGCGGTCTTGAAGGCAAGAACGGGATCTTGAGCCACTTTCTCTGGGGAAGCCAATAGGTTCTCATTTAAGTCTCTGCCACAAAGACCGTAGTTGTAGTTCCCAGAGAGCTGGATCGGACCACGGCCATAGTAACCCTTTCCTTGTGCACATGGGAAGTCTGTGTTCTCTTTGTCACAGTAGTCCTCTGCCTTGGCTGGTCCATCGATTTCCTCAATGTAGCACATGACTGCAACGAGGTATATCCAAATGGTTATAGAAACGAAAATTAGTGGTGTTATACGCCGAACCAAAATTTCTATATAATCTAATTGATTTTTTTTTTTTATCTTGTACCAAATCGAATTTGAATTAAGTCTAATCAAAATGAAGCAATAAAACTGTAATGAGTTAAAATTCTCGATCATAATTATCTTCGCTAGTAATTTATTTTTGTTAATTGGCAGATGAATTTTTATATGTTTTGCTTTTGTAGTCCAAATATCGCATTAAACCAATACTTTTTGTAAACTGAAAATATTTGGTAATAATTATTATCAAAACTCAACAAAACGAAAAAATGAAATACCCGGAAATAAACCAAATAACTGTATGCCCAATATATGATTTCACATACATTACTCGAATTTGTATTTTCTCTTTATATTTCATATGTTTGATCTCTTCTATGATGTACATCAATGTTAAATCAGTTTCAATTTAATAAAGCGTTAAAAAAACTATGACAGCTTAGTAGTTTAACTAATATAATTATTTTGTTTCATCCACATTAATACCAATTCAACTTATTTCATGATGAGTTATTGTATGCTGAACCACATATTGCATATTGTTGACAAAACGGAAGTTAGAAAGAGCTATCTTTTTTGTTTGGGTTTACTTACATTCAGTTTCATGAGTGACGTGGGCGAAGAAAGCAGCGATCTCACGTTTGGAAATGGAAGAACCGAAACTCGCATAGGAATTTGCTGCGGCAATGAAGGCATTGTGAGAGTAAAACCCTTTACCTACACAATTGTCTCTTGCTTGGCTTAATATAGAGTTAAAGAACTCAGGTGTCACTGTTCCTTCAAGTGAAACAGCATCTCCGCCTCCACCTCCACCATTTCCACCGCCTCGACAAGGGCCTTCACGGCAGCCATCGCCGCAGTAGTCGTCAGTCTGACCGCAATAACCATGTTGGCTACAGCAAAAATCAGAGGCACAACCACAGTTTTGGGAGGAGACCGGTTTGGAAATGGTTAGGATCAAGACAAGGAGAGTTGTGAGAAAAAGAGCTAATGTGTTTTTTCTTGTGGTTGTTTTGGCGTAATTCGCCATTTTTTTGTTATTGTTTGTGTGAGGTATAGAGAGAGGTATGTTATGTTGGTGTTTTATAGTGGAGATTAATTGTTGGGACAATGAAGAAAAGAGAGTAAAGACGATTGTTGGATCCGTAAAGACGACGTTGTTGAAAACAAGTGTTTAAGTTTCCAAGTCAACTTCAACTCTGTAGACTTTTTGTTATAGCCCGTTTGTTACGTACGAATGGAAATTTCCACATAAACAACAAATATTTCATTTTTTTTTTTTTGTTTACATAAAAAATTCATTTAGATCTTAATAAAATTGAGAATTAATTTATTTTATACTTTTCAAACTATAATGTTGAAAGCAAACTTTTTAAAACAAAAACTATCAGTAGTAATATGGCGAGGAGAAATTTAAGAAATATAAATACTTTTGTAGGTCTATTAAGAAACAAAAATTAATTTGGTACAAACTCATTGGCAAAAACGTATATTTAACCGGAAGGTTGAAATACCGAGAAAAAATGACACAGGCAAGAAGATTTAAAATTCAAGATTTTCGAATAAGATCAGATTACACCTACAATAGTCTCCAAAGAGAATTCACTATAGTCTCCAAAGAGAATACATAACATAGATAATCATCATCATCTCAGTCTCACAATCAATCATGCGTCAAACTTTAGTCCAGTCAATATTTAATAAAATACTAGAAGTTTTATAAAGAAGGAAACATAAATATGAGAATTTTTTTTTTTGCTAAACAATAAATATGAATATGAATATGATGGTTTTTTTTTATTTGAAGCTTTGGTATTTATATTTAGTTTGAATAAATAATTAAATATGAAAGAATTAAGTACTGAAATTTCAAATGATTTAATTTGATTTGTTTTCTTTAACTAAAACGAGATGGCTTTTACGTATGTGTGTATATACAAAGTTATGAACTCTTGTGAATATACTAAAGCAAATATCGTAAATGTAGGGTTGTGACACCCCAGTTTCAGGGCATATATGGTATATGCGGTATATACAGAGAGGCTTAAAACAATTGATTTGGCTACCTATATCACCAAAGTGCACTTATCTTTTCGGTCACAAGTCTTGAAAGAACTCCAGAGTTAAGCGTGCTTGAGCTAGAGTAGTTTCAGGATGGGTGACCTACTAGGAAGTTATTTCCAGTACCATGTGAAAGAGGTCAAAACTCTGGGAAAGATCGCGTGGTAATTTGCAGGGTTAGTAAACATGACTTCCGAGCCTCCCGGACACACCGACCGTCGGACATGGTGGGCCCACGGGCCTGTGAGTGGACGGGGGCCCATGGGAGGGGCGGTCGGGGCGTTACAAGTGGTATCAAAGTGAAACCTGACAACTGTGTACTGTCGGGGTAACGATCTTGGTATGCGCAACGAGAACGTTGCGATCTGTTAGTGGGGGTGATTGTGACACTCCGGTTTCAGGACATATATGGTATATGCGGTATATGCAGAGAGGCTTAAAAGAATTGATTTGACTACCTATATCACCAAAGTGCACTTATCTTTTCGGTCACAAGTCTTGAGAGAACTCCGGAGTTAAGCGTGCTTGAGCTGGAGTAGTTTCAGGATGGGTGACCTACTGGGAAGTTATTTCCAGTACCGTGTGAAAGAGGTCAAAACTCGGGGAAAGATCGCGTGGTGATTTGCAGGGTTAGTAAACATGACTTCCGAGCCTCCCGGACACACCGACCGTCGGACATAGTGGGCCCACGGGCCTGTGAGTGGACATGATGAAAGATGCAAACATGATTTCTGAATAATACTTTATTAAAAAGAAAGAGAATGATACAAAGATCGAAACCGATTGGAGACGAGGAACGGATCTCTGAAGTATCTCTTGCTAAAATCTCTGAACAAAAATAAAACTTAGCCTAAAACAATGGCTTAGAATAAGTATATATAAGGTACAAAAACGATCTGGGGCAAAACTGCAAACATCTGGAAGTTCTGGGGCAAAAATTGGAAATTTTCTGAATATTGTTCTGGTCCGAAACTTAGTCGTGTCAAGCGACATAGTAATTGCGTCGCTCGACAGACATATTTTTTTCACGTCGATTGATATGACAACTGTGTCGATCGACAGGCTCTGCAAATTTCAACTCCGAACTTGTGTCTTCGACTGTTGTTTCCACAATGCTCCAAAATGCCCCAGTAAACACCAGTAATGCTCCGAATGTCCAAGTACCTAATAAGAAAACCAAAGACTCGAAAAACACCAGAAAGACTATAGAAAACATACTTATATCATGGCTTAAAACCCGTAAAAACCATGATATATCAACTCCCCCAGACTTAGCTTTTTGCTTGTCCCTAAGCAAAACAGTTGTACTCACCCCTTTAGGAAGCACATACCGCATAGTCAATATCTGGTAATACTTCGATGTGTCCCTAGAAGCTTAGGAGACCTCCAGATTGATTCCTAACCTCTTAGAGAAACTCAGACTCTTCAGCTGCAAACCCCTTTAGTCATTTAGGTGCGGTCTCATCGAGAGAATATCGATCGCTGGACCTTTTAGATTCTTTCGCTTCCTTGAACACTTTCCTGCGTTTTACCCTCTCTCTTCCCTCTGAAACTGTACCCAATTAAGGATATCATAGAGATGTTTTGCCTATTTTTGAACTTTTTGATTCAGGATTTTTCTGATTTCGGACTTGCACATTTCTGTAGACTTTTTTTTTTTAGATCCTTAACATCTTTATGGCTCACTACATCAGCTCTCACTATGAGTGTTCATGTGGAGACAGGGTCATGAGGCTTTCTCTTTTTGATCTAGGACAGTTGTATTCGTCATTTGGGAAGAATTTTCAAGAGTGGTCCATCCTCGCTTTCAAGTTTATGGAAGCTGAATCAAGTCTTGCGATTACCAACGCCCAAGACAAGAGATTAGAGTTCATTAGGGGCGGGGTCTGCAACATCGTTTCTGGCATTCTCAAGAAGTTTGAACTCGCTCCGTTAAACCGATCTACAACCAGTTACCCACCTAGTAAAACCAATCAATCTTCCATTAGAAATGGTCCTTGAGTGCTGTTTAAAGCAAGTTTCAGGAGAGTTTTTAACCTGAAATAAAAACAAAAACAGGACTGACTCAATAAAACTCAAAATAGAAAACAAATATTAGCAACCACCTCCCCCAGACTTAAACACACTGTCCCCAGTCTGATAAAATCCGGAGTGGGTAAAAATAAAAATAGATATGAAACGAACCATGCTGAAACCGAATGGAAATTGTTACCTGATGGTCGTGTCGAGTGACACGACCCTATGAATCGATCGACACGAACATTCCAAATGTGTCGAGCGACACGAACCTTACGTGGCTCGACACATACGTGAGAGATGATCAGCAACACCATTTTCAACACCTTTCTTGTCCTTGATTTTGATATCAAACTCTTGAAGAAGCAAAATCCATCTCAAAAGCCTTGGTTTTGCGTCTTTCTTCTCCATCAAGTACTTAAGCGCAGAGTGATCAGTATGGACTATCACCTTAGCACCAATAAGGTAGGGACGAAATTTCTCAAAGGCAAATACCACAGCGAATAATTCCTTTTCCGTAGTCACGTAATTCCTTTGCGCATCATCAAGCTTTCGGCTTGCATAATAGATAGCGTGTAGCTTCTTATCTTTCTTCTCCCCCAGAACGGCTCCTACTGCATAATCGCTAGCATCACACATTACCTCAAAAGGTAAATCCCAATCCGGAGGTTGCAGAATAGGAGCACTAACTAGAGCTTTCTTTATCTGCTCAAAAGCTGATAAACATTCGAGAAAAAACTCAAATTTCACGTCCTTGCAAAGAAGAACAGTCAATGGCCTCACGATCTTACTAAAATCCTTGATAAACCTCCTGTAGAAACCAGTATGTCCAAGAAAACTCCTCTTAGATTTGACATCCTTTAGCGGTTGAAGACTAGTCATCACTTCTATTTTCGCAAGATCAACCTCTATCCTAGCCTTTGAAATCTTATGACCAAGTACTATGCCATCCTTAACCATGAAGTGACATTTTTCCTAATTAAGCACCAAGTATTTCTCCTCGCATCTCGCTAGAACCTTAACCAGATTATCCAAGCAATCCTTGAAAGAAGACCCGTAGACAGAAAAATCATCCATGAAGACCTTCATGTAGTCCTCAATCAGTATGTAAAGATAGACATCATATAGCGCTGGAAGATAGCAGGAGCATTACACAGTCCAAAAGGCATTTTGCGGTATGAAAAAGTACCATAGGGACATGTGAATGTAGTCTTCTCCTGATCGTCCAGATGAATGGGAATCTGAAAGAAACCTGAATATCCATCGAGGAAGCAATAGTAAGGATGGTTAGCCAACCTCTCCAACATCCGATCAATAAACGACAAAAGGAAATGATATTTCCTTGTCACCGCATTCAGCTTCGTGTAGTCAATACACATTCGATGTCTAGTGACCGTTCTTGTCGGAATGAGGTCATTCTTCTCGTTCTTAACTACTGTGACTCCTCCATTTTTAGGAACTATATGAACTGGACTAATCCACGCGCTATCTGAAATAGGATAGATGATCCCAACTTCTAGCAACTTCATGATCTCTTTCTTGACCACTTCTGCCAAATTCGAATTCAGCCTTCTATGATGCTCAATTAAACACTTGGACTCATCTTCAAGATTGATCCTGTGCATACACAAGTCTGGCGAGATACCTGCAATATCATCAAGAGAATAGCCAAGAGCTTTACGAAATTTGCGCAGCTTGCTTAGTAGTAACGCGAGTTTCGCGTTATTTAATAAAGCACTAACGATTACAGGATAAGTAGAGTTAGAGCCAAGAAACGCGTACCTTAGCCCTGCAGGAAGTGGTTTTAACTCAATTTTTGGAGCATTTTCCTCGCTCTAATCGTCACGCTTCACAGTTGTCTTAGAAATCCGAACCAAATCCTTGGAAGCATCCACATTCATCACTGTCTCACTTGCATCAAGCAGCGTCGGATAAACCTTAGAAATCTCATCAAGATCCATAAAACTCATCTCATGAAGGTAGTCTTCAGCTAGGCCATCCATAGTATCCACATAGAAAGTCTGACCGTCTATGGTAGGCTTCCTCATCAGCTTATCCATGTCAAATTTCATCTCTAGATCACCCACATTAAGCAAAATTCGGGCTTCCACTACGAGTGTTCTTGTGGAGACAGGGTCATGAGGCTTTTTCTTTTTGATCTAGGACAGTTGTATTCGTCATTTGGGAAGAAGTTTCAAGAATGGTCCATCCTCGCTTTCAAGTGTATGGAAGCTGAATAAAGTCTTGCGATTACCAACACCCAAGACAAGAGACTAGAGTTCATTAGGGGCGGTGTAATGACCCGTACGAGGCCTATGCCGAGGCCGGCCCAAACACCGCGGGACGGCCGGACCAAAAATGGGTATTTTACCTTAGACCCTAGAATGACCGTGTGCGACGCGGATTAAGACGGAACTTAGTCACGCGCCGAGACCGCATTGTTCTGGCACAGTTCGGCCTAAGGACGGAACCGTCCATATGTCGGCTGCGAGTAGCCATCGGCTCTGACTTTCCGATGCCACGTGTCGCTCATAGGGAGAGTTTGCATGTGCATGTGCCACGTGTTGGCCCGAAAACAATTTTCGTTGCATGCGATCCAAGAGAACCGTGCGTCACCTATGTGCTTGTTTACTTCCGATTGCCTATATAAAGAAGACCCTTGTTCCTTATTTTGACCGTTAGAGACCCACTCGTACCGATCTGTACCACGACCCGATAGCAATATGTACCGATCACGTACCGAGCACGATAGCGACCCGATAGCGATACGTACTTTGCACGTACCGAGCACGATAGCGACCTGATAGCGACGTACCGATCCGTCCTTGCCTCGCCAAGCCGGGAAGTCCATTCTAGCAGCCTTAAGTTTTTTCAGGAAAGGTTGGTATCACGTTCTGATCCAATCTAAGTAAATATCCTTTAGCCTAATTCCTTAAGGAAAACTCTAAGTGTTGCCTTAGTAACCTTAGGACTTGTCTATTCAGGAGAAAGCCGTGTATAAGGAAGGATCCGAAAGGATAGTCTTGAGCAGACTCTCATACTTCCTCATAGAGGTGAGTCGAAGTTTATGCGTGTATGTATGTTGATGAGTAGAACACACGAATTGTTGTATTGCTTATAACAGTAGAGGTTTGCCTACGATTTCACTAAAATTGCTAAGTATTGAGCATGAATCCAAGTATGGTAAATCACAAGTTTATATGCATAAATGGTTATGAGTAAATCATATACAACTTGATAAGTACGCGGTATGTCATTCCCTTGTCCGTGGCTTGGCTATTTTACTTGTGGAGTAGTAGTTAAAGCTCACGAAGACACGGATGGACGAGACTGCAGCCTGGGGCCGTTGTGCTGTATAGCGATCAATACAGGGTGGGTAAAGGATCCTAAGTCCTTAACCTTTGTGGTGAGGGACCAAAAGATGCCTTGAGTACACGTGATGGGAATGGACAACGCGTGAGGCTTTATTGATTGAGAACGTTAAATGCATAAACCGGTCATGTCTATTTATCCATTGCATTGCGTGTTGCTTGATGATTATTCTTTGGGATTTTGTTGGGATATTATATGATTGATTCGTTTAAGGGAAACCTAGACTCACTGAGCAACTAGTGCTTACGACTCAATCTGTTTTGCAGGTAATCGTAGCAAAATAGACCCTTGGAGTACTCGGAACATTAGGCAAATCAGTGGTAGCTTTTCCTTGCTTTTGTAAATGTATATGTTTATTATGTACATGACCGTTTTGGAGTGCTAGACTCAGGATCGAGTATAACTTTGTAATTGTTTGAAAGACTAAGTATAAATAAATTAAAGAAAGGTTTTTAAATAGAAGGGGTTTCATATGATGCTTAGTCTTGTCCGGACGATCCAACTATCGGGTAAGACTCGGGTTGGCAAGCTTTGAGTCGTATTCGATAGGGACGGACGCTCGAATGTTCAGTCTAGGGATTTAGGATTTGTTCCTTGAACCTCTGATCGGGTGTTTAAGCGTTCCTCAGTACCGTTCCGGTCTAGATCCTGGACTGGGGCGTTACAATTTGTGGTATCAGAGCATGGTTTTTACGATGCTCAATGGGACTTGGTTTTCAAATGTTTTTTCGAGTCAAAAATGTCGCAAAAGCAAGTAGGATAAACTGATTATGTTCCAGTGCTATAGTATGCGTAAGTTGGATTAGGACTTACCCGATTCCTTGATGCAGATGTCAACACCGACCCGTCGTGATTGGCCAGATATGAGTGAATGGGGGTCACTGAGAGGGCGCGGACAACCTTCTCTAGGGTATCAGAGAGTATATCCTGGACTTCCTCCACCTGAGCCAAACGATTCGTCTACATTGTTGGATACAGATCCGTCCGAGGATTCATTAGAGGATTCAGAATACGTACCAGGGAGTGTTTCGGAGCCATGGGCTCAGGAACCAGACTACACAGGCGAAAACTCACCAAACTCGTTGTCGGAGTCGGGGCTCCGAGACCATAGTGATCCCGGACCTGAGGGATCACGCCAAGGGCATGTGGGACGGATGCCCACTGACCCATTGAGTTCAATACCATCGGAGCCATACCACCCAATTAAGGATATCATAGAGATGCTTTGCCCATTTTTGAACTTTTTGATTCAGGATTTTTCTGATTTCGGACTTGCACATTTCTGTAGACTTTTTTTTTTTTAGATCCTTAACATCTTTATGGCTCACTACATCAGCTCTCACTATGAGTGTTCATGTGGAGACAGGGTCATGAGGCTTTCTCTTTTTGATCTAGGACAGTTGTATTCGTCATTTGGGAAGAATTTTCAAGAGTGGTCCATCCTCGCTTTCAAGTTTATGGAAGCTGAATCAAGTCTTGCGATTACCAACGCCCAAGACAAGAGATTAGAGTTCATTAGGGGCGGGGTCTGCAACATCGTTTCTGGCATTCTCAAGAAGTTTGAACTCGCTCCGTTAAACCGATCTACAACCAGTTACCCACCTAGTAAAACCAATCAATCTTCCATTAGAAATGGTCCTTGAGTGCTGTCAAATGCACTTGTTCAAATTTCACGTCCTTGCAAAGAAGAGCAGTCAATGGCCTCACGATCTTACTAAAATCCTTGATAAACCTCCTGTAGAAACCAGTATGTCCAAGAAAACTCCTCTTAGATTTGACATCCTTTAGCGGTTGAAGACTAGTCATCACTTCTATTTTCGCAACATCAACCTCTATCCTAGCCTTTGAAATCTTATGACCAAGTACTATGCCATCCTTAACCATGAAGTGACATTTTTCCTAATTAAGCACCAAGTGTTTCTCCTCGCATCTCGCTAGAACCTTAACCAGATTATCCAAGCAATCCTTGAAAGAAGACCCGTAGACAGAAAAATCATCCATGAAGACCTTCATGTAGTCCTCAATCAGTATGTAAAGATAGACATCATACAGCGCTGGAATGTAGCAGGAGCATTACACAGTCCAAAAGGCATTTTGCGGTATGAAAAAGTACCATAGGGACATGTGAATGTAGTCTTCTCCTGATCGTCCAGATGAATGGGAATCTGAAAGAAACCTGAATATCCATCGAGTAAGGATGGTTAGCCTCAGGATCGAGTATAGTGATCCCGGACCTGAGGGATCATGCCAAGGGCATGTGGGACGGATGCCCACTGACCCGTTGAGTTTAATACCATCGGAGCCATACCACCGGGTTGATACAAGCTTCGAGGGGCCGAGTAGATCGGGACAGGGTGGCAGGATTGCACCACATCACTTACCACCATCAAGGGCGCCATCGAGGTCTCCGTCAGTGACCTCTCGGAGAAGGTACCCTGAGCTAAAAACACCACCGGAGGTACTAGGGCGTGAGGGGGCACAAGACCGTTCTAGTTGTCTCGACTGGGAAGAAATCGGACCGAGAGTGGCAGGGACTATCCTGAGAACGCCAGGACCCACCACCGTCACCACCGGATTTCCTAAAGATGGTGATGATGATGCAACACTTGGGTACCCTGAAGTTCTTTGGGGATAAAGGACCGTTAGAAGCCGACTCGTGGCTGAAACACATGGAGAGGAACTTCAACGCTGCTCGATGCCCGGATGACTATAAGACCGATGTAGCCATGTATTACTTGTTGAAGGATGCGTGTAACTGGTGGGACGACGTCAAGATTCAGTATGCGGGTACTCTTATTACCTGGGATAACTTCAAAAGGGAGTTCGGAAGGAAGTACTTCCCACCCGAAGCTAGGGACCGGATGGAAGCACAGTTCCAGAACTTGGTACAAGGAGAAAGGAGTGTGCGAGACTACGAGGCGGAGTTTAATCGGCTTCGGCAATACGCACACAATGGGATAGGTGATGAGCCGGTAGTGATAAGGAAGTTTCTACGGGGATTGAGACCACGATTGATGAGTCGACTTGTGGTAAATCAATACTACAGCTTGTTCGAACTGGTAGAGAGAGCGGTCGACGTTGAAGAGGGAATAAAATTGAACATGCCACAGAAGATCGAGTTGAACAAAGGAACCGAGAACAACAACAACCCGGACCGAGGAATCAGGTGGCCAGGCAGGGTAACTAGGCACAAGGACGCAGACGCGGCCAAGGACAAGGACAGTCCTTTGGCCGTGGACAGGGCCAAGGACGAGGACAGGGTAGAGGTGCGGCCGGTAGAGGAACACCGACCATGGACCAGCTACCCGTATGTTTTAAGTGTGGCAGCCAAGGCCATTTTGCGAGAGCTTATCCCAACGGGGGACATACCTCATGGCTTGTGCCGACTTTAGTGATTTGCTTCACGTGCAACCAACCGGGACACTACGCAACTTTGTGTCCCGTTACACACCCGACCGGTCAGACAAATCAGGGAGTTGGACTTCGAGCAATGGAGTGGGAGGTTGAACCATCGGCTAAGCGACCAGTGATTGAGGGACGCGTGTATTCCCTAGATAAACCTGAACCCACTAGACCTAATAAAGGACCCGTCTCAGGTAACTAAGGGGTTCTATCCTTAAAAACTTTTTTGTGATGTTTTGATGTGTTGTAAATTATATATGTACCTTTTGGATAATGAATAGTAAATAAAGTTAAACGAAAGTTTATTTGCTTATTTAGGAACATTGCATGTGGGCGGCTTACCCACTCATGTTCTGTTTGATTCTGGCGCAACACATAGTTCTGTGTCGCCGAGTGTAGTGTCAAAATTCCAAGGAATTTTCACGATAGTAGGAGTTTCCATCCGAGTTAGAACACCCGGTGACCAAATCCTCCATGCCAATAGGTGTTACATTGGAGTGCCAATAGTGATTGGAGACCATGTCTTTACCGCAAATCTATTAGTCGTTCCACTAGAAGAATACCAAGTTATCTTAGGAATGGACTGGCTGACGGCATACATGGCACACATCGACTGCGGTCGGGGAAGAATAACCTTTGAACGGTTAGGGAAACCTTCCATAACCTATCATGGGATCAAAACCAATACCGGAATTTCCTTTATCACGGCAGTTAGAGCGGAGAGTACCCTCGAGAACGGTGAAGTTTATCTAGTAACGATGAGTATGGTTAGTACCACCAAGGAAGAGCAGAAACTTGAAGAAATTCCAGTGGTTCAGGGTTACAGTGATGTGTTCAAACCCTTGGAAGGGTTACCACCATCTCGTAATGACCCCTTTTCCATTTCGTTGGAACCAGGGGCGGCTCCTATAGCTAAGGTACCATACCGGATGGCTCCAGCCGAGTTAGCAGAACTAAAGAAATAGTTGGAAGATCTAATGGGGAAAGGATTCATTAGACTTAGTTCATCACCATGGGGAGCTCCAGTATTATACGTAAAGAAGAAGGATGGTAGCATGCGATTGTGTATAGACTACCGTGGGATAAACAACGTTACCATCAAGGATAGGTATCCGTTACCAAGGATAGACGAGTTGTTGGATCAATTACAAGGAGCGAGTTGGTTTTCGAAGATTGATTTGGGATCCGGCTATCATCAAATCCCAATCGCAGAGGCAGATGTCGTGAAAAACGCATTTAGGACGCGTTATGGCCAGTATGAGTTCGTGGTTTTGCCATTCGGCCTGGCCAATGCTCCGGCTGTATTTATGCGGTTGATGAACGAGATCTTCAGAGACTACTTAGATGAGTTTGTCATCATTTTTATTGATGACATTCTTATATACTCTAAGACTGCGGAGGAACATGAGGTGCACTTAGAAAAAGTACTGGAACGCTTGAGGAATCAGAAAATTTTCGCTAAGTTCAGCAAGTGTAGTTTTTGGAAATGGGAGATAGGATTCCTAGGACATCGGGTATCGGAACAGGGAGTTTCGGTAGACCCAGAGAAGATGATGGCAGTTCGTGACTGGCCACGACCGACTAACGCGGGAGAAATAAGAAGCTTTCTGGGATTAGCCGGTTACTACCGGAAATTTGTCAAAGGATTTTCAAGTTTGTCCTAACCATTGACTTGCCTGACCGGTAAAGGTGTAGTCTTTGTATGGGACGAGAAGACGGAGGAAGCATTCAATGAGTTGAAGAAGGCCTTGACCACCGCACCAGTCTTAGCCTTACCAGAACCAAACCAGCCATTTACGGTTTTTACCGATGCATGTGGGACGGGATTAGGTTGCGTGTTGATGCAAGGCAAGAGGGTAATTACTTACGCATCCAGGCAATTAAAGAAGCATGAGAATAACTATCCCACCCATGATCTAGAGATGGCTGCGGTTGTTTTTGCCCATAAGATATGGCGGTCCTATCTTTACGGTGAGCCGGTAAAAGTGATGATCGATCATAAGAGCTTGCAATATTTATTCACCCAACCTGATCTTAATTTAAGACAGAGAAGGTGGATGGAATTTATAGCAGATTATGATTTAGCCATCACTTATCATCCGGGAAAGGCCAATGTAGAGGCAGATGCTTTAAGCCGCCGTAAAGCAAGTGTGGATGTAGAGAGAGATTGAACTCGGAGTTTAAAAGGATTAGGCTATCCACATTAGAGGGAGAGAGTAGTGAACCCTTGGGTTTGCAAGCAGTGAACCAAACCGGTCTACTACAACGCATCCGGCAGGAACAGAGAGAAGACGAGAAATTACAGAAAATCATTGAGGGACTAAATGATCAAGGACAACCTGATGCAAGTGGGTATCATTTGGCCGAAGATGGTACTTTACTTCAGAGTAAGAGGATTACTATGCCTAAGGGACAAGGCTTACGGGAAGAAATCCTAAGGACGACACATAAATCAAGACTTAGTATTCATCCTGGGAGTACTAAGATGTATCGAGACATTCACCAATACTATCACTGGCCCAGTATGAAACGAGCAGTCGCAAGATGGGTAGCACAATGTCTTGTCCGGACGATCCAACTATCGGGTAAGACTCGGATTGGCAAGCTTTGAGCTGTATTCGATAGGGACGGATGCTCGAATGTTCAGTCTAGGGATTTAGGATTTGTTCCTTGAACCTCTGATTGGGTGTTTAAGCGTTCCTCAGTACCGTTCCGGTCTAGATCCTGAATGGGGCGTTACAGGCGGGGTCTGCAACATCGTTTATGGCGTTCTTAAGAAGTCTGAACTCGCTCCGTTAAACCAATCTACAACCAGTTACCCACCTAGTAAAACCAGTCAATCTTCCATTGGAAATGGCCCTTGAGTGTTGTTTAAAGCAAGTTTCAGGAGAGTTTTTGACCTGAAATAAAAACAAAAACAGGAATGACTCAATAAAACTCAAAATAGAAAACAAATATTAGCAACCACCTCCCCCAGACTTAAACACACTGTCCCCAGTCTGATTAAATCCGGAGTGGGTAAAAATAAAAATAGATATGAAATGAACCATGTTGAAACCGAATGGAAATTGTTACCTAATGGTTGTGTCGAGCGACACGACCCTTTGAATCGATCAACACGAACATTCCAAATGTGTCGAGCAACACAAACCTTACGTGGCTCGACACATACGTGAGAGATGATCAGCAACACCATTTTCAACACCTTTCTTGTCCTTGACTTCGATATCAAACTCTTGAAGAAGCAAAATCCATCTCAAAAGCCTTGGTTTTGCGTCTTTCTTCTCCATCAAGTACTTAAGCGCGGAGTGATCAGTATGAACTATCACCTTAGCACCAATGAGGTAGGGAAAAAATTTCTCAAAGGCAAATACCACAACCAATAGTTCCTTTTTCGTAGTCACGTAATTCCTTTGCGCATCATCAAGCGTTCGGCTTGCATAATAGATAGTCGGTAGCTTCTTATCTTTCTTCTGTCCCAGAATAGCTCCTACTGCACAATCGCTAGCATCACACATTACCTCAAAAGGTAAATCCCAATCCGGAGGTTGGAGAATAAAAGCACTCACTAGAGCTTTCTTTATCTGCTCAAAAGCTGATAAACATTCGAGAGAAAACTCAAATTTCACGTCCTTACAAAGAAGAGCAGTCAATGGCCTCTCGATCTTACTAAAATCCTTGATAAACCTCCTGTAGAAACTAACATATCCAAGAAAACTCCTCACAGATTTGACATCCTTTGGCGGTTGAAGACTAGTCATCACTTCTATTTTCGCGCAATCAACCTCTATCCTAGCCTCTGAAATCTTATGACCAAGTACTATGCCATCCTTAACCATGAAGTGACATTTTTCCTAATTAAGCACCAAGTGTTTCTCCTCGCATCTCGCTAGAACCTTAACCAGATTATCCAAGCAATCCCTAAAAGAAGAAAAATCATCCATGAAGACCTTCATGTAGTCCTCAATCATGTATGTAAAGATAGACATCATACAGCGCTGGAAGGTAGCAGAAGCATTACACAGTCCAAAAGGCATTCTGCGGTATGCAAAAGTACCATAGGGACATGTGAATGTAGTTTTCTCCTGATCGTCTGGATGAATGGGAATCTGAAAGAAACCTGAATATCCATCGAGGAAGCAATAGTAAGGATGGTTAGCCAACCTCTCCAACATCCGATCAATGAACGGCAAAGGGAAATGATCTTTCCTTGTCGCCGTATTCAGCTTCGTGTAGTTAATATACATTCGATGTATAGTGACCATTCTTGTCGGAATGAGGTCGTTCTTCACGCTCTTAACTATTGTGACTCCTCCCTCTTTAGGAACTATATGAACTGGACTAATCCATGTGCTATCTGAAATAGGATAGATGATCCCAGCTTCTAGCAATTTCATGATCTCTTTCTTGACCACTTCTGCCAAATTCGAATTCAGCCTTCTATGATGCTCAATTAAAGACTTGGACTCATCTTCAAGATTGATCCTGTGCATACACAAGTCTAGCGAGATACCTGCAATATCATTAAGAAAATAGCCAAGAGCTTTGCGAAACTTGCGCAGCTTGCTTAGTAGTAACGCGAGTTTCGCGTTATTTAATAAAGCACTAACGATGACACGATAAGTAGAGTTAGAGCCAAGAAACGTGTACCTTAGCCCTGCAGGAAGTAGTTTTAACTCGATTTTTGGAGCATTTTCCTCGCTCTAATCGTCACGCTTCACAGTTGTCTTAGAAATCCGAACCAAATCCTTGGAAGCATCCACATTCATCACTGTTTCACTTGCTTCAAGCAGCGTCGCATAAACCTTAGAAATCTCATCAAGATCCATAAAACTCATCTCATGAAGGTAGTCTTCAGCTAGGCCATCCATAGTATCCACATAGAAAGTCTGACCGTCTATGGTAGGCTTTCTCATAAGCTTAACCATGTCGAATTTCATCTCCAGATCACCCATATTCAGCAAAATTCGGCCTTCCTTGACATTTATCATAACACCAGCTGTAGCTAAGAAAGGTCTACCCAAGATAAGTGTATCCTTGGGCTCTACTTCGTACTCCAAGACCACAAAGTCTGCAGGAATCAAACACTCCCCAACCTTAATCGTTACGTCTTCCAAAACACCTTTGGGAATCCTCACTGATATGTCCGCTAGGATAAGAGAGATCCTAGTAGGTTGGAAATCGGTTATCCCAAGATCAATTGCAACTGATATAGGCATCAAGTTGATGCTGGAACCTAAATCACATAGAGAACGTGGAAACCTCTTCTAAAAGATCAAACAATCGAGAATAAAACTTCCCGGATCTTCAAGCTTCTCAGGAATACGGTTCTGAATGATAGCGCTGACTTGCTCGCTGATCATAGCATATCCTTCCTCATGAGTCAGACTCCTAACGACCATTTTCTTCACGTATCGCTTGATAACCGGAGTGGTCCTATCGCATCTATCAAAGGCATCTCAATAACAAGCCTATTCATCATAGCCTTGCATCTAGCCTCATCCAGCTCCTGTTTCGACTTCTTCTGCTTCCTAGGATAAGGGAGTTTGGGTTTGTAAGCAGCAACACTTGGAGATACTGAAGAATTAGTAAATTTCGAATCAGACAGGGATCGTGTCGAGCAACACGTATATCTGTGTCGATCGACACATTTGTTTTTGAGTTATCGATTGATCTCTGCTTATCTGTCGATCGACCTGATGTTTCTGGTCGTGTCGAGTGATGTACCTCCTCGTGTCGCTCGACAGAGTCATCTGCTCGGAAATTTCTTCTTCGACGCCTTCGATTGGCTCGTCCACTGGATGCTCATCGATTTCCTTATTCTGAACTGGCTCCAGCTTGCTTCTGCTCCAAGTTACAATGGCCATAGCACCTCTTGTGGTGCCATTTTTAGGATTTATATCCGTTCTGGATGGAAGAAATCCTTTTATCTCTTCATAGACTCTGCAGTCTCAGCAACCTGAGTATCAAGCTTTTTCACGTGCGTGTTCAGGGCTTCAATCTTCCTATTCAGGTCAGTGTAGAGCGAATCAAACTTCCCATTGAAGTCAACGGTCATCTTATGCTGCCCTTCTAGAAGACGCTCCATCATGGACTCTAAATTACTAGTCACATATGGAGGAGGCAGAGACTGATAAGTAGACGCTCTGTAATTCCTTGTAAAGTTGTTACCTTGGGGTGGCTTCTGATAGTCGCTCTTCTGATACTCAACCTTCTGATACTGTGGCTTGGGAGTGTAAGTAGGCGAACTTGGAGCTCCAATGAAAGAACTCTTCTGATAGTTGTTGTTGTAACCTCTGTTCCCTTGCTGATTACCGTACCTCTGAAAACCAGCTCCGTTGACATAAGCTATTTCTTTATCCTCAGTATGAGCCTCTGGCTCAAATGTCTCTATCTCCTTGGCAAACTAAACTGATTTCTTCCCAGCTAGAAGATCATGCATGTTGTCCAGTTTCTTAGTAACCTTAGCGAGTTGATTTCTATTGATATTCTGACCAAGTTGGCTTCTCTCGTAGTCGATGCTCTTGGTGCTGTTACTAGTGGCCAAGTTCTCTATGAGACGGAGAGAAGCTTCTGGGGAATTTGTGTTGAAATTCCTGTTGCTTGCGGCATCTAGAGTTACCGAGTATTGCATAGCTATCCCCCTGAAAAAGATGCTTAGAAGCTGATCCTCACTGTAACCATGGTGTGGATAATCTATCTGGTAGCTCTTGAACCGGTTTCATGCAGCTTTAAATGCCTCGAAATCGCCTTGCTTGAACGTAGGAATCTTAGACCGTATCTCTTCAGACCTGGCATCGTCAAAGAAGTGAGCCAGGAAGGCATTCCTAGTATCCTCCCAGGTCGTAAGTGAACCTGGTGGCAGCATCCTAAGCCAGTTCTTAGCTTCTCTTTGGAGAGAGTAGGGGAAAAGCTTGCAGTACAAGTAGTCCATGGAAACCTCATTAGCCTTAATGCTGGATACGATATCCTCAAAGCTCTCTAGATGATTCATTGGGTGCTCATGAGGTAGTCCACAGAAATGGTTCTGAGACACAAAAGCAAAGTAGGCGGGCTTCAACTCGAAGTTATATCGCTGAAAAGGGGGTGGGCAGATCGCAGAACGGTTGGCATAGTACTGCTCTGGCCTGTTGTAGTCTGCAAGTGTACGTCCTCGAGCAGCATTCACGATCCTCGGCGCAGTTGGCTGATTCTGCATACCCTGTCGAGCGACAGCCTCCTCGTGTCGCTCGACACGTTCATTTTCTTCCTGTCGAGCGACAAGAGCATTGTGTCGCTCGACACGACGTGCTTCAACGCATCGAGCGATTTCTTCTTCCTGTCGCTCGACACGTAACTGTTCCTCACGAATCAGATAATTCTCCTCCTCGCGTCGAGCGATCTCAGCTTCTTGTACCTCTGCAGGATCAACGATGACATTTCCCTCAGCATCGATTCTCTGTCCATCTTCGTTGTACCGGTTTCCTTTCTTATCGTAGAAACCATTCTCTCTCTGAAACACAACCTTATTCGCAACCATCTTCTTAGCTTCGTTTGTTGCTTTTCTATTGGTACACTCCAGAAGTGCTAAAGAGTCGAGATCGAATTCAACTAGCTCCTTGTTTCTCTTGCTTCTTTTGTTGTGATTAGGCATAAACATGAAACGCAAAACAAAAGAAAACGAAAGAAACTAGTTAGTAATTAATAGTAAAAGAAAACTTAGACAAATTCCTAATAATAAAAATCTAATGGTTTATTGATTCTCCGGCAACGGCGCCAAAATCTGATATGCTCAAATTATGCCTAGAGCAACTATCTCAAATTAAGAGATCGTGTAATACTTAGGGGTCGAATTCCACAGAGAATCAAGTTAACACAGTAAATTTCAATGTTCAGATTATGCTAAGTGATAAAGATGATAATTAAAACAAGTGCAGAGACAGTAAATAATGATGATTGATTTAGTTTTAATTCAATAAAAGACAATCGCTAGGTCCTAGGAAATTCGCAGGAATGATTCTAAACTGAAGGATAAACTTACTATCGGGATATTTAATGAAGTGCAATTCTAGAACTCAAACTAATGTAAAATAAATCAACTGTCATTGCAATTATTATCCATGTTTAAACCCTATAAGACCAACTGTCGTTGCAAAATCAGATTAATTTAAACAAGCATTAGAAACAGGTTTGATTGTTCGCAAAGATCCAAAGCCAACTGTCGTTGCGAATCAGATCTTTGCTCACCCATGATTCAGTTCCAGTTATTCAATAATATTGTCGTATCTATTAAACAACCTAAAATATCCAACCTAAGGTGATCAATCTTAAATTAGAGTTAATGTAATCAAGGTGAAAAATCCTATATGATGCAATCCCAATAGTAAATAAATCCTAACAGCTTTTCATCATCCTTTGAAAACCCTAAAACCTAACTAATGGATTACTCAGACATGATGAAAGATGCAAACATGATTTCTGAATAATACTTTATTAAAAAGAAAGAGAATAATACAAAGATCGAAACCGATTGGAGACGAGGAACGGATCTCTGAAGTATCTCTTGCTAAAATCTCTGAACAAAAATAAAACTTAGCCTAAAACAATGGCTTAGAATAAGTATATATAAGGTACAAAAACGATCTGGGGCAAAACTGCAAACATCTGGAAGTTCTGGGGCAAAAATTGGAAATTTTCTGAATATTGTTCTGGTCCGAAACTTAGTCGTGTCAAGCGACATAGTAATTGCGTCGCTCGACAGACATATTTTTTTCACGTCGATTGATATGACAACTGTGTCGATCGACAGGCTCTGCAAATTTCAACTCCGAACTTGTGTCTTCGACTGCTGTTTCCACAATGCTCCAAAATGCCCCAGTAAACACCAGTAATGCTCCGAATGTCCAAGTACCTAATAAGAAAACCAAAGACTCGAAAAACACCAGAAAGACTCTAGAAAACATACTTATATCATGGCTTAAAAACCGTAAAAACTATGATATACAGATATCTTAAAAAGAATTTGGATATTTGATTTTTTACGGATCGAATCGGATATCCAAGGATAGCAAAAAAAAAAATTGGATATCCGAATTTCCGGATATCCAAAAATTCACGGATCGGATCGGATCGGAAATCAAATATCCGTTTAACACGAATCGGATCACGGATACCTGCATTTTTCCGGATATTTGCTTCGTGCCCAGGGCTACGTAAATGTCAAAATCTAACTTATTTTTTATTGATTTAATTTTACGAGATTGTTACAAACTTCTTCACATCACATTCCCTATTTTATTCCAATTTTTAACACTCTCACGTCGCGTGTATGTTCGAATTGCTTTTTAGCAAGTGATATTTGCACCAGGGTCTACACCAAGCTGCCCACAATAGTCTCTATAGTACCTAACCCTTGCATTGACCCCAGATGGGTTCCCACCGTTACACTCAATACCATTGATGGCTCTTATGGTGGCTCCAAATCCCTGGTTCAGCACGGGCCGTACGCTCTTCATCCAAAACCACAAAGCCGCCCTAAATGCCACAATCGGATTACTACTGACTAGCTCGGGTTGGCGTAGGAGGTCAAGGCCGAGACTCTGGCCACACGGTCCATAGTTAAAGTTCCATGATAGTAGCAACGGACCACGACCATAATACATCTTGCCCGGTACACATGGATATTGCCTATTGCTCTGGTCGCATAAAACTTGTGACCTTCCGTTTGGCTCTTCTATATAGCAGAAGTCTATACACATATACATAGAGAGAGATGCAAACAAAATCAGAGTGGTTAAATTAGGGACAAACGGACCAATTGAGATAAAATCAAATGTTCAATTTTAACAATATCCAAGGCTTAAGGTTTTAATCTCTTACGCCTTAGATAATAACGTGAGTGTTATGTTAGTGCAATCTTATATATTATTTGAGAAGCATTTTGGAAGCACTTTGCTTAGGTGTCATCACCACAATTTTTCTCCTCTTTATTTTTATTTATTTATTTTATTCTCTTATATTCATAACCAAACACATTTAATTCCAAATATACTTATTTTGATTACTATAACTCTAATTGCCAAACACATTGAATCTTCCTAAACTTGCCAAAATTAAAATATTTTGAAATTTTCAACTTGCCAAAATTAAAATATTTCGAAATTATGGATTTAAATCATAGAATTAAATGTGAACAAAATTTTAACATATATACCAAAAAAATTTATTTGAAATAAAATAAAACTATTAATTATCTTTTGAAAATATAAGAGCATGTAAAAAAATGTTTTTACATGTGTTGTTTTGTTTGACAAGTAGATGTTTTTAATTTTTCATAATTGCACCTTCGTACAAGTAAAAATACAATTATTAATAAAATTTGTTGGTTTAATTATTTCACGGGTGGAATACATTTGTATGCAAAATAATTATAAAATTTCAATATATAAATTAGGTCTTAGGTTATGTATAATTTTTCTTCATAATCTTTTTTTTTTTAACTAAAACTATTGATTTTATTCGATAATCATTTTATCCCGCGTATAACGCGGGTAGTTTTCTAGTTATTATGTATAGTGAATGTTTTCTTAATATATGTAAATTTTATAAAAAATCTAACAATTAGAAACGCATGTGAATAACATTTTAGTAATTATTTGATAGTTCGGATTTCCAAAGTTCATTGTAAATGTAATCAAAAAGAAATAATTGTTGACTAAGTCTTTAGAATATTATACTCATGTTTTTATGTCATAATATATATAGCCGGTCTTAACAACCAAGAGAAAGGATTCTTACTTCCGGTCTCGAAAGTGAAATGAGCAAACATGGTAGCAATTTCACGCCTGGTAACGGAATTAACAAAGTTGGAGAAAGTATTGGTGGCGTTAATGAAAGAGTCACGAGTGTAGAATCTTTTTCCGGAACAGCCAATACCGGCTTGGTTGATAATACCGTTAAAGAAACCTTGTGTCACAATGCTACCGACCAAATCAGCACCGGTTGGGGTTGTACTGGTTCTACATGGACCTAACCGGCATGTAGTAGGACCACAGTGAGCGTCGGTGATACCACAATAACCAAACTGATTGCTACAGAGGTTTGGCGAGCAATTGCAGTTTTGAGATTTGACGGTTTCATAGTAGAAACCTACGAGGCAGAGGAGAAGGATTAAGTAGTGATTTGTGAGGGCCATTTTTGGGTTGTTGTTAGAAGAGAAGAGTTTGTGAGGTTTTTTATATCGGGAGATATTGGGTAGATTGGTCATTTTAGTGGGATGGGCTATGGTAGATTTTGTTTTGTATTTTTCTCTCAATCATTTAACAACGGCTTTGACTGTTAGTCTGCCAAAGATCAATGGTCTAGCAATTGAATTATCTTTTTCAAAGAAAACAACTTTGGCATACAAGAACTAGTAGTTTGATGGTTTGTATGACTATTAATTAGAGTAAGTTTAACACTTCTTAAGCTTCGGCCACCTAATTTGGAACTTATTAAATTATGCGTAAATTATGAGAAATACCCTATTCTTATTAACCAAAAAATAGAAATAAGGTCTATATTTGATGAGAACATTTGGAATTGTCGACGGCTGGGAGCATCGTACCTGATAAATTTATTGCAAAACCTGATAAATTTATTGCAAAACTGACCACTCATTACTAAACGATCCAACAATACAATAATAATTGAATGTTACGTTATTAACCACAATAATACAAACCGAGTCCCCAATATCATGAACCCCTTGAGCATATTCCTACAAGCCGTTTTTTGTTTTAGAGTATTATTCAAAGGCGCCTAAGATGAATTCACACATGTCTTGATGAATTTTTGTACCATGTGAACCATTGGGTCCATCATCCGGGTATTCAATGTATATGACCCTCTAATCTTAATTTCAGTTAATATTAGTGGCAGGATATTAGTAATAAAGGGGCTGCTATAGTATGGTGGATCGCTTACCCTTTTGTTTCGGTCATTTCCTCATTGGTCTAACAATGTGTCTCCTAGTAGTACCAAATAATAGATAAATATCTTCTGTTGTTAAAAAAAAATACAAATACAGATAATTATTGTTGAATCACCAAGACTAGTCAATTGCAACGTGGGGCTACACATTGTCCTCATGTACCTCCATATTTGAATGGGTAACACAAGTTTCGAACTAAATGTTGAAACTTGAGGAATGATGGATATTTTTACCATCCATTCCATAGGAACAACGCCATTTTTTTTGGACAAATTATAATTGAATTCAAGTTATTGTTCTCAATCCCATGATGAATCTTTGAAGCACACACACACCATCATAAATTAGTTAACGATATCAATTTTTCATAAATAAAAGAATATATCGTTTATTATGTTGTATTGGTGTATTAGTACGTAGAATGTTTGGAATTTAATCTAGAAGTAAATTCTGGTTTTAAGTTTGATATGCAGGTCATATTTCATCAAATGTTTTCTCATGTAAGAAACACAATGAATTGAAAAATGCGTTTCACAATACATAAAGATTCCATTATCGAGTTTCCTATTTTTTGTCGAGTTTCCTTAGAGTAAACATTTTGGGAGAATTTTGTTTGTTACAGTTTCCTTTGAGTACAATTTTTATCTCAACAGCATATATTATTCATGTCAAAATCAGACTTATGAATCTTAAATTCACTCACACAAGACGTGGCAATAGAAAAAGAAAATAACGTTCACAAGTTTATTACAACAATTTTTTGCTTGTGAAGCAGGGAACACTAGGACCCAACACAAAAGTACATACGTGAATAATAACTTTATTATCTCACTTATTATTACATCTTAAATTAAACACCAACTGCACACATCACGTGCCACGTCCCGTGTGTGGTTTAATTAGCCTTTTAGCAGCTAAGGTTACCACCAGGGTCCACACCAAGTTGTCCACAATAGTCTCTATAGTACTGAATCCTCGCATTGACCGCACCTGAATTCCCACCGTTACATTCCATACCGTTAATGGCTCTAATGGTGGCTCCAAATCCTTGGTTCAATACCGGTCTTACGCTATTCATCCAAAACCATAAACCGGTCCTGAAAGCCACGGTTGGGTTGCTACCTACTAGCTCGGGTTGGCGTAGAAGGTCAAGGTTGAGACTCTGACCACATGCTCCATAGTTGTAGTTCCATGATAGTTGGATCGGACCACGACCGAAGTAGCCTTTGCCTGGTTGACATGGGTATTGCCTGTTGTTCGCATCGCAGTAGTTACGTGACGCTCCGTTTATTTCTTCTATATAGCAGAAGTCTATACGATATAGAGAAACAAGGTGATTTATAATCAGCACAATCAACTAAAAAATATAGTCAAATGTTTTTTTTTATAATTATTATATCGAATGTTTAAACTTATATATATATATGTCTTACTCCATGATTGTTTTAAACACTTTAAAGTATGTGTTACATGATCATTTTCAATCCTTTAGGTTATGAGAGTAAATTACTCATTTTTATGTTATAGTTTACTAAAAGTTAGAATCGGTCAATACTTTAGAGTAGATGTACAAACAAAGAAATTTTTTTTTATAATAATATAATTAAAAAAATGTGAAGAAAGAAAAGTAATCTTACGTCCGGTCTCGTGAGTGAAATGAGCAAACATGGTAGCAATTTCACGCCTAGTAACGGAATTGGCAAAGTTGGGGAAAGTATTAGCCGCGTTAACGAAAGAATCACGAGTGTAGAAGTTTTTTCCGGCACAGCCACCACCTGCTTGGTTGATAATGCCGTTAAAGAAACTTTGTGTCATAATGCTACCGACCGAACCACCACCTGTAGGAGGGGTTCCACTGCCTCTACAAGGACCTGATCGGCACCCGGTACCGCAATATTCTATGGTGGTACCGCAATAACCAAACTGACTACAACAGAAGTTTGGGGCGCAACCGCAGTTTTGAGACTTGACGGTTTGGGAGTAGAAACCTAAGAGGCAGAGGAAAAGGACTAAAGAGATTTTTGTGAGAGCCATGTTTTGTGTTGTGGATGATAAGGAAGAAGTTGTGAGGTATATATAGGGATAGATATAGGGTAGTTTGGTCATTTGGTTTTTGGTATAGGTAGAAATAATGTGCTATTTTTAATCGACTTCGACATTTTAGTCTTACTCTGGCCAAAGATTATTAATTTGGACTTTTTCTAAGAATTTAATTTTCTTTTTAAGCCAGGAAGTATGTTTTACTATTCTCACTTATGTTTTTGTGCTTTAACAAATTAATTATCATAACTGATTTGCCAAATGATTGAACAAACAACATATACTCTTTCCGTTCTTATTTGATTGATGTTTTAGAAAAAAAAATTTGTTTCTAAAAGATTTATTTAATTTTCTCTATTTTTTATGTTTGTAAATTTCAATGCATATTAATTAATTTTATTGAAATACTATTGGCTTAGAGTTATGGGAAATTGTTGATTGCAAAAAATAAGATATTTATAACAAAACATTTATGTGTTTTCTTAATATAAGTGAAAACTCTAGAACATCAAACAATACAAAACGGAAGGAGTATATGTTTTAGTAATCTCTATTTAATGCTTGGACTATGTACAAACTATATGGAGCAATTATAGCCGCCAAAAATTTAATTAAACTGGCTGGGATAAAAAATATATATATATATTTAAACTGCTTTTGTTTTTTTTTTTTGGCTAGACAAAAAATTACTTTAACCATGATATTTATATCAAAACCGAGATAGTAATTCTCTACCAGAGAAAGATTCATGTCGAAATTTTAACGTCAAATCTTTTAAAACATGGGTTAATTTGCTATAAAACATTAGGGCTGCTGGCGTCGAATCTGAGACACTTATCAAGAAAATTGACAATTCGTTACTAAACGTTCCAAAAATGTTTATTGGAATATAACCAAATGACAAAAATGAGGCTCCATATATTTGAGTTCCTCATGTTCAACATCTATTAAGAGCCGACTCTAAAAAAAAGTCGTATGTACGGTGATACAACTATTTACTGATGAGAGTTTACGAGGTCCCTCTTAAAATTAATGTAAACCAAGAAATTTGTTTGCAATTTTTTTATATATATATTTTTTCATTTTTTTACTTCACCCATCTTCTTATTTTTTACTTAACCTTACTTGCTATGATTGAAGAGATGTTTTTTGTTAACTAAACATTGAAGGATAAAGTTCTTTGAATTTATATAGTAAGATTTATTTTTTGTATCTAGGGAGAATTCATGTTGATATGACTATATTTTAAAAAACAAATTATTCTATATAACGGCTTATAAAATTAAAAAATGTGAAATAAACGATATGAAAACAAGTCATTGGATTGTAGAAATTAAAATTCTTTTTTTCGTTTATTTATTGTAGTAAAGTTAAAAATGAACTTATCTGATAGACTCGACTAGTGGCTAGCTCCTCTAGACTATCCCAAAGGCGGCTCTAAGAAGAGAAGTCGCATATGTCACTATAAATCTTGGTACCATGCATATGAATCTCAGTTCTAATTTTAGCTATTTTCTAAATATCTTTCAACTTCTTTTTTTTTTGTTCAAAACATCTTTCAAATTGTATACCCTCCTTCAATGGCATTTCCAGTGCCGGCTTAGGGAAGAGGACAAGTGGTGCGCCGCCCGTGGATCCCACTCTGGGTCCCAATAATTAGGGGCAAAAAAAAAAATTTAATTTTTAAAATTTTTTTTTGAATTAAAAATTAAATTTATTTAAAAAAAAAATTCTAAAAGTATATTTTATAATGTAAATTTTTTTATTTAATTAACTACGTTTAAAAAAATTAGCAAAACATTTTAAAAATTTTAATTTATGAGGCCCAAAAAAATTTTTTTACCCGTGGACCCCGGATTAGGTTGAGCCGGCACTGGGCATTTCATTTTACTATAATCGATCCTAAGAGTATTTTAGTAAAACTTAAAATTTGTATCGACCAACTAACTAATACATATTACGATGTGTGTTCTTGAACGATGGTGTTATTTTAGATCATATCAATTAATAATGTCTATAACACCATATCAGTTTAAAGTTACAGATAAATTATAAAAAGCAAAGGACACGATCGACTTTTTGTTTTTTTTTTTTGTCACGAACACATTTCATAATTTGTTTTTGACACGATCAGCTACTAGATTATTTTTCCGTGAAATATAATAACGGACAAGCAATTATATCTTTCGGCGGATAAAACTTCGAATAATCATGTGCGAATATGCGGTCAATCAAAATCTAAACTAGCGGTTATTATGACCCGTGTTAACCATCCACGCATATGCATATGCATATTAGAATCAAAAAATATTGTCGACAAAAAAAAGGACATCATATTTATAAGTTTCATGCTAAATAATTATTAAAATTAATTGATTAGATCTTTAATATAAGGCTAAAATTTGCCGATAGAAAATGACAAATGCAAAGTCGCATACGTTGAAGAGTCTACAGCAATAATGTTTGACAATTCAAAGCTTTCGATCGGTTTCGATATTCCTGGTATGAATGACAACTGTACCGGATGTTGTGGATTCCGGTTTGGTTTCTTGCCCGGACTTCCAGAATCGTATGAAAGATGTTTACGACTTAATTGTTTTTTATGAAAATATATTAAAGTGGAGAAATCCAAACATTATTACATTAGTTTAATTAAAAGGAAAATGGAGGAGAATTACCAAAAATAAACGAAAAACAAAAACTTCAGCTTAATAGTTGATTAATTTTTTTTACTTTAAAAACTCTAATGAAGTAGGGAATTTGGCAAATATAACCAAGAAAAAAAAATATGATAAACTTAATAAGAACTAACCAAAGAGTAGAATTTTAGTTTAATGAAGTAGGGAATTTTAGTTTCATAGAGTAGACATTCACATTGACTGATTCTTTTAATCTAGTCTATGTTTATGTTATTTCGTCAACGAATCTATATACATTAGTGATGATAGGTTATAAATCTCTTCAATTATTTCTGAATAGAAAATCAAAGTCTTCGGGTATTCGTTGGCCACTTGCAAAGAACCACTTTATATGCAAAGGAAGGAATTTTTTTTTTTTTTTTTTGGTGCAACATCAAAGGAAGGAATTCATTCATAGATTTTAATCATACAACTTTACGGAACTAATCATATACTGTAGCTCCATTTTACTTTTTATATGTATATCCTTATCGTAGGAGACATAAAAAGTTATAGGGAGTGCATAACTTTTTTCTACAATAATGGTATTTCATATATTTGAAGGCAAACATATAACTTCTACGGACGGGCATCTGTATTGGAGACATTTTGGGATATTCTTATAATATAAAATTATTAAAATGGTTGTAAAAGGATGAAAGATAGTGTTTTTGTGGGGTATATTGAAATATAAAATTAAGAAAATTTAAGTAAAGAGAGTAGATAGTGAGTGTGTTTAGGAAAAGGAAGAGAGAGAATGTCTAATATAGGATATTTTTGAAAGTGTTAGGAAAAGAAAAAGAGAGTGTTTAAATATAAAATTAATAAAAGTTGATTAAAAAGATGAAAGAGAAAATATAAAGTTGAGTAAAAAGGAAAGAAAGTGTCTGTTTTAATAATTTTATAATCTTTAGACATGCTAAAATGTGTGCATTGCACATGCCCTAAGTGACAAAAATATTTGTATTACTTAAGATATATTTGGGCTGCGGAAGAATCGTTTTATATTACAGTATTACACCTACTTGATGTCAGTGTCAAAGACACGCTCGATTCTCCAAACTATCACTAGAGCACTTAAAATCCATTAGTTCGCCATGATCATTTTTAAAATGGAACATGCACATCGTGGGAAAGTTGTCAGTACCACCTTCTCAAAAAGTTTTTATGTTGGTGTTAATTGATTATTATTTTCAAGTGGGTGGAAGCATAATCGTTTAGCCAAGTCACATATATAAAGGTATAATAAAAGGTTGATATGGAAGAATGTCATCTCTCAAGAAATTGTCACTGATAATAGTGGTCTCCAATTCACAAGTAATAAATTCAAAGACTTTTGTAGTAATTGAGGTGCCACTACTAAAACATTTTCAGTACAAAGAGATATAAAAGTTTCAAAATAAAACTCATCATACAGATGTGATATACTCTATTTTTGGCGCATTCTAACCATTGTTTTATAGGGTTTTATCGAGTCTTTCTCCTTTGTATCGAGTCTTTTTAGGTCCAAAGGTGGCTGGAATGAAGAATTGGAGTTTGCTAGGAGTCTTGGTGGAAAAGATAGGAAAACACGATCTTTTGGTAGATTCTGGAGCTAAAGGAGCACCCGCTCCCCGATTTGACTGACCTGCTCCCAGAAGATTCATTAAAGGGAATATTCACTTAATGGAAATATTCACCTAGAAGATTTACCCTAGATCCACCTTGGATTTACTCAGCCACCGCAGCCCTTAAAAGAAGGAAACATCTTGGAGAATAAATACACGCCCCCTTCATATCTCTTTCACACGTTTCTTTTACACAGTTTTCTTTACGCTTATTTTCTTCACAAAAACCTTTACTTGCTTTTCACGTTTTGGCCGAGAACCCTAGAGAGATCTTCGTCGCTCTTTGCTTTGGATTTCGAGAGTTGTTCATCTACTTGTTATTGAGTTTTCTCTTGAACCTTATCTCTTTAATTAATTCTATGAATACTTTCATCTCTCTTTGTGTTCTTCGTTCTATTATGTGCGAGTAGTTACTTTTGTTAGATTAGGGTTTTTCGAAGGGATTTAGAGATTCAATGAACTCGGCATAGATAGGATCATACTTATATATTTGATATCTTCATCTAATGTTGAACTTATTGCCTAGACTAGCTTGATCACCTAGCCTTTGATTTTAGGTTTAATTTACTCATCAAAAGTGTAGTAAATTGCTTGAATAAACTTAGATGGGCGATTTGATCCTTAGCCAACGACAGTTGAAGTTAAGGCAAATCGTGAACTTATCAATCTCACTCGTTAATGCTTGTTAATTTCTTTAGTCTCAAACGACAGTTTAGGGTGCTAGATTTATTGATAAAGTTGTTGATACCACGACAGTGGATCCTCATAAAATCGTGATTGTGTTCTAGATTGGTGCTTGAATTAATATCCTGAATAATTGCTTGGTTCTTGATGATCTATTCCCTGAGATAATTCCTTTGTCTAACGCCTTTATCATATTTGTTTACAACCGAATTTTACTTTGCTTTGTTATTATTTTCGTGACACTTTAAAACCACTTGAATCGCTTAGCTAGAATTGTGTTTAAAGGAATTAAAGTGTATTGCCAGTCCCTGAACGAACCTAAATCTATATCTACATCGGATTAGTAATTTAGGATTTGAGTTCTTAACCCAGGCTAAAAACCTGTTATCAAATTGGCGCCGTTGCGACGGTGACTACTTCGATACCTTTAGTTTTAAAATACGTTTCTAGACTAAGTACTAATTTGTTCTTTTCGTTTTTCTTGCTTGTGTTTCAGGTGCATGAGACCGAAGTCTACACGAACCACTCGTCAAGTACCTTTCGTGAATTTGAGCAACCAGGACCTAGCAAGACTAGAAAGAACAAACCGGAAAGCAAAGTCCAAACCAGTCAACATGGGCGACCAAACGGACATTGATATGGTGGCCGAACTGAAAAGGCTACGAGATGAGATGGCTGAGATGCGGCAGCAGCGCGACCGTGACCAACAGCAAGAATGTGCTATCGGGGATATGGACAATCCCCACGCCTTCTATAGGAACCGAGCTGCAATTGTTCCTCCCGGTGTTTTAAGGCAAGACTACGAGATCAAGCCTCAGATGATCACGCTGGTCAAGCAACATCTATTCCACGGACTGCCCGCTGAAATTCCGATGGACCACATAGAAAATTTCGAGGAAATCTGCTCCATGACAAGCTCCAACGGGATAAACCCGGATTTCTTAAAGTGCAAGCTTTTCCCCTTCTCGCTCGCGGATAAGGCTTCACGATGGCTCAAGTCTTTACCGGCTGGATCTATCACGACTTGGCCACAGTGCAAGGCAGCGTTTTTGGATCACTTCTATACCAAAGCTAAGACCGCGGGATTGAGAAACAAGATCTCCACATTTCAGCAACATACGGGAGAATCTTTCTATGAAGCATGGAAGCGTTTTAAGGAGTATAAGCGAGAGTGTCCACATCACGGATTCACGGATGAGAACTTGCTGGGTATTTTCTACGACGGTGTTGATTGGGACTACCGTAACACGTTGAATGCTGTTAGTGATGGTGACTTTATGACCAAGACGAAGGAAAATGCTTACAAGCTTATTGAGAACTTAGCCGCAAGCTCAAGCAACAAGTCTCAGGAGTATGATCGGACTACGAAATCCAATGGAACAGATTCTCGTAAGATCGATGACCTAACGGCTAAGGTCAACTTGCTGCTCAAGGGGAACCAAAGTATGGTTCACTTTGCCGATGAGAATGGAGAAGCACTAGCTGAGGATATGACCGATGGAGAAGATGGTGATCAGGAGGAAGCGAATTACATGAATGGGCAGGGGTATGTCTGAAACCAAGGGTTCAACTCAAACTACAGGAACCATCCGAATTTCTCTTACAGGAGTACGAATGTAGAGAACCCGCAGGATCAGATCTACCCGCAGCAACCCGGTTATCAGAACCAAAAACCTCAGGATCAAGGATTTCAAAAGCCGGCATCTCAGGGTTTTCAAGGCAAGACATTCGTTATGTTTCAAGGTCAAAAGCCCAAGTTCCACAACTTCCAAGCTCCTACGAGCTCCAGTGGCACTTCTCAGGATGAACTTAAAAGCATGATGCAACAATTGATAGAAAATAAGAAGAAGACAGCTGCTGAGATGAACACTAAGGTAGACTCCATGTACTCGGACCTTAACGGTCAGCTTGAGGCAGTTTGCACTCACGTGAAGAAGTTGGACACGCAAGCTGCTCAAACTGCTGAGGCGGCTAAGAGACCAACTGGAAATCTTCCAGGGAAAGGAGAGATGAATCCCAGGAATGGATATGCATCTAATGGCTCATGCGCGGATGTCAACTTTGTCGAGGACCAGAGACCCAATCAGAGTAGAGAACATCAAGCGCCACCTCTTCAAGAGAATAGACTTGAGCTCATGATGCAGCGGATTTTAGATGGGCAGAACAAGAGTGCCCAGGAAGTGAATGAGAAGATAACCTCTCTTGACGACAAGATAAATATGATGAACAATGAGCTCAGCTATAAACTAAAGAGTTTAACTTGTCAGGTTGACTTTCTTGATTCACAAGTTGCTACTATGTCTGCGAGTAAGGCGTCCAGTTCTGCGGAAGAAGTTGAGAAAAATATAAAAGCTGCATTGATTCCTGCGGATGAGCCAGATCGATCGATCCCACTTGAGCCACCTACGGATCCACAGAGTCAAAACATAGATATCGCTCCAGGTAACACTTAGAAACCATTATTGAGGCAATTGCATAAGCTAGAGGATCCAGGTAAGTTTGTTGTTCCTTGTTTTATCTTTGGAGTTGATTTTGAAGATTCTCTATGTGATTATGGATCTAGTGTTAACCTCATGTCAAGGGATATTGCAGAATCTTTGGGTATTGTTGATGTACGGACTTCTCAGATGTCTATTAGGTTTGCGGATGCCTCAGTAAAAACTTCACAAGGGTTAATCGAGAATTTAGATGTCCAGATTGGGGATTGCTTGATCCCGACTGATTTCCAAGTGGTGGAGATGAACAACAGTTCATACATGCCCTTGATTCTAGGGAGACCTTTCCTCGCGACAGCAGGTGCAGTTGTTGACTTACCAAACAGAAGGATAGTTTTCTCTAACATCGACAAGCAGATCTCTTACAACGCCATTTCAGACAATGATGGCGACAAATATGGCTCTTGTGTTGCCATAGACGATGTGATAGGGAAGGTAAGTGTCTTGCCAGCTGCAGCACTTTGCAATAAGAATGAGGTTGAAGAAGTCTTGGATGGAGACACTCGTTCTTATGAAAGGAAACCCAAGAAAGTCAACAAGCGGGACAAACCAAAGCTCGTGAAGAATATTTCAAGTTCGCATATAACCTTGACACCACAGAGATGTGTTGGAGACACAATTGAGTATAAGCTGAAAGGCAAAGGTATGTCTAGGCCTTTCTCTAAGGTTAAAGCTATCATTACCCCGGAGTTTAAGGAAAAAAGTCAAGTAGCTGTGGCTACTATGCTGAGCAAGGTTCTGCAACTAAATATAAGCGATCAAATAGCAAATAGGCCACGCCTCAACCCACCTCCACCGAGCCCTGATCCGGACAAGAAGGTCTATAATCCTCATATGGATTCTTCTCACGCCTAGAAGGTCTACAAAGTCGAGCTAACGACTTAAAACAAGCGCTTGGTGGGAGGCAACCCACCGGTATGTTTTCTAACTCTTTTACTTTTGATTTCTTTTTCTACTAATTTTGGTTTTTAGCTTTGAATTTTTCAGGTTTTCCTTTAACAAAAAAAAAAAAAAAAAAAGATCGGGAGCAGCCCCTGGAAATGAGACCGGTCGGTCCCATGGTCAGACCGGTCGATCCAAAGAGTCCAACAGATCGGGAGAAGCCCCTGGAAATCAGACCGACCGATCCAGCATCGGAAACGGTCGGTCCCGTGCCCGAGCACACAATCTGCCCAGACTGAAACGGAGCACCTGCTCCAACTTACAGAGCATCTGCTCTCCAAGGTATAATTCAAAATTAAGATTTAGGCCCACCATGAGGTTAGTACAGTTTCGTGCTTTTCTTAATGCTTTTATCTCTTTCTTTTCACTCTCTCTTTTCTTATTTTCACACCGAGACGGTGTGAAGTAAGTCTGGGGGGAGTTGCTACTGATGTCGTTTATTTTGGATGTTTTCTTTTCTTATGTCTTTTGAGTCTGTTTTTCTTTGTTTTATTGAGTCAAGACTTTTTAGTTGGGAATTAGGATGTTATTCTATGACGATTTCTGAACCACTTCTGCTAATTAACTCTCTTTCTAGTGACCATTTCTACAGAACGCGAATTGCAAGGATTAGCTGGAACACTTCAATGCACCATCTTCCAAGTTCCAGATTGACCAAAAATTCTCTCGCTATAGGCACTAGACTAGGGAAACGATTCATATTCAGGACTTCTTTTTCCTTTTTACCACTCTTGCTGATCCTGAATAGCTAGCTCATTTTTAGCTAGTACCCTCCTTTAACCTTATCTCTTTTCAAACCCCTTGCCGTCTTGCTACGTCATTGTCATATGTGCAGCATATGCGCAAAAGGGGCGGAGAGAGAAGGGTCGACACAACCTCTAGATCACTCGTTCTGAAGGACAGAGCACCTGCTCTATTTATGAGGTTTTTGTGGACGAAGGAGTGGAAGGAACATTTTCGAGATTCACTTGGGTATGTACATTAATTCTAATATTTTTTTAGAGGCATAACTGTGTAATCAAAACCCTCTTCATCATCATCATACTTTCATCTAAAAAAAAAAATGTTAATTTCGGTGATGAAGAGTGGGAATCTATAAGAATATATGTCTCTCAAACCCATCGACTATACCCAAGGGGAACAGCAGTTCACGAGAGAAAGGAGGAAACAAAGAAGGATGGAATGAGTGATTTAGAGAATGTGGACATCAAACAGACCCGCTCTCTCTTACAATTTTGTGCGATATCCTGCATCCTCTACGAAACATCGGGTAACCCTTAAACACTCTAAACACCTCTAACTCCACCCTTAAATGGCCTTTAACCCTTAGCGCCGTATTTTCTAAGAAAGTGTCTTTAGCGAGATCCTCACGCATATTTTGAGTGTGTTTGGTTTGTGTTATTACAACGAATTGTTTGGGAAATGGCCTGGTTGGGAAGTGTGTTGAGATTGTTTTGGCGAAGCTTTGTCGTTTGTAATCTGGATTATGTGGTCTGCAGATTGAAAGCCAAAGGTACGGTTCGCTGAGAATAAAAGAGTTTCCACGTTTTCAAACTTTTTCCTTTACTCAGTTTTGAGTTTGTTTGAGGACAAACAAAGATCTAAGTCTGGGGGAATTGATATACTCTATTTTTGGCGCATTCTAACCATTGTTTTATAGGGTTTTATCGAGTCTTTCTCCTTTGTATCGAGTCTTTTTAGGTCCAAAGGTGGTTGGAATGAAGAATTGGAGTTTGCTAGGAGTCTTGGTGGAAAAGATAGGAAAACACGATCTTTTGGTAGATTCTGGAGCTAAAGGAGCACCCGCTCCCCGATTTGACTGACCTGCTCCCAGAAGATTCATTAAAGGGAATATTCACTTAATGAAAATATTCACCTAGAAGATTTACCCTAGATCCACCTTGGATTTACTCAGCCGCCGCAGCCCTTAAAAGAAGGAAACATCTTGGAGAATAAATACACGCCCCCTTCATATCTCTTTCACACGTTTCTTTTACACAGTTTTCTTTACGCTTATTTTCTTCACAAAAACCTTTACTTGCTTTTCACGTTTTGGTCGAGAACCCTAGAGAGATCTTCGTCGCTCTTTGCTTTGGATTTCGAGAGTTGTTCATCTACTTGTTATTGAGTTTTCTCTTGAACCTTATCTCTTTAATTAATTCTATGAATACTTTCATCTATCTTTGTGTTCTTCGTTCTATTATGTGCGAGTAGTTACTTTTGTTAGATTAGGGTTTTTCGAAGGGATTTAGAGATTCAATGAACTCAGCATAGATAAGATCATACTTATATATTTGATATCTTCATCTAATGTTGAACTTATTGCCTAGACTAGCTTGATCACCTAGCCTTTGATTTTAGGTTTAATTTACTCATCAAAAGTGTAGTAAATTGCTTGAATAAACTTAGATGGGCGATTTGATCCTTAGCCAACGACAGTTGAAGTTAAGGCAAATCGTGAACTTATCAATCTCACTCGTTAATGCTTGTTAATTTCTTTAGTCTCAAACGACAGTTTAGGGTGCTAGATTTATTGATAAAGTTGTTGATACCACGACAGTGGATCCTCATAAAATCGTGATTGTGTTCTAGATTGGTGTTTGAATTAATATCCTGAATAATTGCTTGGTTCTTGATGATCTATTCCCTGAGATAATTCCTTTGTCTAACGCCTTTATCATATTTGTTTACAACCGAATTTTACTTTGCTTTGTTATTATTTTCGTGACACTTTAAAACCACTTGAATCGCTTAGCTAGAATTGTGTTTAAAGGAATTAAAGTGTATTGCCAGTCCCTGAACGAACCTAAATCTATATCTACATCGGATTAGTAATTTAGGATTTGAGTTCTTAACCCAGGCTAAAAACCTGTTATCAAGATGTTAAACGCTCCAAAGATAAATAGGTAAAAATTCACAAGCTGGTAAAACTTGAGCTTTAGGCATCAAGATAACTTATTAATTTTTGGGGCATCAATTTCTTAAAAGTTCGTTTGTAGTCTAGTGGTTCGGTCTGAGTAATATTAAGTTTTAGGGGACAAGTTCAAATCCCACAACATGCAAGTTATGGCAGATTTTTTTATTATGCAGATGGGGCATTTTTTTTCTTCTGGACTTTAGGCAGCCATTCATGTTGGGCCGGCACTGGGACCACGACTAAGTCATCAACTAGCGAAACGCCATTCTCATTAGTGTATGGATGGAAGCGGTTGTAACTTGTACTATCGACGTCATAACGTGAATAGCAAATTTGTACGGTATATTATCATTGCTTACTTTTGGACTTGGATTATCCGAAATTTAATCTATACTAACCGGAAGGTGAATCTATTTTTCCAAACAAATAACCTCTTTGTATGCGAAGAAAAGTATTAATTCATAGATTCTTAATCATACAATTATACGAAAATTAATCATATAGCATCTATTAGACAAAAGCCCTAACTTTTTTCTACATACAAATTGTCATTTCATGAATTTGAAGGCAGAAAAAAGGGACAAAAATATTTGTATTAATTACTTTATATATTTTGACTGCGGAAGAATCGTTTTATAGACAAAATTGTAACCACAATCGAACACAATAATCAAATTATAATTCAACTTAACGTAGTAATAATTAATGCGTTCTAACAATGGAGACCTTTATCAGGTTTAACCCCAAGGATCTTGCACAACTCCTCGTATTGCTTAACCAAGTTCTTTGTATCATCAGGATGCAGGTTATCACATATTCGACCGTCTACCCTCTTCGAGGTTTCTCCAAATCCTCGGTATAGAGCAGGACGTACGTTCGTGTTCCAGAACCACATTGCAAATTTGAATGCCACTTCGGGACTACGAGCAACCATATCCGGATCTTTCAGCAGAGGCAACCCGAGGACTTTTCCGGCTGCACCATAGTACTCGTTCCATCTGATTAATTGGAGCGGACCACGACCATAGTATTTCTTTCCATGTTCACAAGGGTATTTCTTGCTCAGCGAACAATATTTCCCCTTTGCTTTATCTTCTTTATAACAAAAGCCTTTCAATCAACACAACATATTTGTTAGAGATCTCCAGATAAACTAACAACAATGTTTCATTAAATGTTTGCCATCGATGATTCTATTAAGAGAAGTGTAGAAGAATCAAGTCAAAGTGGTGAGAAGACTCTGGTTCAACAAGAAGCATTGATAATAACCAAAACTCAGAGTTTTAATGAAGATATGAAGAAGGAAACTGAGCCCATTACGAAGCCCATTACGGAGACTGAGATCATTCAAAATAAAGGATTTTATCCATTGGTCATAAACGACAAAGAAGATGTTACAGCTAAGGTGAAAGGACCGTTGAAGGTGGTGGTACAGATTGGTACTGTTCCGGTGACCGTGACCGTGAAGATGACCGACTGACAGCTGTCTAGGTAAACTAGGGCATCTATAGTTATCTTAGCTTACAATATAAATAAAGATTGTGATGTAATCGTTTTGATTAAGGGAAATAAAGTTAAGTTTCATATCTGATATTTCTCTTCTTCTTGAGCTCTCAAGCTCTACTTTCATGGTATCAGAGCCATGGTTCTACAAACCATGGACTCAATTTCTGTTCCTGCTCTAAACATCACAAATTGTGTGACTGTGAAACTGATCCAGGGAAATTATATTATCTGGAAATCTCAGTTTGAGGCTTTTCTCTCTGCTCAAAAGCTCCTTGGCTTTGTCACTGGGTCTATTTCAAAGCCTGTACAAGAACTGGTGGTCCCAAACATCGAAACTCCAGTACCCAATCCAGATTATGCTGTTTGGATTCAAGCCGACCAAGTGGTGAAATCCTGGTTACTCGGTTCCCTCTCAGATGATGTTCTTAACTTGGTGGTTGGTTGTGCAACTTCTCATGATGTCTGGATGTCTCTGGCGACTTACTTCAACCGAGTATCCTCGTCTCATGTCTTCGACCTCCAAAGACGTCTTCAGACCATATCCAAACAAGATAAGTCTATGGCTGAATATCTAATAGAGGTTAAGTCTATTTGTGATCAACTTACATCAATAGGACACCCGGTTAGTGAAAAAGCGTGTATCTTTGCTGCTATCCATGGTCTAGGAAGATTATATGAACCTATTATAACTGTTTTGGAGAGTACAATGGATGATGTGCCAGGACCTACTTATGAAAGTGTAGTTTCTAGGCTTGTGGGATTTGAAGAGAGACTCAAGAGTTATGAACTTGTATCTGAAGTGTCTCCTCACCTTGCTTATGTGGTGTCTCACCAGCAAGAGTTCCCTTCTCGTGGCTTCAATAACAGAGGAAGAGGTACTAACAACTACAAAGGACAGGGGTCTAGAGGCTCTTATACTACTCAAGGTTGGGGCTTCCATCAACAAAATGGTTCAGTCTCTGGATCCTCTTATGCCGGTTCATCATATGGAGGCTCATCAGTTGCTACAGGACTAAGACCAACTTGCCAGATCTGTGGGAAAAGAGGTCATGCAGCTTTGGATTGTTGGCACAGGTTTGATAAGGTGTATCAGCCTGATCAACTCCCTTCAGCTTTAGCAGCCATGAGAATTACAGATGTTACTGAGTTGTCTGGTCAAGAATGGTTTCCCGACACTGGAGCAACAGCTCATGTGACTAATACAACTCAGAATCTCCAACACACTCTTCCCTACAAAGGTTCAGACACAGTGATGGTTGGAGATGGTAGCTACCTTCCCATCACTCACACTGGGTCCACTATGATACCTTCTACTTCAGGTACTTTACCTTTACTAGATGTTCTTGTGGTTCCAGATATTGCTAAATCTTTACTGTCTGTTTCAAAGCTTACATCAGATTATCCTTGCAAATTTGAGTTTGATTGTGATGGGGTTGTTGTTAAGGACAAGGAAACTCAAAAGATTCTGACCCTGGGAAGAAATCATGATGGATTGTATGCATTAGAAGATCCTAAGGTGCAAGTTCTTTACTCATCTAGACAACATCAGGCTAGTAATGAAGTTTGGCACAGGCGCCTTGGTCATCCGAATAATCAAGTTCTATCTCAGTTATCATCAAAGAAGTCTATCTCAATAATAAAGAGTTCCAAGACGATGTGTGAAGCATGTAATCTAGGAAAGAGTAGTAGACTTTCGTTTGTTGCATCCTCTTTTGTAGCTTCTAGACCTTTAGAAAGGATACATTGCGATCTTTGGGGGCCTTCTCCTACTATGTCTGGTCAAGGCTTCAGATTCTATGTCATCTTTATTGACAACTGGTCCCATTTTAGTTGGTTTTATCCTTTGAAATTAAAATCTGATTTCTTTGCTGTCTTCACAAAGTTTCAACTTCTTGTGGAGAATTAGTTCTCTACAAAGATAAGCTCATTCCAGTGTGATGGAGGAGGTGAGTTTATTAGCTCCCAGTTTGTTAAACACTTGGACAGCAATGGGATACAACAATTGATCTCTTGCCCGTATACACCCCAACAAAATGGGTTAGCAGAACGCAAGCATAGACATTTGGTAGAGCTGGGATTAGCTATGATGTTTGAAAGTAAAATGCCTCAGAAGTATTGGGTGGAGGCATTTAACACTTCGAACTTTCTGATCAACCTTCTTCCAACAACTACTTTGGAGAATAATCAGAGTCCTTATGAGAAGTTGATTGGTAAGTCTCCTGAATTTTCAGCTCTTAGAGTTTTTGGATGTGCTTACTTCCCAACATTGAGAGATTATGGTCAGAATAAATTTGATCCTCGAAGTTTAAGATGTGTTTTTCTAGGATACAATGATAAATACAAAGGTTATCGGTGCTTATATCCACCAACTGGGAGAGTGTATATAAGCAGGCATGTGCTTTTTGATGAGGGAGTGTTTCCGTTTGCTTCAATGTATCAGGCTCATCATCCTACTGCTACTACTTCCCTAACTGCTGCTTGGCTTAAGAGTTTTAAATAACCTGTGTCTACTGAAACAGTCTCCACTGATCACAGAAGTTATATTCCTATCAGTGCAAATCCGTTTGCTCCATTACAAGACTTGGATCAAAGTCAGTCAGAATCAGAAGATACAAGTATTGAGAATGGTGGGTCTACTTCATCAGAATCTGGGAGTAACTCTAATGGAGATTCAGGGGACGCTGGGTGTACGTCAAGCTTAAGATCTTGTGCTATAGGCAACAGGTCTCCTGATTCCACTGTTATGGTTGCTCCTGAAACACAAGCTTCGCATCCGATGTTGACTAGGTCTAAAGCTGGAATTACTAAACCTAATCCTAGGTATATTCTTCTTACTCAAAAAGTAGCCTATCCTCTTCCTAAAACTATTGCAGCAGCACTCAAAGATGCTGGCTGGACAGATGCAATGCAAGAGGAAATGACTACTTGTAAGGAAACACAGACTTGGGACTTAGTTCCAAGAACTCCAGGGATGCACATACTCAATAATAGATGGATTTTCACACCCAAATTGACTTCAGATGGTTCTTTAGACAGACTTAGAGCTCGGTTGGTAGCAAAAGGTTTCAACCAGGAAGAGGGGATCGATTATCTTGAGACTTATAGTCATGTGGTAAGAACTGCAACTGTGAGACTCATTCTTCATACTGCCACTGTGTTGGATTGGCAAATTAAACAGTTAGATGTGAAGAATGCGTTTCTACATGGTGACTTACAAGAAGAAGTATACATGAAGCAACCAACAGGATTTGTGGACAAGACTAAACAAGATCATGTTTGCAAACTAAACAAAGCCCTTTATGGTCTCAAACAAGCACCTAGAGCTTGGTTTGATAAGTTTAGTAACTTCCTTCTTGAATTTGGCTTCATATGCAGCAAATTTGATCCATCCATGTTTGTCTACACTACAAAATCTGCTATAATGATTTTGTTGCTTTATGTTGATGACATGGTGTTAACAGGAAGTGATAACTCATTGATTGATCAACTCATGGAATCTCTTAAATGTCACTTCAGGATGAAAGACATGGGAAAACTTCACTATTTTTTTGGAGTTCAGGCTCAGTTTCATAAAAAGAGACTATTTTTGTCACAACAAAAATATGCAGAAGATCTCTTAGCAGTTGCAGGAATGAATGATTGCACACCTGTGATAACTCCTCTGCCTCTTCAGCTCGATAAAGTTCCAGATCAAGACATACTATTCTCAGAACCTACCTATTTCAGGAGCTTAGCAGGTAAGCTCCAATACTTGAAAATGACTAGACCTGATCTTCAATATTCAGTGAACTATGTATGTCAAAAGATGCATGCTCCTACAGTGGCTGATTTTAACTTGTTAAGGAGAGTGTTGCGATATGTTAAAGGAACTACTGATTATGGAATATCCTTTTCTAAAGACACAGATTTTACTTTAGCTGCATATAGTGATAGTGACTGGGCAGGATGTCCTACTACAAGGCGTTCTACGGCTGGGTTCTGCACTTTTTTAGGTAATAACATCATCTCCTGGTCAGCTAAGAAACAAGAGTCTGTGTCTAGGAGTTCAACTGAAGCAGAGTATAGAGGATTGACTGAAATGGCTTGTGAAATCACTTGGTTAAGGAACATGCTCAGAGATATAGGAATTACTCAACCTGAACCTGCAGTGATATATGGTGATAACTTGTCTTCAGTGTATCTCACAGCAAATCCAGTTCTACATCCTAGGACAAAACACTTTGAGGCTGATTATCACTTTGTAAGAGAGAAGGTTGTTCTTGGATCAATTGTTGTGAAGCATATTTCCAGGGAACATCAACTTGCCGATATCTTTACGAAGTCTTTACCAGGTGCAGATTTTACAAGTCTGAGATACAAACTTGGTGTACATCAAAGAAGCACACCGAGTTTGAGAGGGGATATTAAGAGAAGTGTAGAAGAATCAAGTCAAAGTGGTGAGAAGACTCTGGTTCAACAAGAAGCATTGATAATAATCAAAACTCAGAGTTTTAATGAAGATATGAAGAAGGAAACTAAGCCCATTACGAAGCCCATTACGGAGACTGAGATCATTCAAAATAAAGGATCTTATCCATTGGTCATAAACGACAAAGAAGATGTTACAGCTAAGGAGAAAGGACCGTTGAAGGTGGTGGTACAGATTGGTACTGTTCCGGTGACCGTGACCGACTGACAGTTGTCTAGGTAAACTAGGGCATCTATAGTTATCTTAGCTTACAGTATAAATAAAGATTGTGATGTAATCGTTTTGATTAAGGGAAATAAAGTTAAGTTTCATATATGATATTTCTCTTCTTCTTGAGCTCTCAAGCTCTACTTTCAGATTCCATATCGAAACTTAATCTAAGGGCATGTTCAATGGTGACATTTTGGGATCTTATGGAGTGTTCTTATAATATAAAATTATTAAAATGATTGTAAAAGGAAGAAAGAGAGTATTTTTGTGGGATATATTGAGTGTGTGTTTAAATATAAAATTAATAAAAATTGAGTAAAGGAAGAGAGAGTGTTTAAAAGGGAGATAGAGGGATCTAATATTGGATCTTTTGGAGAGTGTGTTTAAAAGGAAAATGAAGAAAGAGTGTTTAAAAGTTGAGTAAAATGATGAAAGAGAAGGTATAAAGTTGATTAAAAGGAAGAGAGAGTGTGTGTTTTAATAATTTTATATTATAAAAACACAACATAAGATCCCGTGAAATCTGCATTGAACATGACCTACAACAGCATTTATATTTTTAAGTCGCTATAGAAAAGGCACATATGTCAAGATGCATGTTATCTTGATTTGTTACCAACCCCACAAGGAACCTAACAAATGATGTCCCTAGTATTGACGGAGTCTGAAATTCCAATGAATATCAATAAAACTCAAGTTCACAAGCGAAACTTAAAAGATAAAGTTTGTAATCCACCATAAAAAGTTGTAGAATTAACCAAAAAGAGAAAAACTCTCAACTTTATTAGTAAAATAATAAGATATATATTATACATCACCTAGGATCCCTATATATACCTAAGCTAAAACCCAAACGGAAAATAAGAAATTCTTTAGAAGAACGACATTAGCTCCTTAGTATATCCTACATTATAGTGAACTTACTATTAGATCCGTGAGAGAAATGAGTCAAGATGGCTGCGATCTCGCGCTTAGCCACCATTCCTTTATAAGGTCCCAACGATTTAACCGCAGCAATAAAAGCTTTGTGAGTATAGAACCCTTTTGCCGAACAATTGCTTCCTACTTTACTCATGATGCGGTTGAATAACTTTGGAATGACAATGCTCTCTATGGAACCTCGTGGACCGGCACTAACATTGTAGTCGAATCCGTATGATGTGTTTTTGAGGCTACAAGGGCCACTGAAGCACCAAAAGCCACAGTGGTCGTCTTTGATACCGCAATAACCCCACGAGCTGCAGCACTCCATGAGACCGGAACACCCCATTGTCTGGCAATTCTGCGAGAACACGATTTTGGCCATGACGGCTAAACTGAGGAGGACAAGAATGAGAGTGTTTCTAAGAATCGCATTTTGGGTCACCATATTTTTTTTTCTTTTGATTGTGAAGGAATGATTTAGAAAACTGAGTTGTGTAAAGAAAAACACAGGCTGGTTTGTGAGTGCATTTGTAGTGGATTTTTAGTCGGTTTCGTCTAAAATTAATTTGGTCCACTATACATTTATTTCCTCTTAATATAGTAATTTTATTAAGCACGTTTCAAAAAGATACTATTATATTTTTATAGTTAACTAGAAAATTACCCGTGTTATACACGGGATAAAATGATCATTTAATAAAATCAATAGTTTTAGTTAACAAAAAAATTATTAAGAATAATTATACGTAATCTAAGACCAAATTTATGTATTTGAATTTTGCGATTATTTTGCATACAAATATGTTCCACCAGTAAAATAATCAAACTAACAAATTTCGTTAATTATTATTATTTTACTTGTAGAAAGGTGCATTTATAAATTTAAAACATCTATTTTTCAAACAAAACAACACATGTAAAAACCAATGTTCGAAATTGCGCTAGGCGCGAGTCGGGCGGTGATGACGGAGCTAGCGAATTACTAAAAAAGCGGATATTAATCGGAGAGTAGATTTTTAAAGATTTAATATGTTGTATGCTTGTTAATCCATAAAACATAAACATTAGAAGTTTTAATACAAAAGATTAATAGATATTTCTTCCAATACACATCTAGTTCCAAATACAAAAGCTAATTTCCACCCACAGGATACAAAAAATATATATTGTCTTGATCTTAAAAACATACAAAAGATAGGTCTTCATCTTCAAAGATCAAGTTATCACTGTGCAATGGAAAGATGTGTTAGGAGTTAAAAGTTGTAACTTACACCTGCAAACACAAGTGAAACATGTTAGTTAGTCATCTATTCAAAATATAAAAACAGAGAGAAAGACAAACAACAAAAAAACAAAGAAAAAAACAAACAAAGACGAAACAAACCAAAGACAATATGCAAACATACACTTCCAGCACATCCACACCATAAAGGAATATAAGAAACAAAAGGAAAGACAACAATCTAACCTTACTAAGCAAGTTGTGTCTCAGGAAACACAAGAATTTCTTGAAACACATCAGGTTCGAATTCCATGTCCATAACATTTTCTTCTTCATCAGATTCAAAGTCATCATCATAGAGATCTCTTGTTTTTGGAGCTTGGGTCGAAAGAAGGAAATTAACATCACCATCATTCTCTACTATACGCTCGACGATCCAATCTTCAACTGTATCTTCGTTTCCATCATCGAAGATCACATCCGCATTTTTTTCTCTGATTTTCCTTTGCTTGTCAAGCAGCCTTGCGTTAAATTGGACATACACTAGACTGTTTAACCGATTAACACCTAGTCTATTTCTTCTCTTCGTGTGAATCTGCAATAAAAGAGTAGTAAGTTTCTTTTGTAATATCAGATTCAAAAAACATAAGCTAGATCACTTAAAGACTAACCCCTTCAAAGCAACTCCAGTTTCTTTCACAGCCCGAAGAACTGGATGTCAAAGCAAGGATCCTTGTTGCCAACCTTTGCAAATTAGGTGCACCACATCCATAGGTTGCCCACCAATTTCCTAAGCTCAAACAAGGGAATAACATTAAAATATATGATAAATAAAAGATAAATGATCTAATCAAAATAAGTAAAGTGAGAAGACAAACCTGGATCGAACTTCTCATCATTCTTTTCACATCTTTTTAATGCCGTGCTTTTACCAAAATGACCAATTTTGTTCTTGTAGAGACTAAGCTCATGATTCAGAACTTCGTATTGCTTATCAAAGTCACCATGATAGAAAGTCTCTACACAAACCATGAATCCATCCATAACCTCCATGTCAGATGAGATAGTAGGTTCTTTGTATAAGTAGAAGGGATTGAGGAAGTAGGCAGCAATATGCAGAGGAGAATCCAATCTATCTTTCATTTTCTCATCAATAATCTGATAGACAGGGAGGTAATTCTTCTCCAAATGATCAGAAGCTTCTTTGATAGACTTCTTAGCTTCTAAAATCTCACCATAAATAAACCCAAGAGACGGTACCTTCTCTCCATCTGCCAGCCTTAGAACTTTCACAAGAAGGCTGAAGATCTTCAAAACAACCATCACACTATTCCAAAATGAATAAGTCGTAACAATATCGCACGCATTCTTACCTTTTACACACTTTGAATGCTTACAATCATGCCACTCATCGCTGTTAAACATATTCTTCAACTGAGCCTTCTTCTCGTACATACTCTGAAGTGTCAAGAAGCAAGTCGCAAACCTTGTTGCTCCTGGTCTCACAATGTCCCTCTTGTTTGTATGTTCTCTCATCATGGATAATGTCTCATGATGCGCATATACAAAGATGGTCACTGCCTTCGCTTGCTCTATTACTTTAGAAAATCCAGGCAGCTTTGAAATTCCTTCAAGCATCAAGTCAATTGTGTGAGCAGCACAACCAGTCCAGAATATTCTAGGTCTCTTCTCCTTAAGCATCTTTGCAGCTGCAACGTTGTTGGTAGCATTATCAGTCACGACATGCACAATCTTTTCAGCTCCTATATCTTCAATGCACTTATCAATGTACTTGAAGATATACTCACCTGTGTGAGAATCTTTCGAAGTATCCTTTGAAGAAAGAAAACATGTACCTCCTCTTGAGTTGACACACAGATTCATAATGCTTCTTCTTTTCATGTCACTCCACGCATCAGTCATCACTGAGCATCCATCTCTGTCCCATTCTTCTTCTAAACTCTTCAATTGTTCCTTTGTCTTTTGTTGTTCTTCAATTAACAACGGCTCTCTTAGTTGATACTGACTTGGAGGCACCCAACCAGGTCCAAACTGTCCCAATGCTTCACAAAACAACCTGGAAGGTTCATTATCAATAGCGCTAAAGGGAATATTTGACTGGAAGACCCATCTAGCACAATACTGACGTACAACATGTGTCTTCTCTTTAGAAATGGCATCATGAATACTCTGTTGACGTTTATGCGAAGCCAAAGACGCTTGGGGGTTGATGGTGGTCGCATACTGATCAATAGGACCTTGGAAGTGAGAAGCTTTAAGAGTTCCAAGCTCTCTTTCCATTTCTTCATTGTTGTTGTTCTTACTTATATCTACCTCTGCTCTTAAATTTTCCTTATGTTTTCGCTTCTGATTTTTCTTATTTTTGGCTTCAAGAATCGCCTTCTTACACTTCTCTTGATCTTCTTTAGTTGATACAGGACAAGCTGTCACATTTCCTTTCTGATGAGCAATGTGTTCCTTCATTCTATATACACCACCAGAGAACTCTTTTCCACACAACTTGCATTTTACTTTGTCTGGACTTCTTGGATCACACAATACTCCATATTCCCATCCTACATCATCTGAGTTTCGCTTAAGAGGTTGGAGTGGGTCTGTTGGTGGATTAGCCATCCTAAGACACAAAACGAAACAAAAGTAACAAGATTAACCTTCATTAGCATATGACATTTAACAAATTTTTATCAGTGACTAACTCTACAAGAATGAAAGTACCAACTCAATTCACAAGTGACTAGCTCCTCTAACTTATATAATTCGACTAACAAACAAACATGAGTAACCATTAATCTAAAACAAAATCGAAAGGCTTTAAATGAGATATAAAGATATGAGTATGTAAAATGGGAGAGAAAGAACGATATGAGATTAGACGATGAGATAACATGAAAAAATAAAATAATGTGAGAATTTTATCAAACAATTTCACAAAATTTCAGAAATCGCAAAGTAGAAGTGAAAAAATTAAACAAGAGAAACGGTTTTACCTCGAATTCACACAGCCAAAAAGGTAGATGATGGACAAGCTCAATTAAGTGTGTTTTGGTCTCAAACTCTTGATTTGTTCTCGATTTTTGAGGTTGAGCAGCCAAAATTAGGGTTTGAAGAGTTTGTTGTCGGGGATTGAGTAACAGAGACTATAGGATAGTCAAAACAATGTGGGCTTTGATTGGTTTTAAAGAAATGGGCCAACAATTTTTTATTAGCCCAACTCGGATTTCACGTTAAATGCGCCGCTTTTCATATTTCCACGGTTAACTCGGGATTTTCTCGGTTCAACGCCTGGACCAACCGATCATCACCTTCTCCCCTCGGTCACCCTCCGATCACCAGATACGCGGACGAAAACTCGGCCAGGCGCCCGCATTTTCGAACAGGGGTAAAAACATATCTTTACATGCTCATATATTTTCAAAAAATAATAAATAGTTTTATTTTATTTTAAATCAATTTTTTTGGTATATATGTTAAATTTTTGTTTAAATTTAATTCTATGATTTCAAAATATTTTAATTTTGGCAAGTTGAAAATTTCAAAATATTTTAATTTTGGCAAATTTAGAAAGATTCAAATGTGTTTGGCAATTAGAGTTATAGTAATCAAAATAAGTTTATTTGGAAATAAATGTGTTTGGTAATGAGTATATGACAATGAAATAAATAAATAAAAATAAAAAAAAGAAAAATTGTAGTAATAACACCTAAACAAAGTGTTTCCAAAATATTTCTGAAATGATGTAATGACGTGGATGTGCTATTTGTTTATGCTAGTGCCTATTCTATGTATGGCCACCCTAAAACTAACTTTGGCAGTAAAATATTGTTTCTCTCTCATATTTTATTTTTGTTAATTAATAAATAAAATAATGAAATCAAAATAACAAAATAAAAAAATAGTTCTGGTTAAAATGATAATTTGTAAAGAAAAATGAAAATGCATAGACATCCATAGTTATCGGATCTACATAGTGGCATAAATATGCCTTCTTAAATTCAACTTAGTAGAATCAAATTAATGACTTTAATAGGGGTGTCAAAATAGGTTATTACCCATAAGTTACCCGAACTCATCCGCACTTTTAGTGGATAAGGGTTATATTTTTTTACCCATATAAATAAATGGGTTTAGTTGGGTTACCCTATTGGGTTCACGGGTTTAATGGATAAACTCATTAGGGTTATGGGTTACCCACGGGTTAAGCACAAAATATAAAGTAATATATATCTTCTTTTAATAGATTTATATAAATTAGCCTATATGGCATATGATGTGCTAAGCATTCATATAACTACTGTTGCTTCAGAATCATCTTTCAGTATTGGTTCTCGTGTTCTAAACAAATACCGGAGCCGACATCTTCCGAAACATGTGCAAGCTCTACTTTGTATGAGATCATGGTTATTTGGCTTTTCAAGTGATGAAAAAGGTAAATCATTTATATTTACTATATTAATACTAGTTGCTAAATTATCCAAGTTAGTAATATACTTTTCTTATTATTTGTAGACATTGAAAGTGATGAGAAGAACAATGAGACAAATGGATCTAAGGAAGGAGAGGAATCGAAGAACGGTTGAAGTGCTTTTTAAAAATAGTTTTTATTGGTTTTATGGTTTTTCTGTTTTATTGGTTTTATGATTTTACTTGTTTATTGTTTATTTTAATATACATTGGTTTTATGGTTTTTCTATATTATTGGTTTTATGGTTTCTTTATTGTTTAAGTTAAAAACTTTAATTGGATTTATAATAATTTATGAATTATGTGTTGGGTTTTTATAAGTTTATTGTGTGATTCGATATATATATATATATATATATATATATATATATATATATATATGGGTACCCATTTAACTCATTAAGCCAACGAGTTTTATATAAATGGGCTGAGGTATGAAAATTCTACCCATATAATAAATGGGTTGGGTTAAACCCGCCCACGAAAATCTCTAACCCATGCGGTTTTGGGTAGGGTTGGGTCGGGTTACCCATTTTGACACCCCTAGACTTTAACAATCGAGACCTTGATCAGGAGTGACTCCAAGCATCTTACAAAACTCTATGTATTTCTTAACCTTGTCCCCCATACCATCGCGACGCCAGTTACCGCATTCTCGGCCATCGACTCTCTTTGTGACCTCTCCAAATCCTAAGTATAAAACCGGACGCACGTTCCTATTCCAAAACCACATTGCGAATTTGAAAGCCACCTCAGGACTACGAGCCACTAAATCTGGATCCTTCAATAGAGGTAGCCCGAGGTACTTGCCAGCCGCACCATAATACTCGTTCCATGTGATTGATTGGAGCAAACCACGACCATAGTAGTATTTCCCCGGTTCACAAGAGTACTTCTTGCTCTTTGAGCAATACCTCTCGGTCGATATTTCTTCTCTGTAACAAAAGCCTTTGCGTATAATATAATTAATTAGAGGTTTCCAAATAAATAAACACTATGGTATATATATAGGTGATCATGAATATATTGATATACATTGTTTAAAATGCCAATGTGAATGGAAACGTAAAAAAAAAAAAAAAAAAAAAAAAACAAATGTTGCAAGATATAGTACTTACTTTTAGATCCATATGAGAAATGAGCCAATATGGCAGTTATCTCGCGTTTAGACACTTTTCCTTTGTAAGCTCCAAACGATTTGAAAGCGGTAATGAAAGATTTGTAAGTGTAGAATCCTTTTGCTGAGCAGTTGCTTTCGACTTTGCTCATGATGTTGTCAAACAATGCTGGTGTAATGACATTCTCTATTTTATCTCGTGGACCTGCATCAACGTTGTAGTCATATCCGTAGCCTTTGCCTTTGATATTGCAAGGTCCACTGAAACAAAAAAAACCGCAGTAATCGTCTTTCGTGCCACAATAGCCCCATCTGCTGCAACATTCCTTAAGGCCAGGACAACTAGTATCTTGGCAATTTTGCGAGAACACGGTCTCGGCCAATATTGCTAAAATGAAGAGGAAAACAATGCAAGGGTAGTTTAGACTCGCGTTTTGGATCGCCATTTTTGTTTTGTGGGAGTTAACTTATGGCAAGGTAGTGTTTTGAAATGGGGATTTTGGTGAAGATGCGAGGAAGGTTTGCCAACTTATTTGTAGCTAAAATTTGGTGGACTTGTAATTCATTTGGTCAACTATAATATGATGATAAGTTTCAAAAAAAAAAAAAAAAAACTATAATATGATATTATTCTTTACAAATAGTATAACCATTTTCTTTAAACACACTTCAAATATTTTTAAATATTCTCTATATTAAGCTTTTGTTAGCCATGGTGGATACTACATAAATTAATGCTCACTAGATGTACTATTTGAACACTATAAAAGTCACAAGTCAACTATATTAACCCTAAATGTTGAGAAGTTGAAACTACAATTAATCTTTCACGTGACAATATGTTGCTTTGTTATGAAAACTCCATCCCTATGAGATTCATATATTAACGTAGAAAGAGAAAGGGGAAAATTATAACATGTAAAATATAAAAGAATCATTAAAATGAATGGTGGTTTATAAGAAACTAATATGGGTGTTAAATGTCCCGCATCGCTTTGTGATTTTTAGCTAATATATAAGTGTATAGCAATCCCCTACTTTGAGCTAGACTTTGGGAGTGAGTTAAGCCTATACTCCTGATATTAGGAAAATAATTTGCTGTTTTGGATTAATTGGAGAGTTTTAGATAGAATATCATACATTCCTCCATCGAGACGCAAACCTTTTTCCATACAAAGTTTGGTTTACATGATTAGTACTCTTTGTTTGAAGCGATCAATTCCAAACAATATGATTAGTTCCAATAATATGTCTAAATTTATATCATCGGATCTCTTTTTTTGTCAACAATTGTTTACATGATTAGTACTCTTTTTTTATTTTACGTGAAACCTTGATGAGAAAAGATGCACGTGATAACACACACAGACACAAAAAAAAAATCGTTGTTTCTAGGGTTAATTAGGTGAATATTATATTTTAGATATTTAATTAGGTGAGTAACATGCAAAAAATATAAATTAAGTGAGTAGGACATTGTTGATCCAATTAGACAAAAATGCCCTTAATTACAAAGGCAAAAAAAATGTCTTTTTTTTTTTGGGTTGAAATTTGTAATATTAATTAAACGCTCAAAGAGCTAGCGGTTACAACCGGAGGCAAGCTCAACGGCGAAATGATAAAAACAAGCAATACGATAAAGTTAAAGATAGATGCGTTAAAGGACGAGGCTTGCTTGACGAAGTGAACCGATCCATGGAGATGATTCACTTGATATCCTAAAACAAGTGTTCGAGGGAACACTAAGTAGTTGGGTTCGATACCGTCGTTGATGCACCCTAAAGAAAGGGTTGAAGATCGGCCGTAAACAGTTGTAGTTGATGAGAGACTTTTGCCCGCCATGAGTATTGGATCTCGAGAGCCGTCGACAAAGTCAATGTAGGAAGGCCTTAATTGCCTAGATTTAGAGATAATATTCATATTTAAAACCCCTAAGCTTAATGGGCTGATTAAAAAAATTTGATCATTGGAATAGTACTCCTGGCCCGTTTGACCATGGCCAAGAACCTTGTTAATCAATCTGCTTTGACCTAGAGAGACCCTAACTTCTTCCCCCATTCCCGCCGGCGACGCATCAACCACCGGCCAGTGACCAATGGTTGGAAGATTTGACGTTGTGAACTTTCCGATGGGGAGTAGAGGCACTGTTCCAACTTGGGGACAGTGAGGGGTTCTCGCTAGGTCTTTATGGACAGAGCGTCGCAGCGTTTGTTTGTTCGGTGATTGAATCCTTGTCGAAAGAAGTGAGCTCCGGCGAAACAGTTGCAAATTGGTTCGTCGATGGTCAGTTCCGGTGACATTAACGGACGAAGTTCTGGATTTGGATGCTTGAGATGGGTCAACAGCAGCGTCATCGTGATGAATAGATCTGACCATGGATATGCTTTAAGCTGCTTTGACGGATGGAGCTTCACCGTGAGGGAATTTTTCATCCTCGAGAAACCACAGCGGCGGTTCTGTACGGCAGAGGGCGAGGTCAGAGATGTTTCTTCACTATGAGTGAGGTATGCGTTGGGTCTCCTGTCGCCGGTGAACACGAGAAATAGTTATAGTGAACTATAAAAATTTACGTAGTTCAATATATCAATCATACATGTAAATGATAGTTCACTATAATATAACAAATTTACATAGTCCACTATATCAAACATACATGTAAGCGATAGTTTACGACAAGAAAGAATAGTTCACTATAATATATAAATTTTTACAATACTCAATGGTAGTCTACTAAATATACATGTTAATTTACTATAATAGTTCATTATATTTATACAAATAGTAATTCCTTATAAAGGAGACAAAGATACAATGAGAAGTTGTAATCAACTATGCAAACTTACATAGTTCGCTATACTAAACATACATGTAAATGATAGTTCACTATAATAAACAAATGGACAATATTTATTGATAGTCAACTATATAAATATACATGCTACTTATGGGTATAATCAGAATTTTATATAGTCAAATTGTTAAATACAAAATTAGAATTTATTAGATGTTAAATATTTAATTATATGTATTTTTCTTGTTTCAATGCTTGCCTAATGTGAAAAAACAGGGAAAATATGAAAAGAGGTTTACTTCAGCGCTAATTAGAGCACCTCCATCAATTAAATCCTCTTGTTGTCTCTCAACAATAATATTTTAATGTTATTGAATGATTATTTAAATTTTAAATTATTAAAAAAATAATGAACCAATGAGAAATCAACAAATGGTAAGTGGGCCATTTTATTCTTTTTTTTTCTTTTTTTTTAACGTCTGAATATTATTGATGTGAAACTAACCAAAAACAGAGTCTTATGTAAAAGAAACAACACGCATGTTATGACTACGCTACATCAAAATCCTAAAGAAGGATTGAAAGATGCAACTATAAAGACTCTTAAACAATGATATCATGCAACCACGAAGGACCTCCCAGAGCTAAGTATGATTGTAATCGACCATCTCGGGTCACACTTTTAGAGATTGCCCGAGCTATTGAATTTGCAGCCGGACTCTTTTCCTCAAAACTACAACTCACAAAGGCAGACTTCAAATCCAAAACTTGCTGAAGTAATGAACAATATCTTGGCCATGCATGAAGTAATGGTAAGTGGGTCATTTTATTCTTCTGAACCGGTTTCTTAAAATCCTCAAATGAGAACTCTTCTTCACTCTCTCTCCTATTTTTGCAATTTTTTTAATTTTTGTTGTTGTTGAGAAACTTGTTGAGAACCTCCTAATGGAGATGCTCTTAAGAATCCTTGGTATGCGCTGACGTGGCCCTATCCATTCAAAGTCAACTCAAGCATATCACATGCTCACATGAACTCATATTTCTTTTTAAGATTAAAGAACTTATAGTTATTTCTTTTTGACAGTGTGTTAGTCCAATCTTTGGATTCAAAATTTTAAATCTGAAATTGTTGTATTTTATGATGATTCCACGATAAAAAAAATCTTATCTACATAATCGCTAACTCTAATCAAATTTGGATTTGAACATCTTTAGTTACTTATAGCATTCTATTGCTGCTGATATATCACTGTTTTTACCGGTTTTTAGCCATGATATAAGTCCATTTTATAGAGTCTATTCGATGTTTTGTGTATGTTTTAGAGTCTTTGCAGGTATATGGACACTTGGAGCGTAACTGGAGATTATAAAGCATTTTGGAGCATTGCGGAAGAAGACGCCGAAGTTAACAAGTCAAAATCGATTTTTGAACTTGGTGTTAATCGACACCATCACTGTGTCAATCGACACTCGATCGTGACAAGCCAAAGTTTACAATTTCGAAGATTTCCAATTTGTCCAGAAGTTCCAGAAGGTTACATTTATGTTCCAAAACTTTTCTAGGACCTTATATATATGTTTTCGCAGCCAATGTTTAGGCTTAAGCTTTATTTTTTTAGACTTAAGAGATATCTATAATTCTTAGATACTTTGTTATCTCTTTTATGCATTCTATCCAAATTATGATTTGTGTCTCATTGATCATGTCTGAGTAGTTTCCTAGTTAGGTTTTAGGGTTTTCAAAAGACGATGAAGAGTTGTTATGATTTATTTACGATTGGGATTGCATCATATTTATTCTTCACCTTGATTGCATTAACTCTGATTTAGGCCTGAATTATGTATCATAGGTTGTTTAATAGATGCGACATCATTATTAGATTACTGGAACCAACTCATAGGTGGGCAAATATTCGATTCGCAACGAGAATTAGCTTTAGATCTTTGTGGACAAATCGAACCTGAATTTAATGCTTGTTTAAATTAATTCACAACTACAGTTGGCTTTCTAGGGTTTAGACGTAAATAATATCTGCATCAAAGTTGATTTATTTTACATTAATGTTTCGAGTTCTAGAGTTGCACTTCATTAATATCCCGATAGTAAGTTCATCCTTCAATTTGTAATCATTCCTGCGAATTTCCTAAGGCTTAGCGTTTGTCTTTTAATGAATTTAAAGCTTATCAATCATCACTGTTTACTGTTTCTGCAATCGTTTTACATTCACATTATTCTGATTAGTTTAATTCGAACATTTAAATCTATTGTGTAATCTGATTCCCTGTAGATTTCGATACCCTCGATACCCTAAGTACTGCACGCGATCTCTTAATTTGAGAGAGTAGCTCTAGGAAAATTTGAACATATCAGCCGCTAACTCATATTTATACCCTGCTAAATAGTATGTGTTTGAAATGTTAAATTTCTTATTTGTAAATTTCATCTACTGGAAATAATAAATGAAAAAGTAAGATTTGAAAGCAAGACGAATTTCAAAATAAAGGGAAAATGATTATTTGGATCCTTTTCCTTTAAAATGCCTTGCAAGTTTTTTTTTTTTTTTTTTACTATACAAATTTCAGTGGATTTTCCTGTTTTACATTCCCTAAAGAAAATATCGTCAAAAAAATCAACTCATAAAGTAAAACAAAAAAGGTTTGTTATCAGCACCACAAAATATTTCAAAGATTTGAAATCATCTTGCATGATCTAAAAGAGTAAGAGTCCGAACTGCTGAAAGTCGTAGCGGGTCCTTCCATGAACAAAGACAAATATGAAGTCATCGAAAGAGGCCCTCATTGTGTCCGTTACGAACACTTCTCTCATGTCATGTGTAAGTCCACGCTCATTTTACGTTTGTGTGGACCATCATATCTCAAACTTTTGTGTTATTTTAATAATTCTTTCCTTATAGTTCAAAGTACTAGATGTGTCTATCCTTAATAATCCGTCCGTAGACATTGTGTTATGAATTTGGATGAAAATCGAATGAACATAAAACGTAAAACAAAAAACAAATACTTTTTATTTGTCTAGTTTTTTTCACATTCGTTATGTGACTTTTATAACTTACAAATCCTAAGGCATCTCTACATAGATTACAAAATTCGATACAAATTGAAAATATACAATTTGGAAATATTATATTCCTAAGATATAGAATATCCGGCATGTGATATGCATACTCATAGGAATAGGAAAGGAATACACCTCGATTTAATCTTCTTTTTTTTTCAAGGCCTCGATTTAATTATTTAGGGCATGTTCAATGGTAACCTCGTAGTGTCTTATGTGGTGTTCTTATAATATACAATTATTAAAATGGTTGTAAAAGGAAGAAAACGAGTGTTTTTGTGGGGTATATTAAAATATAAAATTAATAAAATTTGAGTAAAGAGAGTAGATAGTGAGTGTGTTTAAATATAAAATTAATAAAAGTTGAGTAAAAGGAAGAGAGAGTGTCTAAAATTAGATATTTTGGAGAGTGTTCTTAAAAGGAAGAGAGAATGTTTAAATATAAAATTAATAAAAGTTGAGTAAAAGGATGAAAGAGAAGGTATAAAGTTGAGTAAAAGGAAGAGAGAGTGTGTGTTTTAATAATTTTATATTATAAGAACACCCGATAAGACACCATGATGTTACCATTGAACATGGCCTTCGAAGTTACAAAACATTGAAAAACAGGCTGGAAAAAAAATCATTTAGTTTATTAGTAGGAGCAAATGATATTATTAGGAGCAAAAGGGATTAGGCACGTGGAGTAATAAAAGAGAGGAAGAAGGTTTGACTCGAAAGTGGCTCGATCGGGTGTTAATGAATGATGCTTAGTCTAATCTATACCCGCAGTCATACTTGGTGTTTGAAGCATGAAGGTGCTCTGATCACTTGCGCTGCAGAATCCAGCTTGCTAATATACCATTGAAACCGCGAAAGCCTTTTAAGTTTATGAATGTGATTGCCAGCTATCCGACGTTTCTTCCGAAGGTGGCTGCGCATAGGAATAATATAGAGACTCTATTTAACTCCACATCCACTATGTTTCGCTTATCCAAAAAACTAAAGGCGTTGAAACCAGAGTTTAGGGAGATAGGCAATGACTATCTTGGAGAATTTGTCAAAGAGAACAAAGAAGGCTTATGAAGAACTTTGTGCAAAGCAACAAAACACGATGCTAAGTCCGAGCCATCGTGGAATTAATGAAGAACATCATGCTTATGCTAAATGGAAACATCTAGTTGGTCTTGAGGAACGGTTTCTTCGCCAAAAATCAAAACTTCACTGGTTGAGAGTTGGTGATGGTAACAATCGCTACTTTCACCAAGTGGCAAAGATAAGAGAAACTCGTAACTCGATTAGAGAAGTATAAAGAAGAGATGGCACTATAGCAGTTACCCAAGAGGAAATCAAGATAGAGGCAGAGGACCTTTTTTGGTCATTTCTCACTCATCGACTTGACAACTACACGAACGTGACAGAAGAATATATTAGAGATTTAATGAATTACGACTGTAGTGATTCCAATGCGACGTTGTTCAGCAAGTCTGTGACAGAAAAAGAAGTTCGGGATGTATTATTTTCAATGCCTGGTAATAAGGCTCTGGGACCAGACAGGTATACAGCGGAATTCTTTATAGACACTTGGTCAATTGTGGGAAAGGATGTGGTCATTGTTGTACAATTTTTTCGATAAAGGTTTCCTTCCCAAGGGCATCAATTCAACAATTCTAGCTCTTATACCAAAGACATCAGAAGCGAGAGAGATAAAAGAGTATAGACTGATATCTTGTTGCAATGTTTTGTATAAGATGATCTTCCAGATTCTCGCTAATAGGCTCAAAATGGTTCTCCCAAAGTTTATAGCTTCGAATCAATCAGCTTTTGTCAAGAACAGGTTGTTAATGGAGAATGTATTGCTTGCTTCAGATTTGGTAAAGATTTATCACAAAGATACGATTTCTTCTCGATGTGCGGTAAAGATCGATATTTCTAAAGCTTTTGACTCGGGATAATGGCCGTTTTTGTTGACCACGCTAACGGCTCTAAATTTTTCGGCTAAGTTTATTCATTGGATAAAGCTATGCGTTACTACAACTTCTTTCTCGGTTCAAGTAAATGGTGAATTAGCTGGGTTTTTTAGAAGTGAAAGAGGTCTTCGACAAGGTTGTTCTCTCTCGCCATACCTCTTTGTTATTAGTATGAATTTACTATCTCGAATGCTAGATAAGGCTACAACGGAACAAAAGATTGGCTATCATCCGAATTGCAAAAATGCTAACCTCACACATCTATGTTTTGCTGATGATTTATTGGGCTTTTCTGATGGAAAGAAGAAATCAATAGAGGGTATTCTCAACGTTTTCAAGGAGTTTGCCACATTTTCTAGTTTGACTATTAGTCTTGAGAAGTCCCCCGGTTTACATGGCAGGAGTTTCCGATTGGATAAAAGACATGATATTAACTCAATTTCTATTTGCGGTAGGCACCCTTCTGGTGAGATATCTTGGTCTTCCCCTTTTGACTAGAAGGATGTCGGTTCATGATTATTCCCCTTTATTGGTAAAGATTCGTGGTCGGATAAGTTGTTGGACTGCCCGACACCTTTCTTTCGCTAGCCGCTTACAATTAATAAGCTCTTTCATTCATAGTCTCACAAATTTTTGGATTTATGCATTTCGACTTCTGAAAGCTTGCTTAGTTGCAATTGATCAACTCTGCGCCCCATTTCTTTGGTCTGATCCTGAGTTGAATACTAAGAAAGCAAAGATTGCTTGGAAAGTGGTATGTAAACCGAAGAAAGAGGGCGGATTGGGATTGAAATTGATATTAGAAGCTAACAAAGTGAGTTGCTTGAAACTCATATGGAGAATTTTATCTTTTCCTTGCTCATTATGAGTGAACTGGGTTCATCACTATTTAATTCGCAAGGGATCATTCTGGACTATCAAAGAAACCACCTCTCTTGGTTCTTGGATGTGGAGAAAACTTTTGAAAAATCGAGATGTAGCGAAAGACCTTGTCAAAGTGGATGTCCATAATGGTGCCTCAAAGTCGTTTTGGTATGATACATGGTCAACGAAAGGTAGACTGATTGATATGGTGGGAGTACGAGGTTGTATTGATTTGGGAATATGCATTTGTTGCAAAACGTTTTTTTTGTTTATAGAAATTTTACATTCATTTCAAAAAAAAAAAAGGGATCAGACAAGTGTGATCACCACTTCAGTCTGAGATAGAAACGTTTCTCTGGGCAATGTGCAGTATGGTGGAAAACAATGTGTCATACCAGAGGTTCGAGACAGATTGCGTTGACCTGATATAATTCTCCAATCGACAGAGGATTAGTCAGCGCTCGCCATCCTTGCAAGCAAGTTTGAAGATTTACGTTCTCAATTCCCGCATTTCTCTCTATCATTGATCTCACGCACATCAAATGTCAAAGCAGACTCTCTCACTCGGTCAACTCGGTGAAAGGCTTTTTCTTTTCTTATGTAAATAACTTACCTCTTTTTGGATAACCAATCGGGAAAATTTTATCTAATTAATGTTTGGTTGAAAAAAAAAATCATTTAGTTTATTTTTTGTTAGCATCTTCTTTGATTCGAGTATGTATATTTTTTAGGCTATATATCGTTCGGTCTTAGGGTTTGGAAAAAAAAATTACAAAAAACTATTTCATGCATTTGCATTTTTAGCCGTTGACTTGAGCGATTGACTCTTGGTATATATCACAATTTTGTCCATTATGTTTTGCCAGTTTTATAGAAATTTCTCTCAAGTTTCAGCTTATTTTATTCCCAAACCAGAAAAAATTAACAACCCTCGGTAAAACTTAATTTTTTGAAATATTTCATTGACAAAAAAAAATAAGAGAAGTGGAAATCTAGTAAATGCGTAGATATATTTTATTTCATGACAATCGATACAAATAACACACTGGTACATTAGGATATACCATGCATCTTTTATTCGATAACTTTAGGTATTAACTCACACGTGAAAGACCACAATCATACCATCAACCGTGCCATACACATTAACCACACTTAACTTCTTTAACAACTAAGACTTGCTCCAGGCGTGATCCCAAAGACCCTACAGAACTCCAAGTAACGATCAACTCTGCTTTGCACCGCCGCTGGACGCCGACCGTTGCATTCGCCACCGTTGATCCTCCTCGTGGTGGCTCCAAAGCCTTGGTCCAAAACTGGACGAACATTTTGGTTCCAAAACCACATGGCACACTTAAAGGCCACTTCAGGACTACGAGCCACCATATCTGGATCAGTCAAGAGAGGGAGTCCAAGGAATCTTCCGGCTGCGCCATAGTTGTAGTTCCATGTGATTTGAATTGGACCGCGACCGTAGTAGTCCTTCCCTGGTTGACATGGATAGGCCGTGCTCGCTCGGCAGTACCTTCCTCTCGCTATTTCTTCTTTGTAACAAAAACCTTCACATAACGCAATTGTTTTTAGATAAAAACATGAGTTAGATGTCCCAGCTAGTTCGTTAATGTCAATTATAAAAAAAAAACAGGAAACCTAAGAAAACATTTTTTATTTAACTTTTTTATCACCACCCACGAAATTTTAGAAATATTGAGTTTATCCATTAGTATTAAGGTTTGAATTTAAAAGACACGAGTTGTTTGATGATAAAATTTATTTTTTGTTGAATTAACCAAAACAACATGATGTTGCTAATTAAAATAAATTTCTAAGAAAATGCTATTTTCTAAAAATTAAAGAATGCATGCACTTCATGTAGTGTAATATTAGAAGGGCTTATGGTGAACACTTACTTCCAGATTCATGAGAGAACTGAGCCAACATGGCGGCGATTTCACGCTTAGCAACGGCTCCTTGATAGGCAGGGAAGGACTGAGCTGCTGCGATGAAAGCCTCACGAGTGTAGAACCCTTTTGCTGGACAACCACTTCCGACTTTGCTCATGAGACCATCAAAAAATGCTGGTGTGACTACATTTGCAATGGTATCACGAGGATCAGCGTTCAGACCGCCCACACCACCGCTAGGAGCTGCTGGTGTGGTGGCTCCAGAGCTGCAAGGTCCACTTCGGCATCCGGTGCCGCAGTAGGCTGGTGTGGTGCCACAATAGCCATATCTACTGCAACATAGGTTGCCCGCACAGCCCGTTGTACTGCAGTGTTGCGAAAACGCGGTTTTTGTCAAGATGGTTAAGGTGAAGAGGAAAAGGACGAGAGAATTTTTGAAAATTGCTCTTTGGTTAGCCATTTTTGTTTTGTTTTGTAGGAATGTGTAGGAGGGAGAGTTGTGTGATGAACTGAAGAAGGTGTGTGGATGTATTTATAGTGTTAAAATTTGTCTATTTGAATGATATTTTTTATCAAGTTGATAATTTCTTACGATTGTTGATTGGCTTTTTCTTAGTCTAAGTCAATGAGGCTTTGTACCAGAAAAATGCAAGTCAATGGCCCGTCATTTTTCTTGTCGTTATGATAACTTCCATGTCGGTCATGAATTTTGAGATTCGAATTTTTCTCAATAGTCAAGATAACTTGATACATATAAACGAGTGTGGATCAGTTCAAAAGTCTTGATCGAATAATTCCACTTTTTGCTTGATTATGAGTATACGGTCAAAAATTTTCCACAAAAAAACACATGATATAGCAAATCTTTGCACTGCGAATGTCCTAACTTTTTGTTTTAATTGAATGTTAAATTTGTTCAAACCAAAAATACTTATTATACAAGAAGAAACTGCATCATAGTTTGAGTTTTGAAATTAAATCCAAATTGTTAGACTAAACTTTTTTTTTTTTTTTTGGCACTAAACCAAAATATAATATTCTCTTCAAACTTCTTATCGCCCAAAGCCACAATTTTTCACGATCTTGTCGATAATCTTCACTAGCCCTGCCGGTGTTGGGGACTCTTCTCCATGTCTTTTCATATTCCGTTCTCCATGTGCCATAAACAGAAGCTTGAAACGCATATATCATAGTAAAGATCGAGAAAGATATAATCATGAGCAGAGTGGCTGCCCATGGTTGGTGAGACTGCCCTTAACGAATATGTTTCCAAGTGTAATAAGAGTTGAATTTTTTATTTTACTCATCTGCTTTAATTCTTCACAAAACCACGTTCAACTCATTTGGTATCAGTCGAAGCTTATGATTTTCAATAACTCTTCCACATTTTCAACTAAATAAAAAATAAAAAAATGTTTTGTTAATATTTTGTTTCTTTTGTTCAACAAAGGTTTTGTTAATATAAAAATCTAGGAGTATAGTTTTGCTTATGTATCTAGGAGTAGATTAACTTATGTGGATAGGATGGCCAAATTAGCAAGGACAAAGAATCTACCATATGTAATCAAATGGCTTTCTATGTAATGTTTAATGTATAATATAAAATATTTTCATGACAAAAAAAAAATTCAAAATCAAAATCTTATATACTAAACCGAACCCATCTAATCGATTATGCAATTGCAAATTTGCAAGTATTATTAAACCAACTTATCAATTAAACCGGTTTAGTCTACCAACCCATAATCTAGAACCATCGACTAAACGACACCGTAAAGCGCCTCTTTCAGGAATAGATAAACTTCCCGATCGCTTTTCCATTCTCTCTCGGACTCTCGCTTCTCCATCATTTCGTATTGGACGCAAAATCGAAAATCGAATCCTTTCTTCTCCTAGGAGAAAACTAGGGTTTCGAATTCTCTGTCTCTTTAACGCTTCCACAAGGTACAATATTGGTTTCTGACTCTCCTCTTCCTAGCGAACTTCTCACTGTTCTTACCTAATAATCGCCGAATCATTGCCTTTACATAGAAGTTCTTAATTTCTGGTAATTTTGTTTATGTACGCAATAGAATAGCTTTGTTGGGTTCCTTTTTTGTTTAATCCCTAATTGGATTAGAATAGCGTAATGCTCTAGATTCTGATCATGCCTTCTTGGGTCATTCTTGATTTCTGATTGGTTGTGTTCGTCGTTTGTTGTTGAGTTTTTGCAGTTGATATTCGAAAGTTGATGCATTTAAGAGAAACGTTGTGATAAAAAGATGAGCTTTACTCAGGCTAATTGTTTTCGGCCATCCAACTATCCTTCAAGGATAACAACACGGCCGAATTGTGTCTCCAATGTACCAATTAGGTCTTCATCGCGGTTTAATTATTGCCCGCGTACCCCGTTTACTCTTCGAGCAACTGCTTCAGTGTCTACACAGTTTTCGCCTCTGTTAAACCACCGGCGTCGTGCACCTGCTGGGAAATCGAAGCAAAGTTCTGCTGTTTGCTTATTTGGTGGTGGGAAGGATAATAAGTCCAGTGGCGGTGACGAGGTTAGATTCTTTTTCCGTGTGCGAATGATTTTACTTTGTAACCCAAGAGTGATTGTTGTAATGAGTTTTGTTACCAGATATCACCATGGAAAGCAATAGAGAAAGCTATGGGGAAGAAATCGGTTGAAGATTTGTTACGGGAGCAGATACAGAAGAAAGACTTTTACGATACTGACAGTGGCGGCAACGCTCCTCCACGCGGAGGAGGAGGGGGTGGCAGTGGTGGAAATGGTGAAGGGAGTTATGAAGGCTCTGGAGGAGAAGATGGTGGTATTGCTGGGATTGTAGATGAGACCATGCAAGTGGTTTTCGCGACATTAGGCTTCATCTTTTTGGTAAATGACATAACTTTTCAGAAAAAAAGTTTGAAACTTTGGATATCGTATCTTGCTTCTGATCGAATGTTCTTGTTTTGCAGTACGTCTATATTATTACAGGGGAGGAATTGGTCAAGCTTGCAAGGGATTACTTTAGGTTTCTAATGGGAAAACCTAAGACTGTTCGATTGAGCAGAGCCATCGATGGTTGGAATAGTTTCATGGAGAAGATGTCGACGCAAAAAGTGTACGATGAGTACTGGCTGGAAAAGGCGATCATCAACACGCCAACCTGGTATGACAGCCCCGATAAGTACAAACGTGTCCTGAGGGCTTATGTGGACTCACAGACTGAGTCGTCGAATGTGGACTCGCAATCTGATGAATATTATCCTGAGGAATAGTTCGGTTTAAATCTTTGGCTATTTCGCCTTTGTTATCCTACAATGTGAGATATCTTACTATGTTAGGAACTGGATAAGATTATAATCACAATTGAGGTTTTTCTTAGGCTCTGCTTCTGCTTTGAAATCAAGAGTTGAATTCTCAGATTTGGCTCATCTTTCTGAATTTGGTTTCTACATGATGATTCTCATGAGGGAACTTAAAATGCAAGCCAGGTTCTATAATGACATAAACCAAAATCTTTGTGATCTTTCAATATCATTTAAAATTCAATTGCAAATCAATGAGAACAAACAAAGGGATAAATCAAAGTTTCTTGGGTTTAGTTGTTGAGCTGCTTTCTTTCTTCTCTACCTCTGTGGATTTCTTCCTATCTTTCCTTTCCCTCTTCTTCAAAGAAGTCATGTGGGCCTTAAGAATTGTGGCATATGATGCTTGAAACCTCTGGTGATCTTTAGCCCCAACCTTAAACAAAAAGAAAGCATTGCATCAAGTTTAGCTACAATGTCAACTTAAAGATAAAAGACATGCCACTTAAAAGGAGTTAAGAATGATCAGCGGGCTACGAATGAATGCAATCGGCTATTATCAACCATTCTCCAGAGAGGTCTAAAACAATCTTTTGACTAAATGTAATGGTTTAGTCATGCATCGTTAGACGTTTGGAAACATAAATGGTTCTAGAGAGTAATATTGAGGTCATGGATTAGAACATACTGAAGTAGAAATCGTTTTCTTTGCATCAGTTGCTCGAATAAGGCATCTGTATTCAATGGTTTCTCCAGCTGAGCTCAGTTTCCTCTTCTGCACCTTAGACTTCAGAGATGCTGACACAATCCACATAAAACCATATAAGAAAATCTTCCAAAAGGTAAAATCAACTATAACACCAAATAACAAAAGGTCTAGACAAAGTTACATCTTTTCAAAGTAACCCACACAGAGCCCTTGTCTTTGCTTTTCTCAAACATGCTCGTAAGCTCATTGAGGAATGGATCCAACTGTAATAGAACCTACATGCATCAAAAAGCGCATGATCAGCCAAAAATCAAAGGAAAAGGAAAAAGTTTGGGTTTTTCTCCATAAACCATTGAATGTTATAGTCTAGCTTCAATGCAGAATCGAATCCCAGTAAACACCGAACAAAGAATAAACAAATCTCACAAAAAGCTTAACACCATTAGCCTAAAACCACAAAATTCATGAGATGGGTCGATAATTACCATTGTTAAACAGCAAGATATATACTTTGCAGATTCCTCAAGCACTGAAAATAATGCTAATCTCTCGGATCGCTGATAAACACAATGCAAGTGCAGAAAATAGTTAGATCTGATGGAATTTGACTTAGCCGATATCAATCGAACACGCAACTAGCAATATAAAGCACAATTGAAACAATTTCTCGAAACCCATTCCGATTCTAATCGATTCGAAGCTAAGAAAAACGATTACATGCAAACGAAAAACACACAACCCTAAATAAATTCTCAAAAGCTTCTGAACAAATCTACACGGAAACAAAATAGAATTCAATCTGGAATTTAATTTTGCAAATCATCAAAATCCGATTAAACCCAGATCATCATAACCTAAAAAAAGCTCGTAGAATCAAAATTCCACTCACCAGAGACTTCGAAACTGATGATCTTCCTCCAAAACCCACCGGCCGGAGCAAATCCTTCGGTAAAAAAGAAGTCGCCAGCAAGTAAAAAGACGAATATACCCTTTATGTCTCAATTGGGCTTTGGTTCCAAACTAATGGGCCTTACTAAGCCCACCAAATTGTAAAACCCTAGCAAGGTTTAATGCGTTCTCTCTCTCACAAACTCGATTTTGTTCGTCTGATAATCCTAAATTGTTCTCGTTAACCTAAAATTGGTCGGAATTTGATCTTTGTGCCCTAATTCCTGGGTACTTGTGTAGTCGCTTCGTTTGCACACAGCTCAGAATCTGCTCTGCAACAACAACAATGGGGGAAAAAATGGGGTTTCAGAAGAGAGGTAGCAAAAGCACGAATACCCGCAAAGATATCGTCGATGACGAATACGCTGACGAGATTGACGCATGTAAATTTCTGCTCCACGAGATAAAAATTTGTCCTTTATTCTTAATTTCATGAATATATCTCCATTTTTAGTTTTGTGAATATTGGAATTATGCGAATTTGAGAGATTTGTGTTTTGAGTTTAGTAAAGATCAAGTCTTTTATTAAGAGGAGATGTTGATGATGTTTGTTGTTGTGTTTGCAGTTCATAAACAGAGGGATATTGTTCCATTGGATGTTAATGATGATACTGATGAATCTGACGAAGATGATGTGGAACCAGTTTTGGATTTAAAGGTTTGTTATTTATTTTTTTTTTGCTTCCATACAAAGATTTTTTTGCGATGCTTCTCAGCTTCAGTTACTTTGACTTATAGGGTATGGATGATGATGATGATGATGATACAGATGGGGAGGATGATGATGATTCAGAAGAGGAAGACGAGTCCAAAAATGGGCGTACTGCGAAAAGTAAGAATACTGTCTCTTAGTCGTAAATCGCGAAATTCTGATTGTTCTATTGGTTTACTAATTGGTGCATTAATGATTGTGTAGTGATTAGGCAAGCGAAATATCTACGGACCAAGTTTGGTGATGTTGATCAAGAAATGGCTGATGATGACTATGATGAAGATGAGGAAGACAAAAGGGCCACATGGGGTGGTAGAGTAAGGGACAGATCCTTATACCATGGTGGTGATAATGCCGATTTTGAGGTAAGGAGTGTTGTGATTTCGCCTCAATTCATTTTTGTATGAAAGAAGCTTAATAGAAGTTGTTAATTTGGTTTGTTATGATTTTCGAAGTTGCAATCAAGTGATGACGACGACATTATAGAGGAAGAAAAGGAGGCGATTAGACTACGGGCTGAACAAACAAAACACATTACAGCAGCTGATGCCGGGTTAGAGGATGATGATACTGATACTGAAGAAGAGAGTGACAGAGAATTAACCATGGAAGTGGGTTATTTTTGTTACCAGTTTCACTATCATGTCGTTGGACTCTATCGTTTTGTTAGATAATTGACGCATCGTTTTGGTTATATTTGGCAGGAAATTTCTGTAAAAGGCAAGCAGGCTACAAAATCCGTCACGGAGAAGAAAAAGAAGGATGACAGGGAAACAGACGTTGAAGTGATCGAGAAAGACTTAAACTCTTTGTCGAAAGAAGAGCAGATGGAAGTAGTGTACAGGTAAATTTGATGTCCTCTGTTCTAAAATTTTCATAGTTTAATATATCTGTAAGAGATCTTTTTACATATGTGTGGTTATGTCTTTTGTTTAGTTCTGCTCCGGAAATAGTTGGTCTTTTATCTGAGTTGAACGATGCAGTCGAAGAACTTGAAACTAAGATAAATCCTATTATGACTAAGGTAAAATCTCTTTATATTACTGTACTTTGAAAGAAGTCACTTTGATTTCAGTATTTATGCAATTTTGTCTACTTGTAGTTAAAGGAAGCAGAAATTCCGTTGAATGGTGGAACGAGGTACTTGGAAGTGAAGCAGCTTCTGCTACTGACCTATTGCCAATCTATTACATTTTATCTTCTACTCAAGGCTGAAGGGCAGCCTATCCGTGATCATCCGGTCCTTTCCCGTCTTGTAGACATCAAAGCTTTATTGGATCAGGTACTGTGGCTACCATCTTGGTTATTAATCTCTTGATTAAACCAATGGTGCCATTTTTTCTTGCATGGACTAATACAATCTATGTTTATTAATTTAATAATTAGATCAAAGAACTCGATGGACAACTTCCCCCTGGATTTGAGGAGGCTCTAGCGAAAAGTATTGATAACAGAACAGTGCAAAAAGTGGATAAAGAAGACGCAGTCTGTTCACCTGTTTCTTCTCCAGTAGCTAAATTCACACAAGACACTGCGAAGGTAGAAGTTGGATCTTACTTGCTGTCTCTTATGAGAGTTGTTTGACACTTTTTTTGTATCCACTTTTTGATCTAAATTTTATTCAGCCGGTGAAAATCACCAAATCTAGAGAAGAGAAGAAGAAAAAAGGAGAGAAACGCAAGCACCAGGTGAATATCTTTTTCCAGGGTTTCTAATCGAAATCATCCAAGCACTAGTTTACTGGCACGTTTCTTTTTGTTATCGCCCTTTCTGTTTCGTTTTAACTTGAACAAAACCGTTTTCTTTGTAATGATCAGGTTGATGTGCAAAGTGAGGAAATGTTAAAACTCCGAGCTGCTCTAGAGGGAAAGCTAAGAAGCAATGTAGTTCTTGGTTCTACTGTTTCCAAGTCTGATAAATCTCAAAAACGTCAGAAATTATCTAATAGGTAATTCATAGTCCGTTACTATGATGAATTCTATTGTCTCTTTCTGAAAAGATTGTGATGTATTATTAATTTTCGATCCCGTATGTAACCAGGAAGCTAGAGACATTCGATGATTACGTGGATGATGCAGACAATAGCACACATGATGTAACCGCTGATAAGTTGACCAAGCTTGCCACCAGACGGAAATCCAAGGTAACGTATAGCCAGATATGTCTTTATCACTTATTACGCCATTCTTTTGTTAAATATTTTTCCCCTCTTGCTTTGGAAGATTATTTCTGGAGATGATGATTTACCGGCACGGGATGATATTGGAGAACGGCGTAGAAAGTTTGAGCTAAGAGTTTTGGCTGGAGCTGGTGTGAAGTCAGAGGTAGATGGCAAGAATGAAAGTGAGGCATTTGGATCAGATGGCGACAATGATGATGATGATGATCATGATGATCATGACATGGTTGATAATGATGGCGAATCAGAAGATGAATTTTACAAACAAGTGAAACAGAATAAACTTTCTAAACGAGCTGCGAAATCAGCGATCTATTCAAGGTAAATTGATACACAACTTTGACATTTCTTTTTTCGCAAACCGATAATAACTTGTGTTTGTCATCTCATTGGTACGGTTTATGTTTTTTTTTCAGGGAACCATCGATCCCGGGATTACCAGAAACCATGGATGGAAAACGAGTGATCTCAAATAAGGTTAGAAATGTTTCCAAAACATCTTCTCTTTCTCTAACCGCTTAACCGTCCCTAAATGTTCCATTTCTAATCTCCACTAAAAACGCAGATAATGGGCAACAGAGGATTGACCCGACAACGCAACAAGGACCTTAAGAACCCGAGAAAGAAGTATCGGGTAACTATTCTTGGATTGCTAGTTTCTGCGTCTGTCGTTTCTTTTGACTCGTTTCTTTGCCTTAACTTGGGATGTTTTGGGATCTTGATTTTGTTTGCAGATAAAGCATCAGGACAAAGTCAAGAGACGCAAAGGACAGGTCAGGGATATGAGGCCATACGAGCATCAGTATGGAGGAGAAAGTGCGGGTATTAATATAGGCTTAAGCCGCAGCAAACGATTCAAGAACTAGCCTCATCTTCATGTGCTATCATAATCTTGATTTGCTTGCTGCTTTCGTTTGTTGTTGTATTATCATCTTCTACTTTGCATTTCACTCTTCTTCAAGACTAAAGCAAATTTTTGATGTTTTTACTACATTTGTATTTTGAAGTAATGGATAACTTGAACTTCTTTTAGCTTGTTTCACCACAATTTCAGAATCTTCCGAGTTCGAGTTCACTATACGTAATTTTAAAATTCAGTTTTATGATTGCAAATTATTATTCGTGTAAATATTTGAGTATTTTTATTAATCGAATAATATTGTGAAAGTAATTTGAATATTTATTTCAAATTGTTTTTAAGATGAATTTCAAGAGAAGATATCCCTCAACTTAATTATTTTACCAACAGTTTTAATTTAAAAGAAATTCGTAACATTTTTTTTACCAAAATGTTTTTTTCTATAAATATAAATTTGAAATATATCACAAAATCTATGTAAATGGTAACAAATTTGTTGACCAAGGCATTCTTCTTCTTTATTTCCTTAAAAGTACAGTATAAGTATTAGCTTAAAATATTTATAGATATTAGCAAAAAATATGGAAGCCATAAATTTTTAATGAATGTCAAAAAAAAAATCTTGATGTATATGGTAAGATTTACCAAAAGATTATAAGGAGATTTTTTACTTGAAGTTATATGTGTTTAGTTATTTACTGATATTTCTTGGTATATTAAAAATTCAATTTTATTGGAATTTTTTATTAAAGAAACTGAAAATATGACTTGGAAAAATGTGATATCACACATTTAGTTGATCTCTGAAATTAGGACATGTGTTGGTTAAAAACAATGAAAATTACCTTTGTTAAGTTTGGAAAAATAAGTATTATCATTTCACTATAGGTATAGTTTTGATTTTAGAATTTCTATATTATTTTAATCTCACTTTATAAGTCTATATATACAAGATGATTAAAGAGTTTTGAGACGTCAAACAAAACCAAACATGGCTAAAGCACAAATATATCTTTGTTTAATCGTCTTCTTATATCTTTCATCAGGTAGTCTAATCACAACTAATCATAATATGGGTTTATATATAGATCATTTCAAAGTTCCTAACAGTTTCAGAATTATTTTTATGTTTCTTTTTTTTACAGAAACAAATTTCTTGAGAGTCAACGGAGAAGCAGTTACATCTCAAAACCGCAGACATGTACATTTTTAAGATTTACTCATAAGTGAAAATGAATTTAAAAATTTAAAACAAAAATGAATGGCATATATTTTGATGCTCACTGAATTAATTTGCTTTTTGTTGCAGAGCCGAGGAGATTGGTGTGTTGCAAACCCTTTTACGGATGACAGGAAACTTTTAAAAAACATCGATTACGCATGTTCTATAATTGATTGTCGAATTATATTGGAAGGAGGTGCATGTTTTGCCCCTAATACTTTCCTTAATCATGCTTCTGTTGCAATGAATCTTTATTACCAAGCTCAAGGAAGACATCGTTCGAATTGCAATTTCGAAGGCTCTGGTCTCGTTACCGTAGTTGATCCTAGTGAGTTACAAATTTTTCTTTGTCTCTCTAAACAGTTACGTAATTTTTCTTTATGTAACTCTAAACAATGTTTTGTTATTTTTCTCTTATTTTCAGGCTATGGGAAGTGCAAATTTCAATATCGTAGGTAAACTACATGAAGCTTCGTTTGCGTTACAAAAGAAGAAAAAAAAGAGTAGAGAAGTAGTCTAGTTCCGGAATTTGAGAGTTGTTATCTAAAGTTTGAATGATTCTATCATTGAAAGAACAATAATTTTTTTTTTAAAAAAACAATAAATTAATTAATTTCATATATTGAAACTCTCGTATGTTCAATATCATTAATTTTATCTAAACCAAACATATAGAGGTTCTATATTTTTTCGTTCGTGACATTGTTCGTTGTATAGAATAAGATTCGCTCATCATAATTGATAGAATTGTTATTTGTAATAAGATCTTTTTCACTCCATTAAATCACTTAATCCTTTTTTCACTCCATTAAATCACTTAATCCTTTTAAATCACTTACACGGTGTTGATTAATGGCCAAACGCATGGTTATATCAAACCGGAAAGAGGTATACGTCAAGGTGATCCGCTCTCTCCCTTTCTTTTTATCTTGTGTGCGGAGGCTCTAGTGCATGTTATGAATAAAGCGGAGGTTGAGGGTCGTATTACAGGAATGAGGCTGTCAACGAAGAGTCTGCCTATTCAACATTTATTATTTGCCGATGACAGCTTGTTCCTTTGCCAAGCTACATTACGAGAGTGTTCAGAATTTCTTCGATGTTTACGGTTGTATGGAATTGCTTCGGGTCAGGAGATTAACTTTCAAAAATCAGCCATTACGTTTGGTGCTGCGATGGATCCAATTATGAAACGGCTTATAGCGACTTTGATGAACATTGAAAAAGAAGGGGGAGATGGTAAGTACTTGGGACTACCGGAATGTTTTCGTGGGTCGAAACAAAAGTTATTATCATTTATCGGAGAGAAATTGTCTAGACGGTTGAATGGATGGTTTGCCAAAACGCTTTCCCTTGGAGGAAAGGAGGTACTCCTAAAATCTATAGCAATGGCTCTTCCGGTCTATGCGATGTCCTGTTTTCGTCTATCGAAACATCAATGTCAAACGATTACGAGTGCAATGAGTAGCTTCTGGTGGAATGCTTGTGGGGATAAGCACAAAATTCACTGGGTCTCTTGGAATAATATATGCAAGTCTAAAGCAAATGGTGGCTTGGGATTTAGAGACTTAGCAGATTTCAATCAAGCATTACTCACGAAGCAAGCTTGGAAGATTCTTAATGAACCGGACTCACTATTAGCTCGGGTCTACAAAGGGAGATATTTCGCGTCGAAAGATCTTCTCACATGTGGAACGGGTAGTAGAGCGTCGTATGCTTGGCAGAGTATTATCCACGGGAGAGAATTATTACTAAGAGGACTTATTAAATCAGTGGGCAATGGACTTTCTACAAAGGTTTGGATTGAGAAATGGATTATGGATACTCATCCTAGAAGACCAGTTAGTAAACAAAGTCTTTATGATTTGGACCTTTATGTTTCGTCACTCATTGCTCCCAATGGTAAGTGGAGACTGGATTTGTTAAATGAATTGTTTCCTCCGGATGAAGTGAATAGGATCATGGCTATGCCTATTGGATGTGTTCATGACAGATTTATTTGGGCATATAACAACAATGGTGCTTATTCGGTTAAGAGTGGTTATTGGTTTCTGGCTAATCATTCTCTCATCCCTACTGATCCTATTTCAGAGCTAGAGAAGGAATGTAATGTTTTAAAACAGAGGGTTTGGAAGCTTGCTACTCAACCAAAAATTCGGATGTTTTTGTGGCGTGTCCTCTCCGGAGCGTTAGCTGTGGCTGAAAGATTACAAACTCGTGGAATTCCGGTGAATGCTAATTGTTTAATTTGTCAGCAGAAGATTGAATCTATTAATCACGTTTTGTTTGAGTGTCCGATGGCTTCAGATATTTGGTTATGTGCTAGTGTTCCTCTTCCAGCTACGGGCTTCTCGCCGTCATTGGAAAAGAATATGGCATATATATTAGATATAATGGAGAATTCTTTGGTTGCGGAAACCACAAGACTTGCTACCCCATGGGTGATTTGGAATATCTGGAAGAACCGTAATGCTATAATCTATGCTCAAACTCAACAACCGATTCTCTCAGTAGTGCAACAAGGATTTGAAGATGCTATGCTATGGCAAAGAGTTAACATAACTACAGAGGATGCTTTGGTGACGAGAGTAAACCTCATGTCTTGTGACTCACGTTGGTTACCGCCTTTACACGGCGTTATTAAGTGCAATGTCAACTCTACCTGGAGGAATGCTTCGTTACACAATGGTGGTGCTTGGGTTGCAAGAGACTCGTATGGTGAGGTATTGTTTCATGCTAGAGATGCTTTCACTCCATCCTCAAATCGTATTGTTGCGGAATTACGTTGTATCTCTTGGGTTTTACAAAGTGTGAGAGACCTCCACATTGAGAACGTGGTGATAGCGATCAATTCACAGGCGGTGGTGAGGGCTCTTAATAAACCAATGGAATGGCCGCGATATCGGTGCTTGTTACAACAAATCTTGACACTTCAGTCTACCTTTGAGTCTTGCTGGTTTGAACAAGAGTCCATCTCGGCTAACTTCGTCGCTAGAGAAATTTCAAGCAGTGTAACAAGAGATGGTAGATTCAATTCTTATCTAGCCCTTGGGGGTCCGTCGTGGTTACAAGACCGGCTGCGTCGAGAATCGACAATTGAATAATTCCTTTGTTTTCATCTTGTTCCTTGGTTTAGGAAGTGATGATTTCTTGTTTGGTTTTTTCGTTTCATCCTCAGTACTATGAATTGGTTTTCCCTATTAATATCAATCCAGTCGTTTAAAAAAAAAAACCTTAGTTAATATAGGCGGCTTACACCGAACAAACCATGGAACATATACTGTTCATTGCTTTATTTTAGGCAAACAGAATCTTGATATTCTTCATAACTAGTCCACCGATAAGATCAAGATTCTTAAAAAAAAAAAAGTGTGAACACTAATTGAGATTAGATTAAGCTAATGGGCTTTGTTGTAAATCAAGCTCATATATTGTCATTTTTTTTTTTTAACCGTCTGAAATTTTATTCAAGAATAATTTTGGAACCAAGGTTCGAAAGGCAAGTACTGAAAACAACAGCAAAAGAAGGAGCAAACAACAAGCATCGATGCCCAAAGGAGGGATATTAGATACTCTAGCTTGCATCCTGAGCAATAAGACTATGGAGCCATGCCGGACCACCCATGGCAAGATACGAATGAAATCTACCATCTCTAGTGATGCTCTTCGCTATCTCTCTTACAACCTTGTTCGCCACCTGCGTTTCTAACTCAAAAAAGCAATAATCAAAACCCAAGACAATGTGTGTTATATATGTAAACAAATAGATTAGCATTTATATTAAACCTAATGAGGTCTCTGTACATGTATATATATATGTATCATTCACTCAAATCAATACATATTATTCTCCTAATCTTTATGGTATCAGAGCAAGGCTCTCTATAAACCTAGAAATTTTTTTCCGCCGCCCCTCTCTTTCTCCTAGCCGGCTGCCTTCTCTGTTCTTCTCCTAAAAATGTCTGAATCCATTAATCTCAACGACACAAACACTCTTCTCATTGTCAACATGACAAATGTCACCAAACTCACCTCCACAAACTACTTGATGTGGTCTCGTCAGGTTCATGCCCTCCTTGATGGCTATAACCTCGCCGGTTTCATCGATGGAACCGCCTCAGCTCCGGCAGCCACCATTACCACGGCTGAAACTGAGTCACCAAATCCCAAATTCGAATCCTGGAAGCGCCAAGACAGATTGGTGTACAGTGCTCTCCTTGGATCCATTACGGTTTCCATTCAACCGATCCTTGCTACCACAACAACTTCAGCCGACATATGGACAAAGCTCTCCGACACTTATGCTAAGCCCAGTCGCGGGCATATTCAACAACTCAAGAATGCTGTCAAAACCTGGACCAAGGGCGACAAATCAATTGATGTCTATGTTCAGGGTTTCACAACCAAATTCGATGAACTGGCCCTCCTCGGCAAACCATATGACCACGAGGACCAGCTTGAGTTTATACTCAATGGATTACCTGAAGAGTACAGATCCATCAAGGATCAGCTTGAAGGTCGTGATGTCCCGCCATCCCTCACCGAAGTCCATGAAAAACTACTCAACAAAGAAGCTGTTCTTCTCTCTGCCACTACCACCACCGTCTCGTCTCTGCCAGTCACGGCTAATGTAGCAAATGTGCGTCCAAATCAGTCGTACAGGGGCAGAGGTGGCCGCTTCAACAACAACAACACCCGCCAATCTCACCATGGTAATTCAAATTACCAGGCTCGGCCTAACACCAACTCCTCCCGCGGTTATCAAGGAAGGTGCCAGATTTGTAGCGTCTTCGGGCACAGTGCTCGTACCTGCTCCCAGCGCTCATACTCTCCGCATCAATCCTCCCAACCGACCCCATGGCAGCCACAGTCTCACTTTGTCTCTGCCCCACCGAACTGGATTCTCGATAGTGGTGCCACTCATCATCTCACAACAGATTTGAATAATCTAGCTCTCCATCAACAATATCACGGTGGTGAAGAGGTGACCATTGCAAATGGTTCCGCCATGCCGATCTCCCATACTGGTTTTGCATCCTTACCCACTCTCTCTAAACCTCTTACCTTAGCTAATGTCCTTTATGTTCCCACTCTTCACAAAAACCTATTATCCGTATACCGCTTGTGTAATGGAAATAACGTAACAATTCAATTTTACCCAAATTATTTTCAGGTGATGGACCTGAAAACGGGGGCGCTGCTTCTTCGAGGGAGCACTAGGAACGAGTTATACGAGTGGCCGGTAGCTCCTACAACCCCATCCGCCATGCCAGCCTCTCCAACCCCCAAAACAACCTTATCATCGTGGCATTCTCGATTATGCCACCCGTCGTTATCAATTTTAAAAAGTCTTATTTCAAAATTTTCTTTACCTTGTTCTAAATCAGCAAACTCTTTATTACCTTGTTCTCATTGCTTAATAAACAAAAGTCATCAACTTCCTTTCAATTCAAACACAATTTCCTCCACTAAACCTTTACAAATTATTTATTCCGATGTTTGGCAGTCTCCAATCCTTTCTCTTGAAAACCATCGCTATTATGTCATCTTCATTGACCATTTCACGCGATATACATGGCTTTACCCACTCAAGTTCAAATCCCAAGTCAAAGACACATTTATCGCCTTCAAGGCACTTGTTGAAAACCGATTTCAGGCAAAGATCCACACATTTTTCTCGGACAATGGGGGAGAATTCCTTGCTCTTCGGGATTATCTCACATCGAGTGGCATATCCCATTTCACCTCTCCGCCTCATACTCCGCAACACAATGGAATTTCTGAGCGCAAACATCGCCATGTTGTGGAAACAGCGAAAACTTTACTCCACCAATCATCCATGCCACTGAAGTATTGGCCCTACGCGTTCGCTACAGCTGTGTATCTCATCAACCGTCAGATAACTCCAATCCTTGAAGGCAACTCTCCGTACCAGCAGCTGTTTCAACAGCCACCAAACTACCTAAAACTGCGCGTGTTCGGATCTTTGTGCTATCCCTGGCTGCGTCCGTACACGGCCCATAAACTGGAGGCTCGATCTTTACCATGTGTGCTCCTTGGATATTCGCTCACTCAATCCGCCTATCTCTGTCTCCATATCCCAACCGGTCGCATCTATGTCTCACGGCATGTCCAGTTTGATGAGCAAAGTTTTCCATTCGTACCAAAAGAAAAACATCTTAACCCTTATCCTCTGCCAATACCAGACCAAATCTCCGCCGAACCACCACCCCTCACAACCCTGCCACTGCCACTCGTACCGACTCGTCCTCCAGCGCCTCCTCTCAAGGTCTATCACCGTCGGGTCAAGACAGGACCATTGGTTCAGTCTAACTCTCGATCCAATTCCGAATTGGACTCAGGTATGCCCTCTATTACACAAGTACCACCTCCTAATCCCCTTACTACTCAACCAGAGACTTCTCAACCCCAACCCAATTCCATACAATCACCACCCCAACTACAAACCACCCAACCTGCTCCTAACCCAAACACAAAACCCAGTAAACCGAAACCACCACCACCATACCATCCTATGAAAACCCGATCAAAACAATCCCGAAATCCAAAATCTCTTCTCACTGTTGCCTCACCAACCACAAAACCAAAAATCCCAACAACCGCAATTCAGGCCTTGCGAGATCAACATTGGCGAAACGCAATGATTGAAGAGCTTAATGCTCAATTTCGACATCACGCCTATGAATTGGTGCCACCAAATCCACGGCAACATGTCATTCCGACTAAGTGGATTTTCACGCTAAAATATCTTAAGAATGGTGTTCTTGACAGGTATAAGGCACGTTGGGTGGCACGAGGATTCAATCAACAATATGGGATTGACTATGCTGAAACTTTCAGCCCCGTAGTCAAACCGGTGACAATTCGGATTGTTCTTCAAATTGCAGTGACGAAAAATTGGAACATTCTCCAGCTCGATGTCAACAATGCGTTTCTACATGGAACATTAACCGATGAGGTTTATGTCACACAACCGGCTGGATTTATAGACCCAGATCGCCCACACTATGTCTGCAAATTGAAGAAAGCGCTCTATGGTTTAAAACAGGCTCCTCGTGCGTGGTATCAAGAACTCAAATCGGCGCTTATTGGGTACGGGTTTCATAACTCTCTGGCTGACACATCCGTTTTTGTTTACTCCAAACCAGGCATTCTTCTCTACGTCCTGGTCTACGTCGATGATATTATCATCACGGGCAGCTCCGATGTTCTCATGAACGATTGTATTGACATGCTGGCTCGGAGGTTTTCTCTCAAAGACCCCACTCCGTTGACATATTTTCTAGGAATCGAAGCAACTCACACTGCGTCGGGCCTCCACTTGAATCAACAGAAATACATTCATGACCTCCTGGCTAAGACAAAAATGCTTGACTCTAAACCGGTCACGACGCCTATGTCTCCTACACGAATCAAGTTAACGGACGGGACACCACTTGACACTCAAACCGAATACAGAATGGTGGTTGGTAGTCTCCAATACTTGGCGTTTACAAGACCCGATATTGCATATGCCGTGAATCGTCTAGCTCAGTTTATGCATAAACCCACGGACACCCATTGGAATGCGGTCAAACGTGTGCTTCGCTATCTTGTTGGCACTCCGTCACATGGCATTTTCCTCCGTCGACAAAATCCATTGATCTTACATGCTTATTCTGATGCAGATTGGGCCGGGGACTGTGATGATTTTGTGTCTACAAATGCTTACATTTTATATCTTGGCACAACTCCTATTACGTGGTGCTCCAAGAAGCAAAAAGGTGTAGCGCGCTCGTCAACGGAAGCTGAATATCGGTCTGTGGCAAACACCGCTGCTGAACTCCGCTGGGTATGTAGTCTCCTCACTGAACTCGGCCTCAAATTACCTAAACCACCAGTAGTCTACTGCGACAACGTTGGTGCTACATATCTTTGTGCAAACCCGGTTTTCCATTCTCGAATGAAACACTTGGCGTTAGATTATCATTTTGTTCGGGACAACATACAGACGGGGATGTTACGTGTCACACATGTTTCCACCAAGGATCAATTGGCGGATGCATTAACCAAACCTTTACCGCGACAACGTTTTCAAGAACTATTTTCCAAGATTGGAGTAGCTCCACCTCCTCCATCTTGAGGGGGCGTGTGTGTTATATATGTAAACAAATAGATTAGCATTTATATTAAACCTAATGAGGTCTCTGTACATGTATATATATATGTATCATTCACTCAAATCAATACATATTATTCTCCTAATCTTTAGACAAGGCGTTGGATTTGCTCAATATATACTCTGTATGGAGGCCAGTCATTTGGTTTCATCAAAGCATCATAAGTGGCTTGACAATCCGAAGCAATCACCACTTTCTTGAGTCGCAAGTCATGAAGACTTTGTAATGCCCATATCATACATCTGAATTCCGCCACGATTCGATTATGGGATTTGGTAAACGCTTCTCGCGCATGAAAAAGAACTGAACCATTTAGGGTTTTCTTTCCTATTGAAAAGGTATATATATAATAGATAGCTAGAGTGTAGCAAAGGAAATCTATAGAAGATTTTTGAGACGTCAAACAAAATCAAACAATTCAAGTAGTAATCTACCATATGGCTAAAGCACAAATATGTTTCATCATCTTCTTATGTCTTTCATCGGGTAATCTAGTCACTATTAATCAATCAGACTTAATATAATTCACGTTACATCGATTGTAACGATGTTCTGTAATAATCATTACATACTTTTGTAATGATTATTCAAAAGTATTAAAAAAAAGTATTACTAGGGAAGTTTTAAACTGATTGTAGGTATTCCAAGTTCTGTAATAATCTCAAATTTTTATGTTCTTTTTGCAGAAATGAATTTCATGGGAGTTAACGCATGGGTACATATTTAAGAGATTACTCAAAAGTGAAAACAAAATTAAAAAAAAGAAAAAAGAAGAGTAGATCGAAAATAATCAATCTCATATGTTTTTGTTTTGCAGAGTCAGGGGGATTGGTGTGTGGCGAAACCATCTACGGACGATAGAAAACTTTTAAATAACATAAAATATGCATGTCTAATATCGATTGTCTAATTATAATGAAAGGAGGTGCATGTGCATTGGAGATATTTTGAGGTGTTTTTATAATATAAAATTATTAAAATAGTTGTAAAAGGAAGAAAAAGAGTATTTTTGTGAGGTATATTGAAATATAAAATTAATAAAATTTGAGTAAAAAGAGTAGATAGTGAATGTGTTTAGGAAAAGGAAGAGAGAGAATGTCTAAAATTGGATATTTTTTAGATTATTAGGAAAAGGAAAAAAAAGTGTTTAAATATAAAATTAATAAAAGTTGAGTAAAAGGATTAAAGAGAATGTATAAAGTTGAGTAAAAAGAAGAGAGAGTGTATGTTTTAATAATTTAAAAAATTTTAGACAAGAGAGAGTGTGTGCATTGCACATGCGCTTATCGTCCTAATAATCTCCTGAATCACGCTTCTGTTGCAATGAATCTTTATTACCAAGCTCAAGGAAGACATTATTGGAATTGCAATTTCGATGGTTCTGGTCTCATTGCCATAACTGATCCTAGTGAGTTTCATATTTTATTTTATTTTCCCTTAACAATTATTATGTTATTCTTCTTCTGTCAATCTCTAACATATACAACTAATGTTTCTTTTCTCTTATTTTCAGGCTATGGAAATTGCAAATATCAATTTCGTCACTAAAGTATACAAAACTTCGTGTTGGTTACAAATCCAGTATCAATATATCAAATGTCAAATAATTGAATTTGATATCATTCCATCTGATCCAATGTCATTTCATAATTTCACATTGCTCAGTTTCTTTGAGTTTACTTGAAAATAAATTAATTTTTACATTTTACAATATTATCACAAACGTGAGTATATATCTTTAAAATAATTATAATTCAATATGAATGCGAATTTGAATCCGAATGGTGACACTAAATACTTTGTGAGTATCATAAGATAAAAAAATAATAAATTTTTTTTTTTTACTCAATTTTACTCAAAAAATACTCTATCTCTTCATTTTACTCAACTTTTATTAATTTTATATTTAAAAACATCCACTTCCTCTTATTGATACCCACTTTTGAGTATCAAAAGTATCAATCCATTGATACACTCTCTCCAATAATAACAACAATCTCCTCTTTTTACTCAAATTTTATTAATTTTATATTTAAAAACACCTCATCTTTTTACTAAAAACACTCTCTTTCCTTCTATTTCTCAAGTTTTAATAATTTTATATCATATGACAGGGAAGTATCACTGCTAAGATGCTCTATAAGACAAACAAGCTTAAAATATCAATTATCAAATCCTATCATCGACGACATCGAAGACTTGAAACTTTTATCTTTTTAGTGCTTTTTAATACTCCCCCTACAAATATCTATAGAATAAAAAATGAAGTACAGGTTATTTTTGTAGATTCCAACATTTATGTATAAATGTAAAATTGGCAAATACAGTCATACAATATAAATCTAGCTTAAATGTAACATTTATGTTTTATGAGACATGCCAAAAAGTATCACTGATCTTATCTGTACCTTTTAATTATTATTTGGACATCAAAAGATTAAAAATTTACGAAAAGTGTTTGTAAAACAAGCGTTTCATAATTATATACGTTTTACGAGATTAACACGTGTTGTTTATAGTTGGGAAATATAACTTTTGAAAATTTGACAAATAAATATTATATTAGATATAAGATATTAGTAACCAATCAGCTAGTAGCGTTAATAATAATATTTATATATTACTCCATATCTCTCTATATATCAGACATTGGTTAAACCTAGTTTATATCGAAGAGTTTTCATACGTCAAACAAAATCAAACATGGGTAAAACACAAAAATGTCTTTGTTTCATCATTTTCTTGTACATCTCATCAGGTAATCTAATCACAACTAATCATCATGTTTAATCTAATTTATCAATTCCATTGTGATGCATGTAAGTGTATTGATCGTTTCATATTTCTTCAACTGATTGTAAGATTTTATGAATTTTGTAACAATCTCACTATCATTTCCATGATTTTCTTACAGAAAAAAGTTTCATGAGAGTCAATACACAAGTAAGATTATTCATCACTCTTAAGTAAAAAAAATAATCAATCTCAATCTCATATATTTTTTTATAAACCGTGAGAGTTCAGAATCTCATATGTTTTTTAATTTGTTCTTTGTTGGAGAGCCCCGGAGATTGGTGTGTGGCTAAACCATCTACGGAAAACGCAAAACTTTTAAAAAACATAAATTTCGCGTGTTCTAAAATCGACTGTCGAATTATAATGGAAGGAGGTGCATGTTACTCTCCTGAGAATCCCATTAGTCATGCATCTGTTGCAATGAATCTTTATTATCAAGCTCAAGGAAGGCACTATTGGAATTGCAATTTCGAAGGCTCTGGACTCATTGCCATGACCGATCCTAGTGAGTTTCATTTTTCTCTAAAATTTTTTTGTAATATTTCTTCTGCCAGAACTTGAATCAACTTATATTTTTATCATTTTTATGTGCAGGCTATGGAAATTGCATTTATCAATTTCGTAGGTAAAAACATATCACTTTGCTTCGACTTTGTTTTTTATTTGAGAAAAGGCTTTGCTTCGACTTTGTTGCAATGGATCTTGACTGAATTATTCGATATTTCCAATGTTAAATGTATGACTATGTCATTGTTAATGCAATAACATGTTTTATTTATCAGTACTTTACCTGGTTCAGTATTATCTATTTCATATTACCACTTCATTTAAAATGTGACTGATGGTGTGGGTTTTACATGTGACACATCATACATATAAATGTAGGAGGTGAATTATTTTACTTTTTGCATAAATAAATATAAATTATTATAGTTTGAGTTTATTGGCAAACAAAACCTACCTTACACAACATTTTTGTACCTTTTCATAAAAGTCTAAACTTAAACCATACGACATTACGATTTGAATCTTGTGGTGGTTTCTATGATAGGTCTTAGAAATATGGATATAAGTAGATCACCTAAGTGTGTTATGTCTATTGGTGTTATTGATCAGTTTTCTAAATAAGTGTTTACATATATATTGAATATATAGCATCCACATATTGGTAATGATATAGGTAGGGTTAGGTTAGGTCTTAATGCGGCAAAATTAATTATTTACTAACACACACGAGCAATTGTGGCAGCATATGACTAGTTATAGTGGGAAGGAATGTGGGAAGAAGACTTGTCTTATCACTTGGTTGAAATATTTTACTATTCTTGCTTCAATAGTATCCCAAAGTTGTATAATGCGTTTTTAACACTAATTACTAAAATCTCTTTTCAAGTCCTTAATAAATGTATCATGGAGTTCCATATATTTGATTTATCTCCCTCCTCCTTCCTTATACTAAGAACTAGGTCACTACAAAACACATATATTAGATGTTCTCTTTTTATATAACTAGAAAAATTCAGAACTAAACTCAAACTTACTAATTTTTACCAATAAAACTCAAACTAATTTCCAAAACTAATGGAAGAGTTGTGTATCCTTTATATTTTAGATAGTTAAAGTCGCAAATACAAGTGATAATGCAATAGATGTATATTTACTCAAATCATAGTCTTCCAACCTACAAAATGAACATTTCACAACCACTAATACACCATAAAGTAGATAATATCAGAAATTTTTAAAATATAAAATATCTTTGGAGCCTAAACCAAATTTAAAAAATACTTCCTCCGTTTTCTTACGGAAGATGTTTTGGCTAAAAGCGTCATTTTAAAAAATTATATTTTTTTGTTTTTGTTTTAATTAAGTTTTTTCTTTAACATGCAAAAGAAAAAAATCAACAAATAAATGAACAATAATGAGTGTGCAAAAACCATATGTTCGTGATTATATAATAAGTTTTTGATTTTATTTTTGTGATTAATGGGTAATGATAACATTAAGTAATGCTTTGATTTTAAAATTCCTCTTCAGATAGTAGTATTGTCGATGAATGTCTTTTAAAATTCTTTGACAAAAAATATTTTAATTATAGAGTATTAAATTTAATGTGCATAGATATGTAAGAAAATCAAGTAAAATGAAACAAGAAAAAAAGTCTTAAACATCTTACATATAGAAATATAGAAACAGAGGGAGTATAGTATAAATGGGGAAAGTTGCGGTATAATGACATCTTCAATGTAAAATCTATCTTCTTCTCTCTTTTTCACTATGTTTTAATGTTCTATAGTTTGTTGGTAATTAATGGTTACAGATTGTAAAATAAATGGTTACAGATTGAATAATTATTAAATACTACACTAATGCTAGTAGTACTGCATGAAGAAAAGAAAGTGAAACCACGCGCGTTATGAAAGCGCGTATGAAAACCATGAGACAAACAAAGAAAAGAGAATCAACCTCGTCTATGAAAACTTCATCAGATTCTGTTCTCATTTTCGATACCAAAAAACAAAACAAAAACTCATAATATTATGTTTGTTGGTAGTTGCAAAATGTCAAAAGCGACAGTACCACTGTCCTAATTATGGTATTTGTATATTCAAATCAGATAAACATATCAGAATTTCTCCACTAAACCTAATATTTCGCTGTCCGAATTATTATTGTATAATTTAATGACATATATACTTCTTCTGCCGGGGACAACGAACATATATAATCTTAACAAAGTATAATTATGGCATAGTTCTTCTTTAAGATTTGCTTCTGCATTTTTATGGTTTTAACAATTAAGGATGCAATAATGGCGTTCGTATTATTATAAAATGTACATGAAACTATTAAAAATATTCATCTAATTCATCGTTAAATGTAACAATAGAATATTATTTTGAAGCCACATCCACCACACACACCCACATAAAATTACCACAAATTGTTTTCTTAACCAATAGTTAATCTTCTTAAGGAGCAAATCAAAAGATAAGTCTTCCTATCAAAATACTATTATTTTTGGACGGAAAAATAACAGTATCAAATTATTAAATAAATTCAACTAGTCCAACACAATCAACCATACTGAATGTTACCGTTTGGTCATGTTTGTACGGATTGGTTTTTGAGTTTGTGGTTACAAATTGGTTTTACAATGAGGTGAAAAAATAAAAAGTAGGCCAAGGTTGAGTGATAAAGTGGGCAACTCTTTCTCTCTCTCTTCATGATGATAATCAAAGTTTGATTAAATCAAAAAGTTTAGTCAGAGAAACAAAATTGAAAAGAATAAATAAAGTTTCGAATTTCATACCATTACCAACTAGACCCAGATCCAAAGTTGCAGACTTTTCAACAATTTTCAAACTAATTTACCCACACACACACACTATAAAGCATTAAGAAGACTAATACTTTTCTTAATCAACAATTATCAAAATTGAATTTAAAATAGTATTTTCTTCTGAGAGGAAACAGAGGATTAGACAGAGGAAAAAGGGGAAAATTACCAGACAAGTGTCTTTCTTCTCTGGCTGCTTCCTTTTCCCCTCTCTCTCTCTCTACTCTCTCTCTCTTTTGAGAGAATCAAGAAGAAGGGAAAGCTACAGAAAAATCAAGGTGAGTAATTGGTTCTTGCTTGTGATTGTACCAATAAGAGAATTTTAGTTCTCTTTCTTTGAATTAATCTTTGTTTTTTCTGGGTTGTTTCAAAAGATCTGTCTTTTGTTGTTATTTTTGTTTCTTTGTGTGTTCTTGTCTGATTTCTCTCTACTCTTGTTTAGATGTGAAACACAACACACATGATTTTCGTGTAGAGAGAGAAAGAGCTTATTAAGTGAGTAGTCTTGTGAGAAAAATTCTCAAAATTAAAATTTCAGAGCTTTTTTAAACTTGAAACTGTCTCTTTTGCAAAGAACAAGCAAATTTTTTGTGATGATTTTTTTTATCAGTTTCACCTAATAATTTGAAGAGAAGATAAAAAAAAAAGTTGAGCTAAGATTTGTCAAAAAAAAGTTAAAACTTCCTTTTCATGGAAGCTCAACAACTCTTAAAAACCCTCTCTTTTTCTTTGGCAGTTTTTGTATCTCTTTAAGTTCTTTAGATCTTACTTTGCTTTGTCATTAATTTCTGTTTCCCTTGAATCATGCAGGTAAGAAGATTTTTGGTTGTTCAACCAATCATGCTCACTTGCGCCTTCTCCCAAAATCTTATCCACCAATCTGAGTAAGAAATATACCATTCTAGTGTTCTTGAAATTCTCCATGCATAGATCTTAGAAATTACCATAAAAGTTTAATCCTTTGAGATGTGTTAAAAGAAAAGACTTGTGTGTTCTGTTTTAGGTAAAGAAAGTAATGTTTGAAAAATGGGGAAGAAAGGAAGTTGGTTTTCTGCAATCAAAAGGGTTTTTACTCCACATTCCAAAGAGAAGCTAAGCAATGTAAGCTAATTACTCTTTAAGGAATGTTTATAGCAAAAAAATGTTGTGATAAGAGTCCTTGATTATGATTATGGTTACTGGTTTGGGGATATTTGCAGCAGGAAGCAGAGAGAAAGAGTGGTAAAGAAAAGAGGAAGAAAGGGTTTGGGAGAGAGACCAGTTTTCTTCCCATCTTTAGAGAGCCAAGTAGTATTGAAAAGATCTTAGGCGAGGCCGAGAGAGATCACAATTTTGTTTTTAGGCCTCCTATTCCTGATCGATCAAATCCGTATTCAGCTTCTCCTCCTCCTGTGAGGCCTGCTTCTCCTAGAGTTGCCTCACCAAGACCAACTTCTCCTAGAGTTGCTTCACCACGACCCGCTTCTCCAAAACCGCCTTCTCCAAGAGCAGAACTTCCAAGAGCTCTTTCACCAAAGCCACGTGATCGATCAATACCATCAACAGCCTCTACCAATGCTCCTCCTCCTTTGAGGCCGGCGTCTACTCGAGTTCCTTCTCAGAGAATTGCCCCTCACATTCTTCCTCCTCCAAGAGTTGCCTCCCCGCAAGCCGTTTCTCTAAAGCCGCCTTCTCCAAGACCAACTTCACCAAGAGTTGCTTCCCAACAAGCCGTCACTCCAAAGCCGCCTTCTCCAAGAGCAGACCAACCAACATTGGAAAATCCAAGACCTCCTTCACCAAAGCCGCCTTCTCCAAGAGCAGAGCCACCAAGGTTGGAAACCCCAAGGCATCCGTCTCCAAGAGCAGAACCACCAAGATTGAATGCTCCAAGACCCACTACGCCTAAGCCCCCTTCTCCAAGATCAGTTTCCCCTAGGCCCGTGCAACGACAGGAGATTGTTTATAGACCAGAACCGACTCTCTTGGTCCAACATGCGTCTGCAACAAAGATTCAAGCAGCTTTCAGAGGATACATGGTATGTATATACACATTCTTTGTTTCTGTTTCAAGATTTGTCCGTTACACTAGCCTCCATTTCTATAAGAAAGTTGTTGATTTGTGTGAAACAGGGAAGGAGTTTCAGAGCTCTCAAAGGTCTAGTCAGGCTTCAAGGAGTGGTGAGAGGACACAGCGTCAAGCGGCAGACGATAAACGCAATGAAATATATGCAGCAATTGGTCCGTATTCAATCCCAAATCCAGTCACGGCGGATCAGAATGTTGGAACACCGAGCCCAAATTGAGAAAGATGAAGCAAAATGGTCTGCGTCTGATGCTGGTAACGATGATTGGGACGACAGTGTGCTGACAAAAGAAGAAAGGGACGCAAGATCACAAAGAAAGATCGATGCGATCACCAAGAGAGAACGGTCCATGGCCTATGCTTATTCTCGCAAGGTAAAACACTCGATCTTTCTTCAATTTCATGGCTTTGAAATGTCCGGTTTTTGCCAACATCTTTCGCTCTGTGTGCAGTTATGGAAAAACAGTCCCACGTCTGCTCAGGACATTCTTCGTTCTTCGGGTGGGCTTCCTCTATGGTGGAACTGGATGGACCGGCAGGTTCCTCTTGCGAGTCCTGGACCGAGCTATAGCCAACCGTTAAGAGATTACAGGCAAACACCAACAAGACTAAGTCCAAGCCCTTTGTCTCAGTCAAGCTACCAACACCGTTTCAACAACTTTGACGCATCCACACCTAGATCATCGAGATCAACACTTCTCACTCCATCAAGACCAATCCGCACGGGAACATCAAGATACTCGAGAGGAAGACTAAGAGGTCAAGATTCTCCTTTTAAAGACGATGACAGTCTCACGAGCTGCCCTCCGTTTCCGAGCTACATGGCTCCAACGGTCTCTGCCAAGGCAAAAGTTAGACCAACAAGTAATCCAAAAGAGAGAGTGATGGGTACACCAGTTAGTTCCGAGCAGAGGAGAATGTCGTTTCCACCAACGCAACAAGGCGTCGATATGTTTAGATGGAACAAAGGGTCATTGCTTATCAACAAGGGTCCTGGTTCACCTGGAGGCGTGGTTCTTGAGAAACACAAGACACTAAGATCAGTAGGAAATATGAGCATTGATTCTACTGCCTCTGGGAAAAAAGCCTTTAACAGATTTGTGTGATTTCTTTTGATGAAACCCTTTTTATTTATTTTAGTTTTGCTTCATTTTATGGGTGATGGTGTTGATTTTGATTTTTGAGTGCTGTTGTAATCTGGATTTTTATGAATTGTGAGGTTGTAACATGATTAAAAGGAAAACAAAAACAATAACAAGATTTGGATTGCATAAGAACTTTTTCAGACATGTGACCACAATAGATGGTGTAACTGTAACGATAACTGATATGCTCAAATTTCCTTTGAACTACTCTCTCAAATTAAGAGATCAATTGTAGCACTTAAGGTTATCGATTCCAAAGGGAATCAGGGACACAATAGATTATTACTTTCAGACTAAGCTAGGCAAACTATAATGTATGAAAAAACAAATTAAACAAGCAAGCAGGATAATAAGCTTTAAATTAATGAAGATAAAAGCTAGGTTCAGGGAAATCTCAGGAGAATCAAAATTGCAGATGATAAATAAAAGATAGGATTATTAATGCTCTCGTTCCTAAACATGCACACGAATGTAAAACAAGCCAGCTCTCGCTGCGAATATTATCTATGCTTAAACCCTAGACAACCAACTGTCGTTGCGAAATCAGATTGATCTAAACAAGCATTAAAGATCAGACACAATTGTTCACAAAACCCTAAACCAAATCTCTTTGCGAATAGGTATTTTGCTCATCAAAGACTAGTTCAAGCAATCAATAACATTGCCGTGTCTATCAATTAACCTAAGATCATATTCTAGTTCATGACGCTAAAATCAGCATTAACAACAAGTCAAGATGAAGAACTTCTAATGATATTATCCTAACAATGAAATCAGATCTAGCAATTCATCAAAACCCTTGAAAACCCTAAACCTAACAGAGAAATTACTCAGACATTTTTAATGAAGCCCAAAACATCTTTATTAGAGATATCTCTTAAGAGTAAATTCTAAAAACAATAAAATAAAGCTTAAGCCTAAGCCTAAACAATGGCTGTAAATACATATATATATAGGGTCCTGAACCGACTAGAAAAGAAAAGTAAACATCTGGAAATTCCTTCGAAAAAAACGGAAATCTTCAATTAGGGCTTGTTGGCTCGTCTGGCATGTCTGTCGATCGACACGACACTCTCTGGAAAATCTTCTTGTCTCACCAGACCTCCTGTCGATCGACGCAAATCTCTGTCGATCGACGCTGGCTCTGCTGGCAGATTTTGACTTTTTGACGCTCCATTCCGCAATGCTCCAAAACTTCCAGTAAACATCTTTTCTGCTCCAATCGGTCTAGTTCCTGTAAAGACTCTAAAAACACATAGAAAACACTAAAAGACTCTAAAACATGGACTTATATCATGGTTGAAAACCGGTAAAAACCATGATATATCAACTCCCCCAGACTTAGCTTTTTGCTTGTCCCTAAGCAAAACAGTGTTATCACTCCTTTAGGAACCACATACCTTTGCAAAGCCATTTGGTGATACTTCGATGTTTCCCTAGAAGCTTAGCAGTCCTCCAGATTGAATCCAAACCCCTTAGAAAATCTCAGACTTTCAGACGCAGACCACTTTAGTCATTTAGGTGCGGTCTCATCGAAGGAATATCGATCGCTGGACCTTCTAGATTCTTTCACTTCCTTGAACACTTTCCTGCGTTTCACCCTCTCTCTTCCCTCTGAAACTGTATCCAATTAAGGATATCATAGAGATGCAATGCCTTTGATAATTGAATTTTTGTGAGGGCGGGTACCTCAGCAGAGGGTCCTTTACCACCAGAGCTTGAGCGTTTTATTCTGGCATGCTTGCACTTTTCTGTAGACTTTTTTTTTTATTTCCTTGGCATCTCTATGATCACTAGATCAGCTCTCATTACTGGTGTTCTTGTGGAGACAGGGTCATGAGGCTTTTTCTTTTTTTCGATCTAGGACAGTTGTACTCGTCATTCGGGAAGAAGTTTCAAGAGCGGTCCGTCCTCGCTTTCAGGTGTTTGGAAGCTGAATCAAGTCTTGCGATTACCAAAGCCCTTGACAAGAAATTAGAGATTCATTAGGGGTGAGGTCTTTGACATCTTTTCTGGCGTTCTCCAGAAATCTAAACTCGCTCCGTTAAACCGATCCACCTCCAGTTACCCACCTTGTAAAACTAATCAACTTGCATTGGAAATGGTCCTTGAGTCCTGTTCAAAGTAAGTTGGAAAGGGGAGTTTTCGACCCGAATAAAACAAATTTTTTTGAAAAACACAATTAAAAAAACTCAAAAGAAAACACAATAATTAGCAACTACCTCCCCCAGACTTAAACAACACTGTCCCCAGTGTTATTAAGCCTAAGATCGGTGAAACAAACATAAACAAAACCGAAACGAATTGAAAAAGGAAGAAGAAACTTACTAGTTGAGGTGTGTCGATCGACACACATATGGTGTCGATCGACACCAAGAAATCTGGTCCAAATCAGATCGATTGATCAGGTCGATCCGCGGCTCCATCTATTGGTCTTCTCCTCGGGTGTCGATCGACACACTCAGTGAGTGTCGATCGACGCTTGACTCTCTGTTTTTTTTTTTTTTTTTTTAACTGAAACACTTAAGTAAAAACGTTAGTCAAAGAAAACGAAAATCAAAACTTAAATATACTTACCAGTGGGTTGCCTCCCACTCAGCGCTCGTTTTCAGTCATTAGCTTGACATGCTTAGGCGTTTGGATCTTTGGGAAGTGTTGTACCTCCCTTATCCGTTAGGATGGTTGCAGCTCTGTCCTTTGTTCGACCTTTCTTTGCAGCTCCCCCAGATTTATCAAAAACTATTCCTGGGAAAAGTTTCATTGTGTTTTCCATCATCTGTTGAATGACTTCTTCACCTTTCTCCTCTAAGTCTGAAGGGATGACGATCCTGATTTTCGCAAAAGGCTTTGATGTCCTTTTAGGCTTCGCCTTGTTTTGATTACTTCGCTTTCCTGCAGAAACATCAATAGAAAAACCAAGCTTTCGAGAAACTCGATGCTTGCATAAGTGCGAAACATTTTTTTCACAGTTTAAATTCTTATTGACGAAAATAGGAGAATTAGAAATAAGAACAGGAAGTTCATACCTTGGCTCTTTCGGAGGATTCTCAATAAAGATCGTCATGGATAAAGCTTCTTCAACCTTTGGTGCGGCCTTTCGAGCTCTGGGGAATGGAAGATTGGGAGTATGGACCTTTTCCTTGGACGATTCAGGCGTTTCGCGAAGTTTTGACTCGGACTGGGCTAGGTGTCGAGCGACGCTGGGGTGGTGTCGCTCGACACCACTATCAGATTCATATTCTGCGTCGAGTCGAGCGTCGAGCGATGCTGCTTCATCTTTACGTGTCGATCGACACGTGTGTGTAGTGTCGATCGACACGTGTGTGTAGTGTCGATCGACACGTGATCCTCTGGTTCGGGTTTTCGATTTTCTTCAAGTGTCGATCGACACAAATCCTTAGTGTCGATCGACGCTTGCTCTGCAACTCCGAAAATTGCTTTAAAATCATCGAAAAGGCCCTCGTCTTCCACTGGAATGGTATCGCAAGCACGCTTGGAGTTCATAGCAGTCTGCGCATGAAGAAATTCGTCTTGCCACTTGATAGAATCAGCAGCTTCAGCAACCTGAACATCCAACTCCTCAAGATGAGTTCCCAAAGCTTCGAGCTTCCCATTCAGGTCAGCGTACATCGAATCCAGCTTTTTGTTGAAGTCCTCAGTTAATCTCTGCTGTCCTTCGAGGAGCTTCGCAAGCATAGCCACCATCCTGCTCTCTGATGATTGAGATGGAGGCGTTTGATAGGTTGAAGCACCATAGGTCCTCTCTTGATCGAACAATCTTTCGTCCCTCTGAATTAAGATTCTCTGCATATCCATCTTTGTTCACGCCTGAAAGTCAAAACAAAAACAAAAATAAAAATAGTTAGTAAAACAAAGAAAAATAAAGACCTAGACAAAATCCTAGTAATAAAAATCTAATGGTATGAGTCCCCGGCAACGACGCCAAAATTTGATATGCTCAAATTTCCTTTGAACTACTCTCTCAAATTAAGAGATCAATTGTAGCACTTAAGGTTATCGAATCCACATGGAATCAGGGACACAATAGATTATTACTTTCAGACTAAGCTAGGCAAACTATAATGTATGAAAAAACAAATTAAACAAGCAAGCAGGATAATAAGCTTTAAATTAATGAAGATAAAAGCTAGGTTCAGGGAAATCTCAGGAGAATCAAAATTGCAGATGATAAATAAAAGATAGGATTATTAATGCTCTCGTTCCTAAACATGCACACGAATGTAAAACAAACCAGCTCTCGCTGCGAATATTATCTATGCTTAAACCCTAGACAACCAACTGTCGTTGCGAAATCAGATTGATCTAAACAAGCATTAAAGATCAGACACAATTGTTCACAAAACCCTAAACCAAATCTCTTTGCGAATAGGTATTTTGCTCATCAAAGACTAGTTCAAGCAATCAATAACATTGTCGTGTCTATCAATTAACCTAAGATCAGATTCTAGTTCATGACGCTAAAATCAGCATTAACAACAAGTCAAGATGAAGAACTTCTAATGATATTATCCTAACAATGAAATCAGATCTAGCAATTCATCAAAACCCTTGAAAACCCTAAATCTAACAGAGAAATTACTCAGACATGTTTAATGAAGCCCAAAACATCTTTATTAGAGATATCTCTTAAGAGTAAATTCTAAAAACAATAAAATAAAGCTTAAGCCTAAGCCTAAACAATGGCTGTAAATACATATATATAAGGTCCCGAACCGACTAGAAAAGAAAAGTAAACATCTGGAAATTCCTTCGAAAAAAACAGAAATCTTCAATTTGGGCTTTTTGGCTCGTATGGCATGTCTGTCGATCGACGCAAAATGTCTGTCGATTGACACGACACTCTCTGGAAAATCTTCTTATCTCACCAGACCTCCTGTCGATCGACGCAAATCTCTGTCGATCGACGCTGATTCTGCTGGCAGATTTTGACTTTTTGACGCTCCATTCCGCAATGCTCCAAAACTTCCAGTAAACATCTTTTCTGCTCCAATCGGTCTAGTTCCTGTAAAGACTCTAAAAACACATAGAAAACACTAAAAGACTCTAAAACATGGACTTATATCATGGTTGAAAACCGGTAAAAACCATGATATATCAATAACACTAAGCAAAATTCAAAATCTTTGAATGTCATTCCTTAAAAACTAGATTCAGATTCCAATGAGTACACCAGAAAAAAACACAAAAAATCAAACAGGTTATGCGGTTAGAACAGAGATGTTCCTTTGCCCTTCTTATCTCCACCGATCTCGAAATGCTTGCACCTCTGATATAAATGTATGAACAAGATATTCACAAGTAATAAGAAGAGAGACAATAAGTAAAGGATCATTAAATGAAAATGAGAAAATTAGTCTTTACCTTGATTGGGTGTTGAGAGAAATGCTTGCAGCTTTGGCATTGAAGCCTCAACACAATCTTCTTAGTTGTTTTGGCCTGTTTAGTTCAATTTCAAGATCGATCAATACGCGAAAATGAGATTGAATTCTTCAAACATATGTTATTCCAAGTAAAATCAGTACAACCATAAAGTGCTATAAGATCATGATGACACATTGAGATGTTAAAGTTTGCACCTTTTTGTGGAAGACGGGTTTGGTCTGACCACCATAACCAGATTGCTTACGGTCATAACGACGTTTTCCCTGAGCAGCAAGACTGTCTTTACCTTTCTTGTATTGAGTCACTTTGTGCAAAGTGTGCTTCTTGCATTCTTTGTTACGGCAATATGTGTTCTTCGTCTTTGGAACATTCACCTGAAAAACAAAACCCATTAAGCAACATTGTGTCTCTTTTCCGAAAAATAATTCTACTTTCTCGGAATTGCAATTTATTTCTAGAAATTTGAGAGTGGAAATTGCAGTAAAAAAAAAAAAATCAATTTTTATTTATGCAAATGTTGACTTTCTAGGAAAAAGAAACAGAGATAAAGAGATTAATTACCATTTTTCTTAGTTTCTTTGTTATTCTCCGGAAGAGCTTCTTCTCCTTCGTCTCTTTCTCTGCAACTAGGTTAAGCGCCAAAGCAAATCCAGAAACTAGGGTTTCAACTTTTGCTTTTAAATTCCAATTTTGTCCTCCTAATTTCCCTAAATTAACGAAAATACCCAAATATGGGCTTATGTTATACGTTGGAGGCCCATAATAGGCCCATTTAATTCCAGCGCATGCATCAAGGAAGCTAATTACAAACGCCGATCACAGTATGAAACGCCAAAACAACGCGGTTGTTTGGCTTCATGTTCCAAACGCCGGTCAGCAGGAACATTTGGAGCATTTCAAACGCAAACGCAGACGCAAGTCTCCAGTCTCAGTCGATTCCTGAATTCGCCAGCTAATCGGAGGACATTGCCGGAAATGAGTCACAGGCGACGAGATTTCCTGAATTCGCGATTAAGGAAAGATGAAGATAAGAGAAATACCAGAAGGAGGCAGAAACCACTCAACCAGCGACATCGACGACGGCTGCGAGAATGACCGGATATTTAACCGGCGATCGACGGCAGCGAAACGCCGTAACCCTTCAACTCTGGTTCGTATTTTTCTCTCTTTTTTAACAAAATTATTATTGCGTATTGATTTGCTCTTTAGTCCTTCATGGAGTCTCAAATTATCTTTTTACCCCAAACTCACGAAAATATTGAATTTTCTCCGGTGAACTCTGAACGGAAGTGAAAATGAGAATCAAATAATATATATTCTCATGTAATGTTAAGACTTTGACTATCTAACTGTATATGCAGACTCAACTAAACAACAATATCTATGATTTGAAATTTTGATCTTTAGTATTATCTTTCTTGAGTTTTAAGAAATTCAGATTTTATATACTTTGTTTGACCAGCTCTTTGGTGCTTCCATGATCCAAGGATATGATTTGGACACAATTGACTGACTAACTAATTTATCTCTGATTTAAGTATTTGCAAGTCTTGTGTAACTAGTTCATGTGTTTATTGTATCTCAAGTCATTAGTAGACTTCTTCTTTGCTTATCAAAGATATAACAACAACACAAACCAAAAAAAAAATCATTCCTTGTAAACTGTCTCCTGTAATGACCTTGTGGGTTGTTCTTGTGATCCTTACTCTTTTCTGTTGTTCTGAAAACTCCCATGGCAGGCTGGTTTGGGAAGGATCGATCGGGTTAATCAACGGTTTCACGTCGTTGACAAACACTAAGAAGCATGCCTATGGTCAAGTCTTCCGCGATGAGCCAGTGCCTTTCAAAAATTCCACGAATGGTACCGTGACTTCTTTTTCAATCACTTTCTTCTTTGCTATCGTCCCTGAGTATAGGCACAAAGGCTCTCACGGTATGGCCCTTGTGATCTCTCCCACAAGAGGCATTCCGGGTGCTTTTGCTGATCAGTACCTCGGAATATTCAATGATAGAAACAATGGTAATAGCTCGAATCATGTCATCGCTGTGGAACTTGATATACATAAAGATGATGAATTTGAAGACATTAACGATAACCATGTTGGTATCAACATAAATGGAATGAGGTCTAATGTATCTGCTCCTGCTGGTTATTATGATCAGGACGGTCAATTCAAAAATATTTCCTTGATTAGTGGAGATCTAATCAGAGTCACTATTTTGTATAGCCAGGAAGAGAAACAGCTTAGTGTCACCCTATCACCAAGTGACATGGCTAATATCCCGAATCGGCCACTTCTTTTGCTGAACCAAGATTTGTCACCTTATCTTTTGGAAGAAATGTATATCGGCTTTGCAGCTTCCACGGGGTCGATTGGAGCAATACATTACATCTGGACGTGGCATGTCTTTCTCTCCTCTACGGTTCCTGATCTGGACTCCTTCATACCGAAGTTTCCTCCATATCCGAAGTCACAGTCTCAGGTAAAAAGGACTGCTCTGGTGACCTGCTTGACATTGGCTCTTTTTGCCGCGCTAGCTGCATCAGCTTTCAGTCTCTTCTTCTATAGGAGACATAAAAAGGTTAAGGAAGTACTAGAGGAATGGGAGATCCATTGTGGGCCTCACAGGTTTGCTTACAAAGAACTCTTTAAAGCCACAAAGGGTTTCAAGGATAAACAAGTTTTAGGCAAAGGAGGTTTTGGTCAGGTTTTTAAAGGCACACTTCCAGGTTCCGGTGCGGAGATTGCTGTTAAACGGATCTCTCATGATTCAAAACAAGGAATGCCTGAATTCTTGGCCGAGATATCGACAATTGGTCGGGTTAGACATCCGAATCTAGTCAGGCTTCAGGGTTATTGTAGATACAAGGAGGAACTCTACTTGGTTTATGATTTTATGCCCAATGGAAGTCTTGACAAGTACCTCTACTATAGAGCAAATCAAGAGAAACTCACTTGGGATCAACGTTTCAAGATCATCAAAGATGTAGCCTCTGGACTATGCTATTTGCATCACGATTGGGTACAAATTGTAATTCATCGAGACATCAAGCCGGGAAATGTCTTAATAGACCATGAGATGAATGCAAGGCTTGGCGATTTTGGACTAGCTAAGTTGTACGATCAAGGTTTTGATCCTCAGACATCTAGAGTAGCTGGAACGTTCGGGTACATTGCGCCCGAGCTCATAAGAAGTGGACGAGCAACCACAGGGACAGATGTCTATGCCTTTGGGCTATTTATGCTAGAAGTCTCTTGCGGTAGAAGGCTGATAGAGCCACGAGCAGCCACCAATGAGGTTGTACTCGCGGAGTGGACATTAGATCGCTGGGAGAATGGAGATATTCTCGAGGCAGCCAATGAAATACTCTGCGAAGAACACAATAGAGAACAACTCGAGCTTGTTTTGAAACTGGGAGTGCTATGTTCGCACCAGGTCGCAGGAGTTAGACCAGATATGTCTAAAGTGGTCCATATCTTGAACGGTGATTCGCAGCTTCCGGATAATTTACTCGATATTGTCAAAGCCGAGAAGGTCAGAATGTGGTCTGAAACTTCTAAGACTGTACTTGATGTTCCGACATCACAAGGTTCTATCGGTACCTTGACGTTTACAGAACCTTTCACTTCACACGGACGCTGAAAGGTGATATCATGGTCCGTTGTTAAATAATATATGAAGTGTTGCACTATAAATATCTTTTGTTGTTCATTATATTGAATGTATTAGCAGGCTTGAATATTTCTCATTGTTGATGTATAATATTATCTTGTGGTAAACCTTAATTAAGTACTATTGTTTGACTTAGCTCTTTGTTTCTTTGATAATCTAATATTGCTCTGTGTTTTTAGGTCTTGACTGGTTCATTGTTTAGTTGGTTGATTTCATGTAGCTATCTCTCTGTTTTTAGTCGTTGCAGGTTCTGACTAGTTCATGTGTTTTATATTTTGTGGCTTAGTTGACTTTCATTGTGCTCTCAAAGGCAAAAAATCACAACAGAAACTGAGATCATTGATCAAAGATCATGTCTCGTAAAATCGTCTCACGGATCATTTTCATGATCTTTGCTCTGTTATGTTGTTCTACAAAATCCCATGGCAAGCTGATTTGGGAGGGATCTGCCGGTTCTTACAAAGGTTTCAGGACGTTGACGAGCACCAAGAAACACGCATATGGTCAAGCATTCGACGACAGGCTATTCCCTTTCAAGTATCCCAATGGTACAATGAGACAATTCTCTTTCCACTTTTTCTTTGCTATTGTTCCTGAGCATAGGCAAAAAGGCTCTCATGGTATGGCCTTTGTGATTTCCCCCACGAGGGGAATTCCCGGTGCATCCGCGGATCAGTACCTTGGAATCTTTAACCAAACAAATAACGGGAATAGCACGAATCATGTAATCGCTGTGGAGTTTGATATAAATAAAGATGATGAATTTGGCGACATTAATGATAACCATGTTGGTATCAACATTAATGGTATGAGGTCTATTGTATCTGCTCCTGCTGGTTATTATGATCAGGACGGTCGATTCAAAAATCTTTCCTTGATCAGTAGAGATCTTCTTCGAGTCGGGATTTTGTATAGTGCGTTGGACAAACAGCTTAATGTGGTTTTGAAGCTAGGAGTGTTGTGTTCGCACCAAGCTGAAGAAGTTAGACCTGATATGGCTACGGTTGTTAAGATCTTGGACGGTGTTTCTGAGCTTCCGGACAATCTCCTCGATATTGTTAGGACCGAGAAGTTGGGAAAATGGTACGAGACATACCGAAACGTGCTTCATACGGAGGAGTCTACAATTAACTTCACAGTTACGGAACCGATGACTTCCGTTGGACGGTAGGTTTGATGCGTATCTTAATACTATTAAAAATGAAGTACATTTTAACAAATAACCTTATCATCATGTGTAAATTACATCAAAAATGCCATTGTCTCTTTACTAACTCATTAAGGGTATTAAAGTCCAAATAATATTTACTCATGAATCCGGGTCCACGACAATTAAAACGGATATTAGCGCGGATCTCATATTTAAAATCACAACCGTTTAAATGCTTTTGTTTTAATCTTGGACGTAGGTTTTTGACCCGGAAATTTTAATGGATATACACCAGGTTATCCAAAGCCGTCAATATCATAGTAATTACGTTGGGCCTATAACGTGAATCACATGTTGGGCCTATGATGTAATTAAAACCAATTTGATCACGGTAATTGTTTTGGTAGAAAATAAAATCATGCAAGATATAGTTTGATATATATTTGGTATATACTTTATTCCAAAATAATAGGCCCAACACAATTCATTTTCGTCCATCACAATTTTTTTAGATTCGAACCTCATATTTTATGATGTATAAATGTAAATATATCCTTGATTATGGAATATTTAAGTATATACCAAATATATATCAAACTATATCTTGCATGAATTTCCAAACCAATATTTTCACCCAATAATTTACGCAAAATCCTTTAAATATTCTACCCATTTAATTAAAATATTTTGATTATGGTAAACTATTAAATACAAACACTAGATTTTAAATATGAAAATATTTTAAAGAAATATTTTCACCCAATAATTTACGCAAAATCCTTTAAATATTCTACCCATTTAATGAAACTATTTTGATTATGGTAAACTATTAAATACAAACACTATATTTTAGGAATGAAAATATTTTAAACCAATATTTTCACCCAATAATTTACGCAAAATCCTTTAAATATTCTACCCATTTAATGAAAACAAATTATTCTCGATTGAAATAAAAATTATTTCCGAAAATCACATCATAAATTCTTAAAAACCCTAACTACTCTCTTCCTTATAAATACAATTTCACGTTATCTTTCTTCTCTAACTACAAACCCTCAAGCTTCATACACCCCTATCCAAGTTAAACTATTTCTCCTTCTTTTTCTATGTTTTAATTTTTCCTAAAATTTTATTTATACGATGGATAGCACTAACCACAATTATAATTATGCTGCATGAAAATTTTGGTTATATTCATGTATTTTTTTGGTATTATCGTCATGTATCGTCATGTTCAAGAGATCAAAAAGATAAATACCAATTGTGGCTGTTTTTTTTTCCTCTTTACTGTGGTTATTTTTTTACAGTTTTTTCGCATCAATAAACAGAATTCGAATCAATGTTGTTTTTGTATTAATGTAAAGTGTTTTTCTATGTTGCAGGTATGGCGTTGAATAATTTAAGGGTCAGTGAATTGACTCCGACAAAAAACACCTACGTTCTTAACGTCACAGAGATCCATGTTTTAGTCTTGAAGCGTAGAATCATTGGCTCATGGATGAACATCGTTTTAAGCGACGTAATTGTAAGTTTCTGTTAAACTTAATTTGCAATATTTATTGATAGACAACAATATTTTACTGACCTTCCGGTTATAATAATTTTTTGACTAGGGTGATCGAATCCAAGCAGATGTGTGTGGCCCGGAGTTAATTGACATATTTTCACCCCAACTCATTGAAGGATCGTCAGTGATCATTCAATTTTACGAGGCAATCGAAGAATGGAGTCTATATCGACCCTCCAGGCATGCGCTGAAAATTAGGTTCATCTGGGAAACTATTGTCACACCATTTCCCGGTATACCTAACCGCAAGTGGTGTCATCTAAAAGAGTTTGAAGATATTATTATTGATGAAGACATGACTTACTTAGTTGGTACTACTTCTAATCTTTTTTTTTCTTTTTTTTTAAAAAATCTCAATATTTTTTCAATAAACATGATTACTTAATTGTATTTTTATTTTTCAATAGATGTGGTTGGCAAAATCTACTCAATTGGAGTCTTCCAGATTGTTTCAACCAATAATGGCAAAGGAGTAGCTATAAATAATAACCATGTCCAATTTAAACTCATCAATAACAGGTAAACATTTATTCTAACTTAAAAGAATAAAAAGTTATTTTATATCTACTAACAAAATGTTTTTATTATGTCCGAATATTCTATGTATCAGGGGCACAATCTTGCCATGTTTACTACATGGTCATAATGCAACTTTAATTGCTAATGCGTGGAACCTAAAAGGTAATAGGGATGCATTTGTGCTGTTGCGTTTAGCTAAAGTCATAGCTATTCCAGGTATACAAACTAAATTCTCAACCATTCCTCTTAATATATTTATCACTTTGTACTGATCTTTAACTTGCAGGATTCCCAACACAATTAACCACATACAGCATTTTGACTGATGTTTTTGTCGACCCTAATATTGAAGAAATTAAAAACTCAGACCATGAGTAAGTAATTTCCAAATTATCATTTATTTCTTTTAACAACCATATCTTGCAATTTGTTTATATGTTTGATTTTTTGTGTTTTTTTAGTTTTAAAACACAGGAGACACATAGCGATTACATTCCCATGCCACACATTAACCCAAAACTGGAGTAATGGAGAGAAGAAGGAAAATAAGATTTTAAAGATTTAGAATAGAGATTTGTTTGGTTATTTCAGTTTCATTTGGTTTTCTTTTTTATGATTTACTAGAAACTTTATTGTTTACTTGGAATAAATTGAAGAATATTTGTTTTTTCCTCAAAAGATTTGGATACTAATAATAAGTGCCATCGTTATTGTTAGAAAAAGAAAAAAAGTGAACTAAAACTGTTTATACCCATATGTAACTAAATTAAATGAAAATGGTACTCTTCAAACAAATCACGTGTACCATTTTCTTTTTGAGTTTAAATTAAGAATAAAAAAGGTTTTTACAAATTGTTTATTTGAAGGTTATTTTTCCTAAATACAATCTTTTTTTATAAAGTCACGTGATTATACTATTATGGAAAAACCTAAATAATGCCAAAATCACCGTTAACCTCTCTTTTGGAATAAAATACTTAGTTAAGGCCCAACGTGTTACATATTAAGGCCCATACGATCATTAAAAACTTTCTCCATGAGTAAGTAATTTCCATATCAAAATATTTTCGAAAATTATCTTTTTACCATTATTTCACTTCCCTATTCTTTGGTTCTCATTAAACAGTTTCTAACACCAAAAGATACATGTATTAGATTATGTTAAATAAATTATGAATATTAACACAAATCTTTCCTCAGTGAATCTTCACGAATATCATCCAAAATAATTAAGGAAACGTTCATCATCTAATCCATTTTGGATCCCATATCTATGATTTGTTCACAAATTTTTCGGAAATTCAATTTATGATCATATTTCATAAATTTTCGGAAGATCAATTTTTGATCCACTTATTTACAATAAATAAATCTTATTTTTCCAAAATCAAATATGATCACAGTTTTAAATATTTTGATTATGGTAAACTATTAAATACAAGCACTATATTTTAGGAATGAAAATATTTTAAACCAATATTTTCACCCAAAAAGTTACGAAAATCCTTTTAATATTCTACCCATTAATGAAAACAAATTATTCCCTAATAAATTACAAATCATTTCCGAAAATCTACAAAAAAAAATCCTCAAAACCCTACCTACTCTCTTCCTTATAAATATAATTTCACGTTATCTTTCTTCTCTAACTACAAACCTTCAAGCTTCATACACCCCTATCCAAGTAAAGCTATTTCTCCTTCTTTTTTTCTATGTTTTAATTTTTCCTTTTTTTAATAGTTCTAAAATCGTTAATATGTATACGATGGATAGCACTAACCACAATTGTAATTATGATGCATCAAAATTGTAATTATATTCATGTATTTTTTGGTATTTATCATCATGTATTAAGCAATAACTACAATTGCTCCTAACCCTTTATGCTCTCTGCGAGTTATCTAAATCCATGAATCTCTCTCTTTACTCTTTACTCTTTACTGATAAAAATTAACAATAACCACTGTTGTTCACGAGATGAAAAAGATAAATACCAACTGTGGCTGTTTTTTTTCCTTTACTCTGGTATTTTTTTTTTCTTTTTTTCGCATCAATAAACAGAATTCGAATCAATGATGTTTTTGTATTAATGTAAAGTGTTTTTCTATGTTGCAGGTCACAAACACAAAAAAGATTGTATGGCTGGAAACTCAAAAAAACTTGAGAAGCAAATGGATCTATCTTCCTTAAATCAAATAAAGCCATGGAAGACCTCCTGGATGGTCCATGTCAACGTCACACACTCATGGAAGGCTGGCAATTCAAACTTTGGTGAAACATTGGAGTTCATCATAATCGACAAAGAGGTAATGGTTTTTTATATATACATCATCACATTCAAGTAATAAGTTAGTATTTACAAAAATATTTATACCATGTCGTTTTCGTAGTTTTAATATATATCCACTTAAGAAAAATCATGTTTTCATTTTGTTCAAAAAAAAGAATTTGAATTAATAAACATGATTTTCATATCTTTAACGGATACTCATCATTTTGTTTTCAAGTAATATATACACAATAAAGAAAAAACGTGAGTAGCATAAATTCATTTATGTCATGCATATTGAAATTATTCGGCTGTTATAACAAAAAAAATAGGAAAAAAACTGATGTTGATTATATTTCATGATACAAGGGAACAAAAATGCATGGTTCGATAAAACGAGAAGATATTGCAAAGTATGGCAAAACGATTACAAGAGGAGGGTGGAAGGAGATAAAGCATTTGAGTGTGAAAAATGCTACTGGTGGATTCAGACCAACAAGACATGTCTATCGAGTTTTCTTACTGGGACATACAAAGATAATCGATATAGATAAGGATGATGAAGCGGTAGAAGAAACCTTGACTTTGACGGCATTCCCAGCTGTCCAGATTCCTTAGGAGGTACTGGGTATGGCACCCTTGGCACATAAACTCGCTCAGGGTAAGGCACCCGTGGTACATAAACTCGCTCGGATAAATTTTCTGAAATTTTCGTGGGAGCACCCTGTGCGAGCAGGTGCTCGCTGATAGGGAGCAGGTGCTCGGATTTTTTTTTCGCAGCATCGACTCGGACAGAATCCCAAGGTGTCCTTGAGCTTGAACCAGTCTCCTTATGCATATCCTTCTCTGAAAAATCTCTCTCTTGAGCCTGGTGCTCGGTTGTATTCTCCATGGCCTTCACGTGGAAGTTTGTGATCGTAGGCGGTACCAACAACTGTCCACTCCTCAACTCAACAGCATTTACCGAATACTCCTTCCTAGGGTTCACTTCACCACGTCCTGGAAGAGTTCCAACCGGTCTTTGAATGGCTTCGGCCGTTTGAGCCACTTGTGCATCCAATTTCTTTACATGTGCGGTAACGGCATCATACTTCGCATTCAGATCTTGGTACATGTTGTCCACTTTGTTGCCTAGCTCGGATGCCGTCTGCTGTTGGTTGGCCATGAGTTGATGGATGAGACCCTTCAAATCATCTTGTTGAGATATAGGTGCGGAAGTGGTTTGATGTTGGTTCGTTGCTTGGAACCGATTCTGACTTTGGTTAGGGATGAATTGCTTCCCTTGAGTGTTGGTAGAGTAGAACTTCTGATTTGTAGCCACTTGTTGCGGATAGACTTGATCTTGGGGGTTCTCAACATTGATGTTCCGGTAAGAGAGGTTGGGATGGCTTCGGTAGTTGGGGTTGAACCCACAGTTTTGATACCATTGGCCATTCACATAGTTAACCTCCTCTACTCCATTATTCTGATCATCCACAAACTCTTGAGCCATAGGGGCAGCCCTATCTTCTTCCATAAACTTAACCGATCTTTGGTTCTCACGTAGAAGTAGGTTCACCTTAGCGGTCAACTCATCTATCTTTTGGGTGTCAACACTATTGACCCTCTTGGACCTATCATACTTGGGAGCCTTGTTGTTGGAACTTGAGGCAAGGTTTTTGATTAGCTCAAATGCACCTTCCTTTGTCTTGGTCATAAAGTCCCCATTACTCGCGACATTTAATGCATTACGGTAATCCCAATCGACTCCATCGTAGAATATGTTCAAGATTTGCTCATCCTTGAAACCGTGATGAGGACACTCCCTCTTATACTCCTTGAGTCTTTCCCAAGCTTCACCAAAAGCTTCTCCGGAGTGTTGTTGAAAGGATGCAATCTTGTTCCTCAAAGCGGCCGTTTTGGACTTCGTATAGAAATGATCCAAGAACGCGGATCTAGCCTCATCCCAAGTCCTCAATGAACCAGCCGGCAGCGACTTCAACCATCTTTGTGCCTTGTCCGCGAGAGAGAACGGGAACAACTTACACTTCAGAAAATCGGTTGGAACACCATTAGAACCCGTAGTACTACAGATTTCCTCGAAGTTCTCAATGTGGTCCATAGGTATTTCAGCGGGTAATCCATGAAATAGATGCTGCTTCACCAATGAGATCAACTGAGCCTTGACCTCATAATCTTGTCTCTGGATGGTAGGGATGACGATGGCCGAACGGTTTTGATAAAACGCATGGGGATTATCCGAATCCCCTATGGTTGGCTGACCCCGCGGCTGTTGCCTTTGCAACTGGGTGATTTGATCTCTCAAAATCTGTAACTGAGCATTCATAGCTTCCTGATCTGCCATGTTTTCTGAGCGAGCAGGTGCTCGTTCGGTTTGAGCAGGTGCTCGACGGCGATTCTGACGTTCGAGACGAGTTAACTCTTCGTTTGTATGACTGACTAGATCTTCGTTCAGATTTCTCCTCGTTCTTCTACTGGTCATACACCTGAAACATAACAAAAACAAAAACAAAAAACAAAATTAGCAAAATTCTTAGACTATAAATAAAACCAAAATTCAAAGGTAACGCTATTGGTCCCCGGCAGCGGCGCCAAAAACTTGATAGTCTCGAGTTTTAACCCAAAATAATGCTGCAAGTGCACAGGCAAAAGCAGTAGTATATAAGGTATCGAATCCACAGAGACCAAGGTTACACTATGAATCTATAGATTTCAAATAAAGCTAAGATAAATTAAATGAGTTGTAAACTGACGTGAGCAGGTGCTCAATGTAAATGAGCAGGTGCTTGGAATAAAAATCGGTAATTAAACAATGATAAAAGGCACTAAGCCGAGATGATTCTTTGGTGATTTCGGGTACTTGGGTTGAGCTTCTATTCAGGGTCTATTTAAATGCGGTCTAGAACTCAAACATAAATATGTATTGCCCCGCTTTTGGCGATGTATCAATACCTTTGTCTACAGCCTAAATACCTACACTTTCGAGTGGATTTAGTAATGAAGTAAACAAGCCTTAATGCAATGGTTCAATATGTTCACATTCAATGGGAACGATCAATGGTGTTTTGGTTACCACCGAATGCTCATCAAAGGTAATTCTAGCAACCTATATCATTTTTGGTGAATAGATTAAACCTAGAGATCATAGACTAAGTGATCAATTTAGCCTAAGCATTGAGACTTCCTAGAGATGAAGACATAAGAATTCCCTATTTGGCTCAACCATCTAAAGCCCTAAATCACCATTGAAAACACCTCGACCTAGTTAGTAAACTACTCGGACATGCTTAAATCAAATGCAACAACAAATAGATAAGAATTCATAATGGAAATGAAGAATGAAAAGGGGGTTTAGAATTCTTCTCTAGATGATGATTGGATGATTCGGATGGCCAAGTGATTCGATGGATGATGAATAGATGATTCGGTAATGATGAAGAACAAAATGAAGAACAAAATAACTTTTAATAAAATCGTAAAAAGAAGAACAAAACTCTCTGATTCTTTCGTGAAAAACCCAATCCTCTTTTCTAAGGAGGCTCAGCTCCTTCAAATACAAAGGAAAACATTAAAAACTAAAATATCTCTTAAAGCAAAACAAGGAAAGTAATAAAAATCCCATTTATTAAGAGAATCAATCAATTCCCTAATGAAATGGGATTGTGTTGACTCATTAACTCCTGGGATTTTGTGTGGGCCTCAAGATGGATTCGGCGGCCAGCTTTATTAGGTTTAGGTTCTGGTGCTTCTCAGGCGAGCAGGTGCTCGCTCGGACCGAGCAGGTGCTCGGTGGATTGAAAACTCCTCTTTTTGCTCCAATTCTTCTCCTTTTCTTCATAGAGTTCCAGCAGCTCCAAATTGTGCTCCAAAGCACTTTAGAATCTGAAAAGACATCAAAAGGAAACAAAAAGACAAGAAATGCAACACAAAACCATGGGTAAATTAGGCTAAAAACCTAACATATCAGTCAACGAAAGTTTTCTCGACTACCCACTGCTCAACATCGATCAGATTCTTCAGATTAATGAGGTGGGAAAATGCAGGGTCATTTGCACCATCTACGGCATCGACGATGACTGGTCGTGGTACTACTTCAATTGTCGTAGCTGCAATACAACTGTCCAATGGAAAGAGGACACTAAAGACCCAAACAAGAAGGAAGCGTGGTTTTGCAAAGTTTGTAAAAAATTCGTTAAAGCACTTACACCAAGGTCACATAGATTATAACTTTAAAACAATGATTTCCTTATTTTGTAAACTTTGTTCAATATATCTAACCATGTTTGTCTTCCTTTTATACTCTTAAAGGTACCAAATGCATGTCTTGGTCAAAGACGACACATCAGTAATGAAATGCCTTTTATTTGACAGCAATGCAACAAAGATTGTCACCCAATCTGCAACGAAAATCCTAAACGGATCTACATCTCCGGTAAAGCATATACAGACTATATATTATGATGTTCTATAATATACATTGATAGATTTTCGCTGAGAATTATGTTGGCCTTTGAAACGTTTTATTTTATTAAATCTCTATAGATATCAGATCCATCGAACTTGCCTCAAGCAATCAGAAATATTGTTGGATCAACTTGGCAACTATGTGTCTCAATTGAAAAGGATAATATAAAAGACAACAACAACACCTTTAGGGTACTTAAAGTGTGGCCCCCAAGCCAGATGATAGGTGAATCAAGTCACCTTTCTATCCAAGAAAGTGGCATGGAATCTGAATCTCTCATTGGTTCTGAACAGGTAATATATTCTCATCGTCTATATATTACCTTCCTCTAAATTGGTTTTTAATCTTATATAGAGGATCTATGTTTTCTAATTCTATTTTTTGTTTTTTCCAGCAACCATTACTCATTACTAATAGCGATGAACAGTCGGACCAATTTCAAACCGACTCTACTACGCCCTCTTCAAAACGAAAAGAAGATATGAGTGATGACGCTCCAGACCAACAATCAACCACAAGCAAGGCAAAAGCTTGCACAAAAAGGATCAAACTCGAGAAGAATGACGAAAAAGAGAGTACGGAGTAATCCGTTCTATTCAGACGGAATTTTGTTTTTAAATCTTTTTGCTTAATGGCTTTTACTTTCATATATTGGATACCTTTGTTTTGTTTCGGTTTTTAGATTTGGGTTTTATTTTCATTTTTGGCTTTCTTGAACTTCTACAATTCATCCATTTAATGGAAAAATCGTCCGTCTTTTTCAATCCATGGTATCTCTTTTGATCTTAAGTTGCTTGCATTTTGATTTACTGCTTTACTTTCAAAATTTGCTAAGTTTAAAATATCCAATACTATGTAAAACCAATGTTGTTCGACGGATCTGAGAAAATTGGTAAAAAAAGTTTTTCTAAAAAAAACTACTAATAGAATTGAGAATCTTTCGGGCCGTGATATATAAATTATATGGCCCTCGATTATTTCTTTTACTTTTTCGGTTATGATACCATCATGATAATATCCAAAATTCAAAAAAATCTTAATAGTAAACTATGTGAAACTTTAGGAAATAATATCACATATGATATTGAAATTGATTTATTTCATAAATAGTATCCCTCAAAAACCTCACATTCTACTTTATTTCTATTTATGCTTACATATATTTAAATCAATTTGTTTTAGAATATCCTTGTTTGTTCTACCATTTAAGGTTAAAAATAAATTTATTCCCTAAACAAAAAATGCTACCTGAAAATCTACACCTTATATTGAAATTGGTTTCTTTTAAATGTAATACCCCTAAAAATCCACCAATTATTCCTTATTTCCTTATATTGTTTTCAATAGTTAAATCTACTTATAAGCAAAACCCTAGCCATTTCCTCCACATTTTGAGAGAGGCAACCGAGACTGATTTTTTGGAAAGAGGCAACCGAGCTTTTTTCTAAGATCCAAGGTGATTTCTTTCTTCCCCTACGTATTTGCTTTTTGTTTACATATAGAATCATATTTTTTGTTTTATACAAAACGTTTGTATATAGTTTATATGTTTTTACCTATAGAATCATTTACATATAATCGTAAATAGTTTTACCTACGATTTTTATGTAGTTCTTATGTTTTTGCGGGAATGATGATGTAGTTATAGAATTTATCTTATCATTTTTCTATTCAAACGTTTTCATGTTAACTCATATAGAATCGTATATCCATCCAGAATTTACAAGCAAAAACGATTTAGCATTGTTATAATTTGTGAAAAAATGTTCAAAGTATTCTCCAAATTTTAGGAAAAGCTGGATAAGAAGAAACGATTGATTTGGAAAATCAACGCATGAGTATGAAAGCATTCAAGAGGATATTGCAGTCACATTGCCTAAAGTGAAGAATTAAAGCTTTTATAGATAAAGTAATCCAAGAATCAAAGCTTTTACAACAAAAGGCAGAGAGAAACTTAAAGGTAAATATCACTTTGAAAATGAGTTTCCTCTCAAGTCAAACTCTGCACTTGAGAATGATGTATTTCTTATGTTGTTATTCTTAAGAGCTGAGAGAAGAAAGAAGAGTGAAAAGACCAAAAAGTTGAGAACTCAGCCATTGAAAGATCCCAAGAGGTTACGTCTATAGAAGGTATGACTCTAAAGATTCCATTTTATTTCATTCAATGAAATTGGTACTATTTTTATACCATGTTTTATTTCCTCTTTTTTTTTTTTCAGAAATGACCAAACGAAAAGATAAAGTTCCAAATACAAACACCACTTCATCGAGACCCGTCAAAAGGCACTGCCAAATACACAACGACAAAAATATTAATTGTGAAAATCTTGTTGTCAGCAATAAGAACAACCAACCACCTGCAACAACCCGAGCTAGGGTTTTATCCGATATCACAAATGTTGCATCGTCTTCTAACACACCTTCACCGTCTTCAACTCTCCCAACTACACATTCTAAACCAGGTATTATTAAATAACTACTACGTAAATTTGAGTTCATAACATAAAACTAATGTTACATTATTGTTTGTGTGGACAAATAAGCAGTTGTTTCACCATATGATCTTTCTCGCTTTCAAACCGTGAGTGGTAGAACATCGACACCATATGATACTTCGCTATCCCAAACCGTCAATGGTATAACATCAACACCACCATGTGAGTACAATATTATTGAAATCATTTCTTGCTCCGTCAATTAATAAACACTCTTAAAAAAAAATTGTTAATATGTATTATTTTATTTGCAATCAAAACAGCTCGTGTTTCTACTTTTGATAAGTCCCGTTTTTCATTTGATACTATGAGACCATGTAAGTTAAAATGTGTTTATCGATTTCATAAATGCCATCGAAAAATTTCGTATATAACACGTTATTAATAAAAGAAAATATCAAGATTTTTACTTTCGATTTTTTGATGACCAGTTTCAACCATTCTTTCGGACCGTTCAACCTCTCGAAATGTGAGAACAAAGAAACCACCATGTAAGTTCATCATGAAAGTACAGCTCTCTTACTGCATTCATCAGTTCTCTTACTGCATTCATCAATTCAGCAATTCTATATAATCTTACATAAAAAATATTATTAAGATATATTGTTTTTGTTACCCCGTCTTTGACAGCGGTTGGTAGTAATAGAACACCGGATCTATCTGGTAAACAAGTAAATCTGGCAAGGATCCTAGCTCGAGAATTTGCAGATTGCTTAACAAACTCGAAAGATAAAGATTGTCGAAATTCTAAAACGTCCTCTCATACTACTAAAAAGCAGCCAAAGAGCGGTAATAACTTTTAAATAAAACTTTCTTTCTATTGATTACTTTTTTTTTTTACTAAGAGCTGATTATATCCAACAGGATCTATCAATTCCATACCGACCACTGATGAAATCAATAGAATGTTATTTGGAGAAGATAGCGACCGTGACAATGAAGGCTCTGACCATTCCGACTTTGAGTTTTATCATTCAGGTCTTTTGTCCTATCAGCATTTATTTTTAATGAGTAAAGTTTAATCAAAAATATATCACAATATGTTGTTTTTTATTCCAGATGTCGATGAGGAAGGAAATGAACAAGTTATTGATTGCAGTAGTGTAGAAGATAGTGAATCAGAAGGAGATGACTTAGAAGATGATTCCGAACAGAATAATAATTTTGAAGGTATTGAAATACTGATTTATTTGAAATGCTTTCGCATCTGCATTTATTCGAAAGCATTATCATTAATAACTGTGCGGTAACTAAATCTATGTAAACTAAACCATGCAGAATATTTAGATGATGGTGATCCTGAGTATGAATGTCATCATTGTGGAACAATTTTCTGGTATAATGAACGCCTTAATAAAAGGCGCAATGCTAAGAGACCAAAATTCTCATTGTGTTGTTCCAAAGGAGATGTGAGATTGCCATTTTTGAAAGCTTCACCAGAAGTTTTGCTTAGATTGGTTACTGAAGATTCTAAGCTTGGTAGACATTTTCGAGAGTTTATTAGAATTTACAACATGGTTTTCTCAATGACTTCTCTTGGTGGAAGAGTCGACCGTTCAGTAAAAAAAGGAAGAGGCCCCTCGATGTTTCGATTACAAGGAGAAAACTACCATCGTATGGGTAGCTTGAAACCAGGGAGAACAGATTTTGCGAAATTCTCCCAAATGTATATTGTCGACACAGAAAACGAAGTCGAGAATCGAAGAGTAGCTCCAAGGTAAATTTTGCCTAATATTCAATTCAATTCCGGCTTTCATTCAACATAATCATTTTGATTTTTTTAATGGAACTCAATTTTTTTGTATTCTAACAATCGTTGCAGCAAAGGAAGGAATTACCAACCGAGTGATCCTCCAACAAAAAAAGGACTGAAAGATAGTCTGATCGAGACACTTATCAAACTTCTTGATGATGTCAATCCTTACGTGCAAGTCTTAAGGACAGCCAGAGATAGGATAGATGTTAGTGAAGAAGAAAAGCTTCAATTGAGGATCATATGTGCTAGGGGAAAGGATCCGAGGACTTATAACACGCCTGCAACAAGTGAAGTTGCAGCCTTGATTGTCGATGATTTCCGAGAAGGGATGGACAAACGTGATATTGTAATAGAGAAGTGAAGTAACGGGAAGCTCAAACGGATAAGTGAGATACATCCGTGTTATCTAGCACTCCAATATCTGTTGTTGTTTCCTTACGGTGAAGATGGTTTCCAGGTTGGAATTAAAAAAGGTATGGCATTGAGCAGTACGAAAAGAAAGAAGAAAACGGATAGGGGTATTAGTATGAGGCAGTTTTTCGCATTTCGGTTCCAGGAAAGAAAAAGGGAAAATCAACACATACTATTGCGTTCAAGAAGACTTCTTCAACAAATATTGTGTGACTCTTTCACTACTGTAGAGTCTAACCGGATGTCTTACATTAGACAAAACCAAACCAATTTGCGCGCAACAAATGCAGAATCTATCAAGAAAGCATCTGAGACAGGTACCAGTCTCGCAGAGGAGGGTAATAAAGTTCTACTTCCATCTTCATTTTCTTATGGTCCTCGCTATATGCAGCAACATTATTTAGATGCTATGGCTGTATGTAAGCATTTTGGATTTCCGGATCTATTCATTACGTTTATGTGTAATCCGAAATGGCCAGAGCTTACTAGACATCTTTCCAAGATCAAATTAACTGCTGAAGATAGACCGGATTTAATAGCAAGAGTGTTCAAGATGAAGCTTAACTCATTGATGGATGATCTTACAAAAAATTCAATACTAGGCAAAACCGTTTCAGGTAACCAATATTTCTTTATCTCATTTCCAAGTTCTTTACCATCTTCATTTATAGTTATTTTTTTTCTTCATATTCATATTGAAATATGTTTTATTCTCTCAGCGATGTACACAATTGAATTTCAAAAGAGAGGTCTTCCACATGCTCATATTCTACTCTTCATGGATCAGAAATGCAAGTTTCCATCTCCCAGAGACATTGATAGGATTATTTCTGCTGAGATACCAGATCCGGTAAAAGATAAAAGTCTTTATGAGGTTGTGAAAAATAATATGATGCATGGACCATGTGGCGCTGCGAACTACAATGCTCCGTGTATGGTAAACGGAAAATGCTCGAAGTTCTTTCCAAAGGCTAATACGGATTTGACAACCGTTGGGAAAGATGGATACCCTATTTACCGGAGAAGAATCACAGATCGATACGTAGAGAAGTATGGTGTCAAGATGGATAACAGATGGGTTGTCCCCTATAACCGTGCTCTATCTCTTCGATATCGAGCACACATCAACGTCGAGTGATGCAATCAGGCTGGTTCTATTAAATACTTATTCAAGTATATTCATAAAGGACCCGATATGGCAACAGTAACTGTGGAACCAGTTAAAAAGAAAAAATATCAAAAAAACGAAGTTCAGGACTTCTTCGACTGCAGGTAATTACTATTCTAATTTTAATCAACTATATGTTGTATATGTAGATTTGTATATTTACTAATTATTTCGAAGTTTTTTACCATTATTAATACCGAACTTAATTCTTTTTTTATACCAGATACGTCTCTTCATGTGAAGCTGCTTGGAGAATTTATGCATTCCCGATGTGTTACCGGAGTACACCTGTGGAAAAGCTTCAGTTCCATCTCCCCGGAGAACAAAGCATAGTTTACAAAGAGAATGAATCAGCTGATAGTGTCATAGACCGTATATCTACCCAAGGGAGTCAACTTCTTTCTTGGTTTAAAGTCAATGATCATGAAGAGGATAATATTAAAGAGCTTACAAATGATTGCACATACGAGCAGATCCCCAATAAGTTCACGTGGAACAAGAAGAATAAGATTTACAAAGAGAGGCAGCGAGGATTTTCTGTTGGAAGGATTAATTACGTTCCCCGCAAAATTCAAGAGAAGTACCATCTGCGTATGCTTCTAAATTCAGCCAAAGGAGTTAAGAGTTTTGACGACCTCAAATTCCATAATGATGTACTTTACGCCACATTTAAGGAAGCATGTTGGGCTAAAGGTTTGTTAGAAGATGACAAAGAGTATATTGAAAGTATTGTGGAAGTAGCTTTCTGGGCTAACGGTCATTTCACCAGAAAGCTTTTTGTCCTCATGCTTCTTTTGGATAGTCTAACTTCACCTGAAAAAGTCTGGGAATCGACGTGGAAATATCTGTGCGACGATATTGAGAGATTACAAAGGGATAAGGAGAACCAACCAGGTATCTAAGCTTTCCTAATATTTGTACTGTTTTTGATTGTATTACAAAAGATCATCATTATATTTTGCTAATCCTTATGCAGAGCTTACTTTGACTGATGCGGATAAACAGAATCTTTGTCTCATCGAGATAGAGAACCAGCTAGCATCTAATGGAAGTTCCTTATCAAATTTCGAATCAATGCCCCAACCCAATTTAGAAGGTATTGAGAAATACAATCGTTTCATTAGGGAGGAAAGAGAATATAATACAGATGACTTGAATGCATTTCTTGCGAATTGGGTTGGTAGACTAACTGATGAGCAGAGGATTATCTATGATGAGATTGTTGGGGCTGTTTTTAATAATACCGGAGGTGTGTATTTTGTTTACGGATTTGGTGGCACTGGGAAAACGAAATTGTGGGAGATATTGTCTGCAGCAATTAGATCCAAAGAACTTATTGTGCTTAATGTAGCATCTAGCGGTATAGCTTCTCTACTGTTGGTTGGTGGTAGGACAGCTCATTCTAGGTTTGGTATACCCATAAATGTTAATGAGATTAGTCTATGCAACATGAAACGTGGATCGGAACTTGCTGAATTAGTTAAGGAAGCGTCTATGATTATTTGGGACGAAGCACCAATGATGAGCATATACTGTTTTGAGTCTTTAGATAGGAGTATGAGAGATGTTATTATAGATGCAAGTGACAAACCTTTTGGGGGAAAGGTTGTAGTTTTCGGTGGTGATTTCAGACAGATACTCCCAGTTATTACCGGTGGTAGTCGTCAAGACATTGTTCGTGCCTCCCTGTGTTCCTCTTATCTCTGGAAGAACTGCACCGTTTTGACTCTTACAAAAATCATGCGCCTGTTAGCAAATTTGAGTCCTGATGAAGCACAAAACATTAAAGAGTTCTCTGAATGGTTGCTAGATGTCGGAGATGGTAAAATAACCGACAATGATGGAGAGGCGGACATCGAAATACCTGATGAGTTTTTGATAAAGGAAGCAACCAAACCCGTTGAAGCTATAGTTGCATCTATATATGGAGAAAGATTGGACAAACCGAAAAACCCAGATTTTTTCCAGAAACGAGCAATTCTGTGTCCTACAAACGATGATGTCAACCAGATCAATGAATATTTGATCTCACAATTGAAAGGTTAGTATTTGACATTATATTACTTATATTTTCTTCTATCTATTGATCAAATGGATTCTTTTAATTTTTTTCAGGTGAAGAAAAGACATATCTGAGTGCTGATTCCATAGACCCTGCCGATAAAAGCTCTCTTGACAATCCTGTTTACTCTCCAGATTTTCTCAACAGTATCAAGTTATCTGGCCTACCTATCCATTCGCTTCGGTTAAAGGTTGGTTGTCCTGTTATGTTGCTCAGAAACATTTGTCCCAAAGACGGCTTATGCAATGGAATGAGGCTTCAGATAACAGCCCTGTATGAAAGGACAATTGAAGCTACAATAATTACAGGAACGAAAGTGGGAGATAAAGTGCACATTCCTAGAATGACTATAACACCTTCCGACCCGAAACTTCCTTTCAAGATGCGTAGGAGACAATTTCCTGTGACGGTCGCATTCGCTATGACTATCAATAAGAGTCAAGGTCAGACGTTATATAATGTTGGGCTTTTTCTTCCTCGACCCGTGTTTTCACATGGACAACTTTATGTTGCCCTTTCAAGAGTAACATCTAAAGCGGCTCTGAAGGTTCTTATACTTGACAACGACGGCAAGCCTCAGCAGAAAACGAAAAATGTGGTTTTCAAAGAGATTTTCCATAGAGTCAAAAAAAGTGAAAATTGTAAGTCTTACTTGCTAATCGTTTTCTAGATTTTTGATAACATATTATTCTTATTAACTTATATTATGTTTTTCAAAATAATTCAGGTTTTCCAATGGACGAAGAGGAGCATTAGATAGTTTCTATGTTTTCATAATAAACTATTGTGAAACTCTATTTTCTTACGTATCAGGTTATTTAATTCATAATTTTATGGTTATAAAATACTTGTTGTCATTACATGATTTCGATATTACTTTAAGTTTGTTCAGAATACTATTTTCCAATTTATTAAGGCCCTTCTAAGTTTTGGTGGAAAAGTGAATATTTGTGACTCGGTTTATTTTCTCATACGGTCATTAATCAATAAGCTCACAAACTTATCATTAAATATAAACTCACTTTTTCGATTTCATATATACAATTATATCTCACAATCAATTTAGTTGACTTACTCACTATAACTGCACTACACACACTCCGATTTAAATACATGTTTCACCCCACACATTTTACATCATAAATTACAAATATATAGATTTTTTATCTGTTCAGAAAAAGAAAAAAACTATATCTATATTTATTGCAGCAACTATAAACAAAAATTAAGGAGACAAAGCAGCCCGCGCGTCATCGCGCGGGTCAAAATCTAGTTATTATTATAACACATGTGCTTTATAAAAAAAAATTATGTTGTTGAAATGTATAGTTTCCATGTATGTTTTCACTTAAATCGGCGGTGTATTTATTACACATATGCCTGGAGAAGTGTGTGTGTGTTGGTTTTACTTTTATGTTGTAGTATTTGTTGTGTCCTCAATTACGAATAAGTCTGAATTTTACTATTGTATTCAAACTAATTGGAAAAATTGAATATTTGTTTACTTAACTAATGTTTAATTGTTTCGTGGATTTAGTTATGCTAGAAGTATATGTTCTAACAATTGTTGTTTCAGCAACAATATTTACTCTTATAATCTAACCAATTGGCATGTTATTGGCAACAACAAAAGCAAATGGTTGTCATGTTTCTAGTGCCAATTGTTTAGTGGGAATACGAAGTTCATGTATTGGTATATGCGATTTTGCTTGTAGCAAACTCTCTCATTATAGTCTTTCCAGGTCTGGACTAGTTCATGTATTTTTGTTGTAGCTTAGTTGACTTTGATTGTACTCTTAGTTTTTAAATCCATTAATTATCATGTCTAGTAAAATCGTCTCAAATGTGGTTTTCTTGATCCTTGTTCTGTTGTGTTGTACTACAAAGGCAATCTAGTTATGCAGGGATCCGCCGGATTTTTCAAAGATTTCAGAACATTGACAAGCACCAAGAAGCATGCCTATGGTCAAGCCTATTACGACCAGGTACTTAGTTTCAAGAACTCCGCTAACACTGCAATGACTTCATTCTCTGTCACTTTCTTCTTTGCTATTTCCTTCTTTGCTATTAATTGGGTTTAGACTTTGTCAGGTCTTGACTAGTTCAAATGTTTCTTGTGTTGGAGAATTCATCAGTTAATTAATTGATTTCATGTAGCTATCTCTTTTTAGTCTATGCAGGTTCTGACTAGTTCATGTGTTCAGCTTCTGACTAGTTCATGCTCTCAAATGGCATAAATCACAACAAAAACTAAGCTCTTGGTTTCTAAATTGATCGATCAATGATCATGTCTTGTAAAATCGTCTCACAGATCATTTTCATGATCCTTGCTTTGTTATTGTTGTGAAACGAGAACGATAAAGCAAAGAGACGAAAACGATTGAGATGAATATCCCGTCTAGAGTTTCTTATTAACTCGTGTGTTACAATCTACAAAACCTTAAGACCTTATATATACATCTCAAAAAACCCGACAAACCGAAGTATACCGTACCACGGGGGGATTCGCCTCCCGTACCACCCAAAAACCCTGCCTAGCGAGTCACCGGTACACTCTGGACTGGCCTTTTTACCACTGTATCTGATTAGAGTCACCTTGGATAACAGTTATGTTGTACAGAAAACTCTACATGTATTGGAGTTTGAGTTTGACGAGTTAGCTCATGGTCCAACACTAAACCGAACACCGAACCGGCCAAGGAAACCAAATCCAAATACTAACTACTGTTTCTTAATTTTTCTTTTTTGTAGTATGATGCAAATAATTGAGTCAAAATCTGTTTCCTAGTAGCATAAAGGAGCAGAGTCACTCATTTTTTTTTCAACTTCATTTTATATAAATTCTGAAAGTAACCATTTTATAGAGATACTATTTGGATCAAAAAAATAGCAAAAAACCTAATCCAAAATGGTTTCCCGAGTCAGACCCTGCAAGGCCAAATATTAAAGCAAGAGAAACAGAACATCACTGCAACTAACAACTTCATCGATATTAATATCTGGAGGATAGAATGTGTGATGCATGATTGAACATACCCTTGTAAATCTGAGATGAAAAGGGGCATAAGAAGAAACGGTGTAGGCGTGACCCCGGTGCATTATCACACAGAAGACATTCCTCCGGAACCTATACCAAATATAGCCGACGTAGCAACACCCACTTTACAGAATTTGAAAGGCCTCACTACCTCTCTTAGCTTTAGAGTTGATTTCCAAATCTTACTTCCTCGAGAAGCTATTGGAAATATCCCAAAATCTCCGGCCGTTGACTAAATTATGTGTAACCCAAGAAACCCACAATTAACCTGCTTTAGTAAATAGAATCCAAATGAGTTTTATGGTGAAGACACTGCTCCAAGCAACTAATCTTCTTAACCCAACCTACCACACTTCTAGGTTTTGACTAGTTCATGTGTTTTTTTGTTGTTTTTTTGGCTTAGTTTACTTATTCTCTAAATTATTGGATGTACATTAGGATATTATTAACTAATGTTTATTTTTTCGTGTATTTAGCCTTGTTGATAGAATATCCCCAATTTTATTCTAACAATTATTGTTGTTTTTAGGAAGAATATCATATACAAACCAGTTGTCACATGTTGTGTAAAATTTATATAAGCATGCCAAAACCTTGATTAAGTACTTTTGTTTGACTAGCTCTTTGTTTGCATGGAGGATTTAAATACCATGAACTGCTTATTTAGGTGATTTCAGGTATTGACTGTGCAACATGTAGCTAGTTTTTAAGTCTTTTGTACGTTTTGACTAGTTCTTGTGTTTTTTGTGGCTTAGTTGACTTTCACTGTCCTCTCATATATATAAATGACAATAAGGTCTTAGTTTCTAAACCCATAGATCAAAAGATCATGTCTCATAAAATCGTCTTACGGGTTGTTTTCTTGATCCTTGCTCTGTTGTGTTGTACTGAAAACTCCTATGGCGGCAATCTGGTTATGCAGGGATCCGCCGGAGTTTACAAAGGTTTCAGGACGTTGACGAGCACCAAGAAGCACGCCTATGGTCAAGCCTTCCACGACGATATAATTCCTTTGAGGAACTCAAACGGTACAATAACAACTTCTTTCTCTATCACCTTCTTCTTTGCTATTGCCCCTGAGGATAGGCACAAAGGCGCTCACGGTATGGCCTTCGTGATCTCTCCCACGAGAGGGATAACTGGTGCTTCCGCGGATCAGTACCTTGGACTCTTTAACAAAGAGAACAACGGGAATAGCTCGAATCATATCATCGCAGTGGAGCTCGATATAAACAAAGATGAAGAATTTGGTGACATTAACGATAACCATGTTGGTATCAACATAAATGGAATGAGGTCTATTGTATCTGCTCCTGCTGGTTATTATGATCAAGAGGGTCATTTCAGAAACCTTTCTCTCATCAGTGGAGATCTACTCCGAGTTACGATTTTGTATAGCCAAAAAGAGAAACGGCTTAATGTCACCTTATCATCACCAGAGACAACGTATTACCCGAAGCAGCCACTTCTTTCCCTGAACCAAGATCTGACACCCTATTTTTTGGAGAAAATGTACATGGGGTTCTCCGCCTCGACGGGGTCGGTTAGAGCAATGCATTACATGTGGATTTACTTTATCGAGGGCTTCGTTACTGTTCCAAATCTGAACTTCGGGATACCGACGTTTCCTCCATATCCCAAGTCCAAAACTGAGATACTTCGGATTGTTTTAGCGACCTGCTTGGCACTGGCTCTCTTTGCCGTGTTGGTTGCATCAGTTATAAGTATCTTCTTGTATAGAAGACACCAAATGGTTCAAGAGGTTCTAGAGGAGTGGGAGATTCAAAATGGACCTCATAGGTTTACTTATAAAGAACTCTTTAAAGCCACAAAAGGTTTTAAACAAGTTCTAGGCAAAGGAGGGTTTGGTCAAGTCTTTAAGGGAGAACTTCCAGGTTCCGATGCCAAGATTGCCGTTAAAAGCGTTTCTCATAACTCAAGTCAAGGAATGCGTGAATTCTTGGCCGAGATAGCGACTATCGGTCGTCTTAGACACCCAAATCTAGTCAGGCTACTTGGTTATTGTAGGCACAAAGAAGAGCTTTACTTGGTTTATGACTTTATGCCTAATGGAAGCCTAGACAAGTACCTTTACGGCGGACCAAACCAAGAACAGCTTTCTTGGACTCAACGTTTCAAGATCATCAAAGATGTTGCCTCTGCTCTCTCCTATCTCCATCACGAGTGGTTACAGGTCGTGATTCATCGAGATATAAAGCCAGCAAATGTCCTAATCGACAACAAAATGAATGCAAGCCTCGGAGATTTCGGGTTAGCGAAGCTGTATGATCAAGGATATGATCCTCAAACCTCGAGAGTAGCGGGAACATTCGGTTATATGGCACCAGAGCTCATGAGAACCGGAAGACCGACCACGGGAACAGATGTTTATGCCTTTGGTGTGTTTATGCTTGAAGTTTCTTGCGGTAGGAAACTATTTGAGCCACGAGCAGAACCTGAAGAGATTGTTTTAGCGGATTGGGCGATTAATCGGTGGGAAAACGGTGATATTGTAGAAGCTGCTAATGAAAGAATCCGACAAGATCATGATAAGGGACAACTTGAGCTTGTTTTGAAGCTAGGAGTGTTGTGTTCGCACCAAGCTGAAGAAGTTAGACCTGATATGGCTACGGTTGTTAAGATCTTGGACGGTGTTTCTGAGCTTCCGGACAATCTCCTCGATATTGTTAGGACCGAGAAGTTGGGAAAATGGTACGAGACATACCGAAGCGTGCTTGATACAGAGGAGTCTACAGTTAACTTGACGATTACGGAACCGATGACTTCCGTTGGACGGTAGGTTTGATGCGTATTATTATTATATAACATGTGCTTTATAGAAAAAAATTATGTTGTTGAAATGTATAGTTTTCATTTACGTTTTCACTTAAATCGGCGGTGTATTTATTACACATATGCCTGGAGAAGTGTGTGTGTGAAAAAAAAAAAAAGTGTGGGTGTGTTGGTTTTACTTTTTTGTTGTAGTACTTGTGTCCTCAATTACAAATAAGTGAATATTACTATTGTATCCAAACGTATTAAAAAAATTGAATATTTGTTTTCTTAACTAGTGTTAAATTGTTTGGTGGATTTAGTTTTTGCTAGAAGTATATGTTTCAAAATTTTATAGAAGAAGCTCTAGTTCTAACAATTGTTGTTTCAGCAACACTATTAACTCTTATAATCTAACCAATTGTCAACAACAAAAGAAAATGCTTGTCATGTTGCTAGTGCCATTTGTTTAGTGGGAATACGAAGTCCATGTATTGGTATATGCGATTTTGCTTTTAAAATAGCTATGAGAAAGAAGAAAAATTGTGTGCGCCTTTGGAATTTGTGGAAAGCTTTTGAAAACAATGGACTTGGACAAAACATAGCTTATAATTTATGGGTACAAAAATGGCTTAGTTTTTGTACCTAACATGATTCCCTAATGTAAAAATTGAAAAACAAAAAAATATTGTAAATTTGTATTTGAAGGAAGCTCTGTAGTCTGCACCAATCAGGATGTTAAACACAAAAAGTCCCGATTGATTCATTTATAAAAGCGATATTAATATATTAAATTTCTCAAAATTTAATGCAATGAAATTAAAATATTTTGTTGTCACGTCTCAACGAAAAACCTTGTGCTAAAATTGGCAGAGCATAAAATGCAAAAACCAAAGTACGGTTTCATGTGCCAAGTGGGACATCCACGTGGAGACTCTATGCCACTTGTTCCCTCTCTCTCATTGCTCAACTTATTTGGCTTTTTCGTGGTTTTTCACGCCCGAGACACAAAAATAAAACAAAAAATTCAACCTATGTATTTGCTTTTACCATTTTACCCCTACTCACCAACTTTGCTTAGATAGTTAGATCTACTCTTTAATCATTTTTAACACCAAACACCTTATTAAGGAAGATAATCCTTTAATACCAAAGTGCTCAGAAGGATTAATATTTTTTATTAAAACGAGTCAAATATTATCAATGTTATTAAAAATGACAAGATTTATTATATTTGTTTAACTACACTTTTTTTTTTAAACTACACTGTTAATATAGCTGGCCGATGTTTTAAATTTTTTAATGTACTATCATTATATTCATTGTTGACTAATAAAATCTCTTTTGATACAACAACTTATACCGACATGGAAACAACCAAAAAATATCTTAAAACAACATAATGTGATGTTGAAGAATCTCGAGGGTATTTTCGAACAGATACCCAAATTGTTTTTTAACTTTTCTTTGTGACTTCATTTTTTAATTTATTTATGATTTAATTTTCGTCTACTCACGACTCACAGTAAGACGCTTCCCTCTTCCGCTGTTTTCCATAACCATTCTCTTTCTGTGGATGAAACTCAACCTTTAAGAAAACCCGACCCCAGAAACCAGATAGAGCCATAGATTTTGAGATTTAGAGAAAAAAAGCTTTAAGCTTTAGAGAAAAAAAAAAGGACGAAACTTTTAATCACCCAAAAGAGAAAAAATGGCTTTGAAGCTTAACCCTTTGGCATCTCAGCCTTACAAATTCCCTTCCTCGACTCGTCCGCCAATTTCTTCTTTCAGATCTCCCAAGTTTCTTTGCCTCGCTTCTTCTTCTCCGGTCATTAGCTCCGGCGCCAAGTCAGTCTCTCTCCATCTACCTACTTTTTCTTTTGCTATTATCTGCTTTTTGATTCTCTCTGTGAAGTACAAGAAGAGATTTCACTGTGTTCTGGGTTTTGCTTGTTTTTTATTGGATTTTGGATCTAAGTTATTTTTCATCGATTTAGTGCAGTGATTCTTTGCTTCACGAGTGTGATTTCAATGGATGTGCTTTAATCTGATTAAAAGATTGGGCCTTTCTCTGTTTCAGGCGATTAATCCAGTTATTCTCTCGTTTAGAGATTGTTCTTGAATCTGATTTTTGTAGGGATTTTAGTGACATATCATAACATTCTAGATTCATTCTCGTTTCTCTGAGATTGCTTCATGTATCAAATCTTTTGCCTTTACCATATTTATACTTTGCATCAGATTAGTTATATGGTGGAATGGTGCTTAGATTGATTTGATAGACATTGAAGAAAACTACTAGCTTTATTAGACAAAAAGGACTCAAAAATCCTAAACTTTCTGAGGCAATTTTTTTTTTTTTTTTATGATGCTTAGTTTTAGGTTTTAGGTTAGTTTTAATGGTGAAATGCATGTAACACTTGTTGCTTACTACTCATTTGATTAGGTTTTTTGTTTGTCTCTTGCGTTTATATGAGATCCACTTTTTCGTCTTGTACACCACGTCTCTTACGCCATGACAAGGCATCATCATCTTGTCTTGTGTCTATGCATGCATACTTCGTGTCCTCTCTCTTTACTTTCCGTCCAAAATTTTCACACTTTTTCTCTAAATTTTTGCTCACTATGTTCCTATCTTAAAGACATCTCACTTTTTTACCTTGTCTCTTTCTGAATCAGTAGTAACTACTCTTGTTTCTCTCACACATTGCCAAGAACTGCAATATTGATTCATTGATGCTACATTTCAAGAGTTTTAAATGTTCATTGGTCACAAATTATGGAATTTTTATAATAATTCAATGGAGTTTAACAAGTAAATGCTAATGATACTTTTGTTTTGGTTGTATATAGAGAAGTTGAGAATTTGAAGAAGCCATTTACACCACCAAGAGAAGTACACGTTCAAGTCTTGCACTCTATGCCACCACAAAAGCTCGAAATCTTCAAATCAATGGAAGATTGGGCCGAGCAGAACCTCCTTGTTCACCTCAAAGACGTCGAAAAGTCTTGGCAGCCACAAGATTTCTTACCTGACCCTGCCTCCGACGGATTCGAAGATCAGGTACGAGAGTTAAGAGCGAGAGCAAAAGAGCTTCCCGACGATTACTTTGTTGTTTTGGTCGGAGATATGATAACCGAAGAAGCGCTTCCGACGTATCAAACAATGTTGAACACTTTGGATGGTGTTAGAGATGAAACTGGTGCTAGTCCTACTTCATGGGCTATCTGGACTAGAGCTTGGACTGCTGAAGAGAATCGACACGGCGATTTACTGAATAAGTATCTTTACTTATCCGGCCGTGTTGACATGAGACAGATCGAAAAAACGATTCAGTACTTGATTGGTTCCGGAATGGTAAGCAACTTATTGTAATTTCCTCGGTTGATGTAATATAGCTTCCTAATATCGGTTTTTAAACTTTTTTCGTAGGATCCGCGTACAGAGAACAATCCGTACCTCGGGTTTATCTACACTTCGTTTCAAGAAAGAGCGACTTTCATCTCTCACGGAAACACAGCTCGCCAAGCGAAACAGCACGGAGACATGAAGTTAGCGCAAATATGTGGGACGATAGCTGCAGACGAGAAGCGTCATGAAACAGCTTACACCAAGATAGTTGAGAAGCTATTCGAGATTGATCCTGATGGTACTGTAATGGCTTTTGCAGACATGATGAGAAAGAAAATCTCAATGCCGGCTCATTTGATGTACGATGGACGCAACGACAGTCTCTTTGACAACTTCTCATCCGTGGCTCAGAGGCTCGGTGTGTATACTGCTAAGGATTACGCGGATATTCTCGAGTTTTTGGTTGGTAGGTGGAAAATCGAGGACTTAACAGGCCTTTCGGGCGAAGGAAACAAAGCACAAGACTATTTATGCGGGTTAACTCCAAGAATCAGGAGATTGGATGAGAGAGCTCAAGCAAGAGCCAAGAAAGGACCTAAGATTCCTTTCAGTTGGATTCATGACAGAGAAGTGCAGCTCTAAACGACATAAAACCCGTGTTCGTTTCTCGTTGGGTTACTGATTTCATCATCATTGTGTCTGCTGTTGAAATTGGTGTAGATTACTACTATGGTTTTCTTGATGTTCTTGGATTCTCTAGTTTACAAAGTTGAGAAGCAGTGATTTTAGTTGCCTTTGTTTTTTTCAAGTCACTCTATATGTTTTGGTCTTTTGGTACGTTAGTAAACACTTGTAGTCGTTAAAAACAGTTAAAAGTCTCTGGTTTGTACTCAGTTTTTCTCTCTGTGGAGTTTTGTTTCAAGTTCAGGTTAGTTTTGTTTCGTCTCTCTCTCTGTCTGCCATTTCCTCTGTTTCTAGATGAGAATTTAATTATGTGCTTTTATCAGTTTTGATGGATGATGATACCCTCCATGTCAATTTGCAGTTTAGTATTTGGTCTAGGTTTATTAACAAATTATGGTTTGGCCGAGTCACACAAATCTTTATCCATAAATAACAGTCATTTCAGAGATAATTTAACTAATATCACAAAGTTTTGGTCTTTTTTGGGTACTTGATATGCTATTCAACAGTTAGCTATAATAAGCCTGGAAAAGTTCACAATTTATGCCTTTTGTTGGTTCTTTCAAAATTTGGAATTTCGTTTTTTCAGACTAAAAGTTTTAGATTTTTGGGTTGGATCTGAAAAAAAAATCAAAATTTAAGAGAACCAACAAAAGACGCAAATAGTGAAGTTTATACAGAAAGTAGTGAAATGTAGCGACTTGTTCGAGGCCATTATCATCACGAAAAAACAAAGTTTGATAGGCACGGAGAATCGCTTTTCGTTATTGCCAACCTTCAAGGCAACTCACGCCATTTTTATAACTGACGCCATTGCTCTGCTAATTGGCTTTTAAACATTATCCAAATACCAAATACCAAATACCAAAACAAGTAAATCAAAAACTAAACGAAGAACCCTAAAAACACTATTGAAAGAGGAGAATAATGGTAATTAAAAGCCGACACCTTTAGTCGTTTATATAGAAGAAGTTGACGGCTTGGTGAGGAAAAACCCTAATTTCGTTAATGGGCCTTTTTGGCCCAATAAGGTAAGTGTTCAGAGATTCCGCCATGGGAGAGATAGGCGGTACAAGCTTGGGTTGGGAAGTGAAATTTACCTTTTTTTTTTTTCTATGAACTTGGAGAAGAGTAAAAAAATGTTTCTTTTTCCCTTTTCTACAAGTAAAGACACAAAATTTTCGTTTAAATCATTGTCTTTGGAACAGAAAATGAGAAGAAACCAAAGTATTAAGTGAAATCAAAATCAATGTCTGGAAAAATGGATCAAACGGTGGAGGAAGAGGAGAAGAAGGTAAGAGAGAGAATCAGAAAGGAAGTTAACAAAGTCAGTTCCTTGTCGGAATCTCTTCTTGCTCCTGTACAAGACCACATCAATTTCACCCTTCAGGTTCCTCTCTCTCTCTCTCTCTCTTGAAAATATAAAGTTTTGGACTTTTGATGTGTTCTTGCTGCAATTGTACCGAAAAGAAGTTAAATTTACATACTTTAGACTCAGTTTAATTCACCCAGTTGCTAAATTTCTAAAAGTCAGCTTCTTTGTGTTTGCTTTGATTGCTTAATCTCAGATTATGTATGTAAGACTAAAGTAAAGGGTATGTTTTGAGCTTTTGATGTGTTCTTGCTGCAATTGTAATTGTAAAGAAGTGAAATTTACATACTCTAGACTAAGTTTACTTCACCAAGTTGCTAGATTTCTAAAAGTTAGTTTTTTTTGTGTATTCTTTTGTTTGTCTAATCTGAGAGTATGTAAGACTAATGTAAAGGGTATGTTTTTGGGGTTTGGTGCAGAAGGCATATTTCAAATGTGCATATGAGTGCTTTGATAGGACAAGAACTCACCCTGAGATTGCCCTATGCGCGGAGAGTTGCAGTGTTCCGATCACGAATGCGCAGAACCATTTCGAGAACGAGATGTCCGTCTTCCAAGTGAGTCTATTTCACTGTTCAATTAGAGATGAAGTGCAAACTTGCCAAATTGTACATGGAATGTTTGGAAGATTTAGTGATTTTAGGTCGAAGCCATCGGTTTTCAATGTTTTTGTGAAGATAGTGTGTGCTTCTAGTCTCGTGGATAATGATTTAGTTTGATTACTAGACATCACTTAAGGATTAAAGTTTGTGTTTTGAATGAATGTAGGAGAGGTTGAATAGATCTCTAGTGGTTTGTCAAGACAAGTTTGACGCTGCTAAGCTACAAAAGGCGAGAAATGAAGCGGTGAATGACTTGGAGCAATGCGTGAACAAAACTGTCGATGATGCTGTGAAGACGCTGCCTGATCTCGTCGCACGAATGAAAAAAGCTTTGTCTATTACAGATTGAGCTTTGCCACACAATATGAGAGAGGCTTTATTCTGATTTTATTACTTCAGCTCTTATTGATCTCTTCAAACATAATACATCATAACTAGCAGAGAAATTAAACTTAAAAGTTTAGACTTACTGTTAGTTTGATGGCCATAACATTAGGGAGCATAAGCCTCACATAGAAACCAATCGAGATCAACTGAAAATTGTTAGAAGATCCAAAGAAACCTAAAAACTCACGCCGTTCAAGTATCCCTGAATGGAACTCCATCTTCTCAGAGACCTCTTTTCCTGAATCAAATGTCAAGTGAACTACTTCGTGTTTCCTTTGATTTGTATGAAACGTCAGAGAAGAAATGTAGTCACCGTGTGCTTCCCCGCTTATCCCAGTCACAAACTCTGAATCATGCTTCAGCCTCAACTGCAAATTGTGTAATTAAATGAAATATCACTCATTTTATACAGTGAAAGTTAGATGAAATATCAAGACTTACAATTCGCCTGCTACAAACCGATGATGATGAGCCGTATGTTTTTGACATTACCAGAACTCCATTGTCTGACATATCCGAACTGAATGGAAGTTACTCCATTTTTGTTATATGAGACGATTATGTGTGATATTACATTGTGGCCAGTCTCATCCCATTCCTTAAGGGGCTTCATCGAATAATTACGGTACATCAGACCCCGTATCCTTAAAACATTCAGCGCCTGACCAATTGGCCCCATCCTCATCCTCTCCATGGACATTATGAAGCAAAGGTCTATGATAAAAGAGCATACAAAGGGACAAATAAATAGTCAGGCTTGTGGAGATTGTACAAGGACCGAGGAGTTTATATGGACTCTCATTTATGGTTTGTGCATACAAAAGTCCAAATTACATTTACAAGAAGCATGGAGAAATGTGCTTTAAGACGGCCCCTTCCTTTGAACGACAACAATACTACAATTTCCTATTTAAGTCTTAAGTAATAAATACAAAGGGGGATGTTCTTTGGTCTGTATAAAGAAACGAGCCAGGATCGTGTGAGACACGGAAAAAATAAAGACACAAGGATCAGGTCTTAGTTGATAAATTTGGTGTTAATCACGATCTGGTTTTTTTCGTTTGCTATTGTTCAATATCATGCTAAGATAAATCGACAGTGCAAAGAACATCAAGATCAAATGTCCTGAAAACAATAGTAGTGAGAACTTTTGCTACATCAGTGAAACATTGAACAATTCACTAAAAGTGACTTTTACTAGGTTAAGTAGTTTGGTTACTATTTCTCCTAAAACAAAAAGTCCAGAAATCATAAAAAAAAAAACACAAGTAAAAAAAACTAATTAAACTAGGGAGGGAGTGTGAACATGTCACAACACAAGAACTGGATTTTGCATTTAGAAATATGCTTAGGAAGAGCAAGAAGTTGATTGATGAGTTGCTGTTCCTTGTTATCATCATCAATTTCATCACTTGAAGAAACTGCATTTGCCACAAATAGCATTTCACTTGTCTCAAGTGTCTACCACTTCCCCTAAACCCATATATCTCAATCACCTTCACTTCATTTTTATCATCAATGTAAACTCCCGATTTCCTACACAGTGCAAGCCCTGGAGCAAGGATTATGCTCATGATGTTCAATTTGAAAATCCCCTTTAAGCGTGGAATTATCTAACCACGCCCATTTGGCTAGCCGAAATAATGTCACTAGAAAACTTGGGGAGTGGGTTACTCGACAACTACACTCACCTTGGGATAAGTCGGCTGGCAAAAAAAAGTTTAAATTGAGAAATCAATCATACAAACCTTGAGGACCAAAGTTTCTAGTTTTGGATTTGTTGAGCAGACGCGGAAGCACTTCCCAATCTTGTTCTCTATTACTCTCAAAAGAAAGCCTAACAAGGTTTAAAAAGAAAGGTAATTCCTCACAGTGTGAATACATGGCCTGATACACGCCATTTTAAACGTAGCAAATCACAAATACTAATTTTAGAAATGTTCAATACTCAGTATCGCAGATTACATATGTATTAGTATATATTGCAAAATTGCAACGGTACATGAATCTTGGAAGATTAGTGATTGTAGTATGAAACTTTCGGTTTTAAATGTGTTTATGAATATAGTGTGGCTTGTTGGCTCTTGGATATCGATTTAAAGTGATTACTAGACGTCACTTGTCTTTTGATGTTGTATTGATGAATGTAATTGAATAGATAACTTACGGTTTGTCAAGCCAAGTTTAAGGCTGCTATGCTCAAAAAGCCGAGAAATGACGCGGTTAATGATTTAGAGCAGTGCGTGAACAAAAATGTTGATGATGCTGTGAAGCTTTGTCAATCACAGACTAAGCTTTGCAACTATGTAATTATTTTATTTCATTTAGCTCTTATTCATATCTTCAAATACAATACATCATAAGGAACTGAAAAATGAAATTATTGGTTAAGTTACACACTAGTAAAACCATATATTGATCCAGAAATGAAAGATGTCTGCATGAACAAGAGTACTAAAAAAAACTTCATACATTTTCCGTTTTAATTGTCTCAATATCTGGAAAGATATGGTTCACATAAAAATTAATTGTGATCAGATAATTATCGTCATAAGCTCCAAAGAAACCTTCAAATTCGCAGGGTTTGAGTATTCCCGAATGAAACTCTAACTTCGTACGAAGATATTTGTTTCCTGAATCGAATGTCAAGTGAAATGCTTCATGTCTCCTTTGATTTGTATGAATCGACAGAGACGAAATAAGACCACCACTGTGTACTTCCCCACTTATCCCGGTCACAAACTCAGACTCATGGTTCAGCCTCACCTACAGATTTGTGTCATCAAATTTGGCTAATTTAAAATGACAAGTTAGACAAAAATAATGGGACTTACAATTCTTTTGCTACAACCATGTGATCCGTGCACTTCTGACATGATCAAAGATCCATTCTCCATGTATCCGAACTGTATGGATGTTGCTGCATGTTGATCAAATGTGACTATTATAAGAGCGATGACATTGTGGCCCGTTTCATCCCATCTAGTTTCGTCTCCGTACAACCTTTCAGTCTCACCGAGCGGCCCCATTCTTATCCTCTTCATGACTTTGAAACTGAGTTCAATGATGAAAAAGAGCATATACAAAAGACAAATATATAGGCAGGCTTGTGTAGATTATACAAGAACCGAGGAGTTTTTATGGTTTGTGTGTATGGAAAGCAAGCAAAAATAATACTCCTTCTGTTTTTATTTGTTTGATTTTCTAGAGTTTTCACAAATATTAAGAAAACACATTAATGGTTAATTATAAATGTCTTATTTTTTGCATAAAACAATTTTCCATAATTTTAAACCAATAGTAATATAATAAAGTCAATAAATATGTCTTGAAATCTAAAATTCACCATTAAACTTTCATTAAAAATGCATTGAAAAAGTGAAAACTCAATTTTTTAAAAATATTTTTTTTTCCTAGAAAATCAATCAAAAGAGAAAGGAGGGAGTAGTCAAAACTATATTTAAGAAGAGCCTTAATTGAGAAATGTGATTAAGATAACTCTTTCTTTGAACGACCAACAATATTACAATTTCTATGTAAGAAGTCCAAGTAACAAACACAAGGGAATGTTCTAAATGTGACTTTTACTACTAGGTTAAGTAGTTTGGTTACCATTTCTCTTAAAACATAAAGTCCAAAAATCCTTAAAAACACATACGTCCTCCGTTCCGTTTTGTAAGATGTTTTGGTTGAATGCGCGGGAATTAAAAAACATAAATTATAAACAAAACAATATTTAATACTAAGTTAAAAATGTAATGCAACCAATCATGTATAAGACTACAAAATTTTAAAGGTCAAAAGAATCAAATAATATTAAATTATGCATAGAAATTAGTAAAACGTCTTACAAAATGAAACAAATAAAAATCTCTTAAACATCTAACATAATGGAACAGAGGGAGTATTAAAAAACTAAACCGGGACCGAAAAAATTAAACTTGGGAGGGATCGTGTGAACTTGTCAGAAGAACTGGATTTTGCATTTAGATATATGCTTAGGAAGAGCAAGAAGTTGATTGATGAGTTCCGGTTCCTTGTTATCATCATCAATTTCAAATTTCATCACTTGAAGAATCTGCATATGCCACAAATAGCATTTCACTTGTCTCAATTCCCTACCACTTCCTCTAAACCCATATATTTCAACCACCTTCACTTCATTTTTTTCATCAATCCATACTCCCTGATTTCCTACATAATTCAAGCCCTGGAGCAAGCATCAAACATACATAGTCAAGATTATGTTCATTAAGTTTAATTTGAAAATTCACACTCATTTGGCCAGCCGAAATGGTGTCACTAAAATACATGGGGAGTGGCTACTCGACAACTAAACTCACCCTGAGAATTAGTCGGGTGGTAAAAGCTCGGATCACCCCCAATTCTCAAAAAAAAAAAGGTTTGAATCGAGAAATCAGTCATACAAACCTTGAGGACCAAAGTTTCTAGCTTTGGAGATTTGTTGAGCAGGCCCGGAAGGACTTCCCAACCTTGTTCTGAATTACTCTCAAAAGAAAGCCTATCTAGGTTTAAAAAGAAAGGTAATTCCTCACAAATTGAATACAACGCCTGAAACACAAAAACATAAAAATGGTACTGTATGTTTCTTTTAACTGAATATAAAAAAAAAAAAACGTTTTTACAACCTAATACTAAGTAATAGTTTATACAAATGAAGAAGAGACGGACCTTAACAGAAGTAGAAGACAAGGAAAGGATCTTAACGTTGCGCACCCAGCTGATGATCGATAATAGGTCATAGGAAACGTCATATTTCTGTTGCACATCAACATCTAGTTTGGCTTCGACAAGTGAATCCTCAAAATTCGCCTTTGAATAACGATATATAGCAAGACCAGAGTAGTCGAGGTAAACAAGACTAGGCATGTTGAATGACATCATACGAGAGGCGTCAAAACTGTTATTGTAGTGAAATGTGAGTCTTTTAGGGTTTTATGGGTCATTGTAAGCGCTTCACTAGCATCGCGATAACGAGGAACTATTTCACCGGGTAAGTCATGTAAGGATAATTCTTCAAGTCTTGGAGAACCATGAAGGAACCCAACGCATAATCCTTCGATTCTATACCAAAGTGAATGGAGAGAGAGACTCTTTAGCACTGGAAGAAACACTTTTTCAAATATTTGATTTTGAAATAGTATTTGAATACGAGCAGTGTCGTATATTACCAATGTTAGCTTAACCAGTGTCTTGTTCATCATGACACTAGGAGGTAGCCAGATTGTCTCTGTGCCCCAAGGAGAAAGGTGGATTGTTTCTCCATGAACCCAACTTATTTTAAAACGCAGATCAAGATTTAAGACACCCCGGTCCAAACCATTACGTATCCATTGGTCCGTAAGTTTGCAACTGATAAGACCATCTAGACATTTTAGCGAGAGTTTCTCCATGGAGTTGCAAACGGAAATTGTTTTATCCACGAAATCTACGAAGATCTGATGAACATCTTTCCTCCGTTTTTTACACGCTTCCTCAGGATAGAGTAAATCAGAGTCGTCGAAATCGAAATGATGTTGAGATGCATAGAAATGAATCATCAACGGAAACAGATTCCTCCATCTTTTGGAGAGAAGAGATGTAGTTACAGCTCGTTTAGTGGGAAGAAAGGATAATATCTTTGCAAGTATCTCATCTGGAAAAGAGCTTATTGTATCTCTAGATCCAGATCCCACCTTTTTGGCTTCCATGAGACACATAGATCCAAACCCTAGCTAATAGTGGAAAAAATTGAGTTGAGATCAAACACCAGTCACCATTGAATGGAATTTTGTTTTACCACGTTCAACAGAAGAATTTCAGAGTGAAAAAGAGATAAATTGTTAACCAAGTAAATACTGTATTAGGGTAAGCAGATAGCTATTAGGGTTTTCGCTATTTCTCCTATCTTCTTAACCAAGTAAAACACTGTGTAGCCCTAAACAAATTTGGCAAAGTTTTTCCAGCACCAAAACTGGGCTTGATGGGCTTTTGGTGGACTAAAAGGATCAACCGCAAAAACAGGGGAAAAATGACGAAGATGGACTCACATGAACATAGAATCAATTTAGGATATAACTCTACGACCGTATTGGCCGAATATGAAATGACATATTTTTGGATTCTGCTTTGATTAGTGAAATGATCATCTATTCAAAGTTAACTAATTCCATTTCTTAATATAAGAAATAAATCTTGGATTTTGTTTAATGAGAGATTAATGCAAGTGAATTCTTTCATAGATTCAAAAATATAAAACCAGAAGAATCAGGGAACTCTTTCAAATATATAAATCAATCATTCAAATTCAGCATAACATAAGTTAGAGTGTTAGACTTCTTGTCCAGAACACGAAACAAAACATGAAGTTGAAATGATAAAATAGCACTGATCATACGTTTTCTTGTTTAATAGTGCGTACACCCGAGAGGACAGGCTTATGATAGAGGCCTATCGAACTAAGACAGACAGAGGAGCAAGATCCAAAGAAACCACCAAATTCACGACGGTCATGTATTCCCAAATGGAACTCTGTCTTCTCAGGTCGTCCCCGTGAATTATTGAATTCCGCGTGAAAGGCCTCGTGCTTTCTTACGTTTGTATGAAACGTCAGAGAGGAAATATAAGAGCAACGATATACCTCTCCGCTTATCCCAGTGACAAACTCAGTCTCATGGTTAAGTCTCACCTTAAGATTTGTGCAAGGCAAACGAATACTCATTAAAACAAAAAAAAAGGTAAGTTTTGAAGAAAGAATGTGTAGATTTTGATCAAAAAAAAAAGAAAGAATGTGTACACTTACGATTCGAGTACTTGGAGCGGTTATGAATCCATACTTCTTTGACATGACTAGAGCTCCGTTTTTGACATACCCAAACTGAATGGATCTTACAATCTCTTTGTCAAATGTCACAAAGATGTGACTTATTGGGTCAGTGCAAGTTTCTTCCCAGTGATTTTCTTTTTTGTATTCTCCTAATGGCCCCATTTTCAAAATCTCCATTTTATGGAAGAATAAACGTGCACTGCAAGTAGTGTGATTGCAAAGAGAGTAAGGCAGGGATATATAGTGGGGATTTTGGGAGGATTGTGCAAGAAATCGAGGAGTTTTCTTTGACTTGTTATTTATGATGTTCATGAGAATCAAGCATAGCAAAAGTCCCAAAATAGATTTAAGAAAATCTCTAGTAAACTAAATTTTACTCATTTAAAATTCGGTGGATGTTGAAACTTGCAATGCACGTATTGTGATTGCATGCATACAGAGTAAAGAACATAAAGTGGGGTTTCGGGGAGGATTGTGCAAGAAACCGAGGAGTTTTCTTTGAGTTGTTATTTATGATGTTCATGAGAATCAAGCATAGAAACTTTTTCGAACTAGTACATTCAAGAATCATGGAGACATGTGTTTTAAATAGGACTCATTGACTATACTGAGATAACTCAGATAAGATCATTGACTTCTCTCTGTTTTTGATTTTTTTTTGCTTGCTGAAATTTTTGAAACGGTGTAAATTTCACAGACCCTAGACTCAGGTTACTTTCCTTTTGTTGCTAAATCCCTGAAGTTAGATTCTTTATGTATATATACTTGGGTTGCTTAATCTGAGATCATCTAGGGTATGTTTTGTGTTTTTGGATTTGGTGCAAAAAGCCTATTTCAAATGTGCATATGAGTGATTTGGTACGACAACAACGCACACCGAGATTAGCCAATGCACCGAACCATTCGATAGCGATAAGCTTGTGTTCCAAGTGAGAGTCTAATTCTCAGGTCTTACTCTTGTTCAATTAGAGATTGCTATAGTGAAAACTTGCAAATTGTTCATGAATGTTGGATGATTAGTGATTGTAGTCTGACATGTTCGGTTTTCAATGTGTTAATAAAGAAGAAAGTGTGACTTGTTGATGATACAATGAAGACATTGCCTAAGCTCGTCGTAAGATTGAAGAAATCATTGTCAAATCATAGACTGAACTTTGCCTGACAATGTGACAGAGGTTCCTTCTGGTTCAATTAGAGATTGCTACAGTGAAAATTGCAAATTGTTCATGACTGTTAGAAAATTAGTGATATATTTTTTTTGGTCGAACAAACAATTTAACAATGGATGAATGTTGAAATGTTCGGTTTTCAATGTGATAATAAAGAAGAAACTGTGGCTTGTTGATGATATTGTGAACACAGTGCCTAATCTCGTCGCAAGATTGAAGAAAGCATTGTACAATCATTGACTGAGCTTTGCCATACAATCAGAGATTCTTTCTGGTATATATTGTTTCATATTTTTTCAATCTATCCAAACACAATATTTATTAACTAACAGAATAATGGTTGGGAGTCTTGAGATTTGACTCTAGGAAAGATTAGACTAAATCCAAAAGAGTAGTAAAACCATATATATTAAGAAAATTAAAGAGTTTGGTTCATCTAGAGTACGAAAACTTCAAACTGCAACAAGCCACGGCTTGTGCATTCATACTTTTTCCTCTTTAATCATCTCAACATCAGGAAAGGCAAGCCTTACATAGAAACCAATTGAGGTCAGATAAGTATTGTTGTAACTTCCAAAGAAACCTCCAAATTCACCACATGCAATTATCCCCGAATGTAACTCTATCTTACTAGTTTCAGTGGGCCAGTATCTATATAGAGTAGATTTGAATGTCAAGTGAACCGCTTCATGTTTCCTTTGATTTGTATGAAACGTCAGAGATGAAATATGACCAAGGTGCATCTCCCCGCTTATTCCGGTCAAAAACTCAGACTTATGATTCAGCCTCACCTACAGATTTGTGTAATCTTAACGAATAGATAGAGCCAACAAAATTGGACATATAAATAATGAGACTTACAATTCGGCTGCTACGGCTTATTGGTGAAGATCCGTACGTTTTTGACATGACCAAAGCTCCATTCTTGACTTAACCGAACTGGATGGAGCATACTCCATATTTGACATATGAAATGAAAATACGCGAGATTATGTTGTTTCCCATCTCATTCCATTCCGTATCAGTGGTCAACGACTTCTGGCAAAAGAGGCCCCATTCTAATTGTCTCCATGAACTTTAAATTAAGGTTTGAATGGAAAAAAAAATACAAAGGACGAATGTCAAATACATAAGCAGGCTTGTGGAGAATGTACAAGGACAGAGGAGTTTTTATGGATTCTCATTTATGGTTTGCGTGTATGGGAAGCAAGCGAAAAAAGTCCCAAATGGATTTAAGAAGCCTTGAGAAATGTGCTTAAGATGACTCTTCCTTTGAACTAACTCAATTGTAGTTATACGATAATTTCCATCTGCTCTTCCATGGAACATATAATTGGGCATTTTTCTCAAAAATACCATGTCATGAGTCCATAATTCCTCCAATAAAGTTTAACAAAAGAAATCAAAACAAAGAACTCAAGACTTAGTATTCTTAAACAACAAGAGATGATGTTTGGTCTCTTGTCGCTCAAGAGTACTTACTTACTATACATGTTGTTGCGCAAATGCGAATGCAAGTGAAGTATTTAATCCAAAATTTTCTTTAAAAGGAACAAAAAAGCTTTCTTCAAATCCAACTTGGAGAGTATTCGATCTTTTAACTTGGGCTTATAACTGATAAACTTGACAGGGAGCCCATGGACGATTTTCGGGGTTTGATAATCGAGTGTCCGATTATGGGTGATTGTAGATATAGGATCCAATTCTTTGATTGCCTTTTATTTGTGTTTTCCTATTTACTAGTACTTCCATACAGTCATATTCATCTATTGATACTAATTAATCATCGAAGTTATTACGTATGCAAAAGAACACAAAAATACATGTTGCAAAAGAACTAACTCCATGATGGAAAAGAACAGACTCCAACAAAACCCTATGCTTTTTTAAAAAACTTTTGAGAAATAACATACGATAGTCTTTAATTAACTGATGAATGAAAGAGATGTGGAATACTGTAGATCTCTCAGGGTTTATCAATGCAAAATCTATTTGGTGGGGTACATGAACCAAGCTTTGATGATGGCCTGAAGACTTGCCTCATCTCTTCCCAAGAGTGAAAATTGTATTGTCAATCAAAGATTGAGCTCTGCCAAACAATGTGTGACAAGATGATGTATTTACTTGCAGTGCCGGTCTAATGTTTTTGGGTGCCCTAAGCAAGTTTTTTAAAATGTGCCCTTTTCGTATATCGTAAAAAAAAGCAATATAAGTAAAAAACACTAAAAAATTTTGTAAACCCAATCATAATTCAAATAGTTTATAAGAAAATAAAAACAAAAGCAAAATAAAATTTTATTTTTGAAATATTGTCCTCTATGCATTGTTGCTTGCAAAATCATTTATTAAACTCACATAGTCGAGTTTTTCAACCATTTTTGTTTCAGTCAATAGCAAAACCAACCTATTCATTCTCTCTTGCGATTATGGTAGACCACAAATATTTTTTTTCTCAGTTTTAACTTCGAAAAAACTTCTTTATGCGGTAACAACGATACCAGAATGGTCAATAAAATATGCAATAAGCTTTATTTGTTATACGTCTTTCTCGATTAGAATATTTTTTTCTCTGGCATCTGCAAAAACTAATTCACTTACAAGATTAAAACATCTACTTTATACTCATTGACTTTAACTTGTGCAACAATGTAATAACCAAGAAGGAAAGATCAAAGAGAAAGCGTGAAAGATAACCGAATTATCGCTTAATTATTTTTTTAAACTAGAATTTTAACTAATAAAATTAAATTACTTTTAAAAAGTAATTAACATGTTTCTTAACATAAGGCCCACCAACATTATAAAAGACTTTGAAAAAAAGGTTTTACAAATATTATTATTGTAAAAACAATTAATATTTTTTTTATAATTATACGTATAATAAAAAATTTAAGTTAAAAAATGCCCCTCTAAATTTAGGGCCATAAACGGTGGCTTCACTGGCTTGCCCTCTGGGCCGGGCCTGTTTACATTCTTGGATATCTCAATCCATAAGAATTAACGAAGAACTAAGAGATGTTTATTTACATTCTTGAGCAACCCAAGTTCACCCTCACTTCCAAGTTCCAACCATAGGTACATTCAAGGAGCAAAGCAAACTTGTATAAATTCCAAAAATCAAGCATAATGAATTTTCATTTGCCCTTCCATGGAATATACCATGATATGAGTCCATAATTCCTCCAATAAAGTAGAATAACAAAAAGAAAAGAAAAAAAAACTCAAGACGAAGTATTCTTAAAAACCAGAGATGAAGTTTAATTGGTCTCTTGTCGTTCAAAAGAACCTGTTGTAGCACCACGAATGTGAATGCAAACGAAAAAATCTAATCGAAAATTTCCTTTAAAAGGTTCAAAATAGCTTTCTTGAAATCCAACTTGGAGAGTATCCGGTCTTTCAACTTGGGCTTATAACGGACAGACTTGACAGGAAAACCGTCAACGATATTTGGGGTTTGGTAATCAACTGTCCGATTATGAGTGATTGCAGCTGTATGATCCGGTAATAGGCCAATAGCGAGCTGGTGATCATAGGTGGCTTCAAAGTTGGTTCTGAGTAATGCGTTATTGCTTGCAATGGGATTGAAATAAATGCCAATGGATACAAGACATCCCCTAATTTTTGAGAAAGACCCAAAGAAACCACCAAACTCACGCGGATCACGTATCTTCACATCGATTTCTCTCTTCGCCGTTTTAAGATACTCATATTTCTTACAAATTGGTTTGTGTTTCCTCTGGTTTGTGTAAAACGTCAAATCTGTGATCTTCCCTTCAAAATCTATTCCACTTAATCCAGTCACATACTCATCTTGATTCAGTCTTATCTGCGCATATTTACCTCATAACTTCAGCAGAAAGTACCCAAAAAAAACCATATGTTGTAAACAAGAATTTCAGAAAAAAAAAAGAAAAAAAAAGAGATAAAATAAACAAAAGGAAAACCATTCTCCCAAAAACTTACCATTTGGAATTTATGACCTTCGGACGAACCGTGCGTTTGAGATAGGACATGAGCTCCCTGGTCAAAATAGCTAAATTGAATAGAAGTTATGCCAAAGTCGTCGCAAGTAACATATATATTAGAGATCTTGGTGTGTCCCTTCTCGTCCCAACTCGTAACGGAATAACCTTTTGACCCAATTGGTCCAACTTTAAACATCTCCTTATTTACGGGTTTTAAATTAGAATAGCAGTAGAATAAAAATATGACCTTTTGTTCTTGTGAGCATGTATGCATATTGTGACGCACAAGTTTTTTTTTTTTTTTTAATTTCATAAAAGGTTAACAACCATTCAACCATACATTCACACAAAAAGCCGTACAATTATCCAGATGATAGAGTCAATAATACATCCGGAGTTACTCAAAATAAGTCTAGCAACCTAACACTGGTTTTTCTAGAATTAGACTGTACACACAAAAACCTATCATCCCCTCCTCCGGCCCTGATTCCGCGATTAAACCTTATCTTTACCTGCAACACAATTGGGAAAAACGAGTTGCGTAAGTATTTAACAAATACTTAGTGAGACGGTCGTCCCATCTACAGGCCAATTACTTGAATTAAACAACACACGAAATACCAGGGTTATCAGACAATGCACGGAACAAGCAAACAACAGAAAACGGAGAAAACAGGACAGTACTACACGTGTCGATCGACGGGGAGCAACCCTGTCGATCGACGGCTCACAACCACGTGTCGATCGACGGGAAGCAATCCTGTCGATCGACAGCGAGCCTTCTGTCCGAGTTTGGCCTATCCTCTCATAGCCAAATCTCCCCAAATCAACACCAAAACCTGCAAATTCAATCCACAAAGAACCACCCAAACACACAACAACAACGTACAACGTATAATCCTTAATTCAAGAACCTATGGTCGCGCACTCACCTTAGATCTGAAGAAAAGAAGAGGAAGAACACGAAGAACACGAAGAACACGAGCTTCAATCTCCGATTTCCCGCTCGAATCCAACACCCCAAGCTCTCCCCACGAAGGCACACAATCTAGGATTGAGTTCTAAGGAGAATCCACAAGAATTTCCTTTAAAAACTTCTCAAATCCTTCAAATCTCCCTTTTTTCTCTCTTTTCCCCTTTTTCTTTCCTTTTCCACGGCCACCCAGGAGAAAGAGAGTGTGGAAGCCTTTTTATAGGAAAACCCTAATTTTTACAATTTAGGTTTTATTTTTGCCCGTGTCGATCGACAGACACTCCTTGTGTCGATCGACGGGGCACTTTCTGCCCAAACCTTCGAGAAACGATGGCCTCGTGTCGATCGACAGACACACCGTATCGATCGACACGACACCCCCTGCCCAAATTCTCGAGGAAACGACCCGGTGTCGAACGACATACACCCATCGCGTCGATCGACACCCCCAAAAATCCCATTTTGGGTTCACGGGTGTTACAATTCTCCCCCACTAAACTGGATTTGTCCTCGAATCCCAAAACACAAGTCTACCCGAGACTCCACTCTGGCCCGCACCGGCCAACCATTAGAGATTTACACAACAATCTCAACGCTCCACAACCAATCCACACTATACACTCGCAAGGTTTCTAGCCCGAAATACTGATGCAATGTTTCATAACCCTGCCCAGGTCTGTCCAACTGATCGCACAACAATCAAACAAGAACATGTATAACCAGCAGTAGACCCAGAATTGGATCGATCGATTGTGCAATAATCAAACAAGAACATGCACAACCAAGACACTACATCCGATATCCCGGTCGAAACAATCCGAGATCCTGAAACTCGATCCCCGAGGCTCCCGTTCAGTCTCATGTTTACAAGCCCGTTTCTAAACATCTATTACCCTTAACTCATTCCACACCCCACTCGCAGGACAAAACCTTTGAGCTATCGGTGTCTCGCGCGTCACACCCCACTCGCAGGACGAATCCCTTGAGCTATCGGTGCGCAACATCCCACTCACAGAACGCCTCCTGTGAGCTATCGATGCTATATGCGTAACACCGCACTCGCAGGACGAATCCCTTGAGCTATCGGTGTCCCGCACCCCACTCGCAGGACGAATCCCTTGAGCTATCGGTGCGCAGCATCCCACTCGCAGGACGCCTCCTTTGAGCTATCGATGCTACGTGCCCCTTCCACTCTCAGGATGAATCCTTTGAGTTCCGAGTACACAGGGAAAGCTAAACAATCCCTCGAGAGGACGCATCCTCTCAAAACAAATGAATGAGTTACTCGAGACCGCAGTCCCTAGGGTAGTAAACTGCAAAACGCCTATAAACATCTATCGACTTGAACTACCTCGTGTGGCCAACTCGATACTCCCTAGACCCGGAATATCGCCACAAAACACGACCTCACTGGCCAACACAAACGATAAATCAGAAACACGATCTGATAACTCAGAAATATAAGAAAACACATCTCATAAATCTCCAAGGAAAATGTATATCGTACAACGAAACGAAAAATACATGAACCAAAAACACTACAAGCACAAGGCCTACACGATACTGGAACCACAACGACAACTAAGCTCAAATGGCGACCTGCTCGTCGAACCATTTCTTGAACTTCAGCTTCATCTTCGCCTCCGGCTCCCAAGTCTCCTCCTGGCAACCGCCACAATCCCATAGGATACGCAACAACGGGATCTTCTTCCGACACAATTCCTTGATCCTCCTTTCCAGGATTCTCACAGGAACCGCCGGAACTGTCATATCCGGCTGAAGATCCGCAGGGATCTCTGGCACTAGCTCCTCCGACTCATGCAGGCACTTCCTCAACATCGACACATGGAAAACCTTATGAAATGCCTTCATGATCGGTGGTAACTCTAACCGATAAGCCACTGGTCCAACTCGCTCCACCACCCGGAACGGACCCATAAACCTCGGACTAAGCTTGTTCTCTGCTATGGATCTGTTAGGACCCCTCAACATAGCCATCTTGAGATACACGCGATCTCCCAGTGAGAACTCAAGCTCACGCCTACGCTTATCCGCATAACTCTTCTGCCTATCCTGGGCTTCCTTCATGTTCAAACGCACAATACGAACCTTCTCGGTCGTCTCCTGAACATAAGTGGCCCCATGAATGCTGCGCTCCCCCACTTGGGTCCAGCATAAAGGCGTCCTACATGGCCTCCTATACAAAGCCTCGAAAGGAGCCATACCGATACTCGCCTGAAAACTGTTATTATACGCGAACTCCACCAAGCCCACATGATCTGCCCACTGACCACCCCAATCCAAAACACACATCCTCAGCAAATCCTCCATAGTCTGAATAGTCCTCTCTGACTGCCCATCAGTCTGCGGATGATAAGCTGTACTCATATGCACCCTAGTGCCCATCTCTGCCTGAAAGGCTCCCCAAAACTCGGATGCAAACCTGGGGTCTCGATCCGAAACAATACTGGCTGGCACTCCATGCAGCCTCACAATCTCTCGCACAAACTTCTTAGCCAACTTAGCCGCTCCATCGGTCTTCTTAATGGCCAAAAAGTGTGCTGACTTGGTCAATCGGTCCACGATCACCCAAATAGCATCGTACGTCCGCGACGTAGGCAACCCGACCACAAAATCCATCGTGATCATATCCCACTTCTACTCCGGGATGGGTAAACTCTGCAGCTTGCCACTCGGAACCTTGTGCTCGGCCTTGACCAACGAACACGTATTGCACTTAGACACAAAAGCTGCCACGTCTCTCTTCATCCCGACCCAGTGATAATACTGCTTGAGATCACGGTACATCTTGGTCGCCCCTGGATGAATTGAGAACTTGCTCGCATGAGCCTCACTCAGAATCTCCTGCCTCAACACCTCATCCCGTGGTACGCACACTCGACCACAAATCAGAATCGTCCCATTCGGAGAGACAACATACTCAGACCCTGCTGCTCGCGACGAATCAAGCAACAACTGATCGCTCTGCTGGGCCACTCTGATCCTACTAAGAAGATCTGCCCGATCAACTGCCTCCCAGCCCAACGGCTCCTCCGAGAAAGCACAAAGACGCAACGTGCTAATCTCGCCTACCAACTCCTCGATAACCCGCTCGTGGGCTGAATCGGACCTCCGCCGACTCAAGGCATCTGCCACCAGATTAGCCTTGCCCGGATGATAAATGATCTCCAGATCATAATCCGCCAACAACTCGACCCAGCGTCTCTGTCTCATGTCCAGTAACGGCTGAGTAAAGATGTGCTGCAGGTTCTTGTGGTCCGTGTAGATCTGAACTCTCCCTCCATAGAGATAAGACCTCCAGATCTTCAGAGCGAACACTACTGCTCCCAGCTCTAGATCATGCGTAGGCCGATTACGCTCACTACCCTACAACTGCCTCGAAGCATACGCGATGACTCGACCCTCCTGCATCAAAACGCAACCCAAACCAACTCCCGAAGCATCAGTATACACGGTATAAGGCTTCCCCGGCTCGGGTAGTGCCAACACCGGCGTACTAGTCAACATCTCCTTGAGTCTCGCAAAACTCTCCTCGCACTCCGGTGACCAAACAAACGGAACATCCTTACCGGTCAGCTTCGTCATTGGCTGCGCCATACTCGCAAAGCCCTTGACGAATCTCCGATAATAACCTGCCAAACCCAAGAAACTCCTGATCTCGGTCGCACTGCTCGGTCTAGGCCAATCCCGAATAGCCTCAATCTTAGCTGGATCCACAGAAACTCCCTCTGCAGACACAATGTGACCAAGGAAACCCATCTCTCGCTGCCAGAACCTGCACTTGCTCAACTTAGCGTACAGCTTCTGCTCCCGAAGCCTCTTGAGGACCAAACGTAAATGCACCTCATGCTCCTCGGAACTCCTCGAATAAACCAGGATGTCATCGATAAAGATGATAACAAACACGTCCAAGAACTCCTTGAACACGTCGTTCATCAATCTCATGAAAGCTGCAGGCGCATTCGTCAGACCAAAAGGCATCACCACGAACTCAAAATGCCCATAACGCGTCCTGAAAGCCGTCTTGCGCACATCCGCCTCAGCAATCGGAATCTGATGATAACCTGAAGCCAAGTCTATCTTGGAGAACCAGGTCGCACCCCTCAACTGATCCAACAACTCATCAATCCTCGGGAGAGGGTACCTGTTCTTCACAGTGACTCGGTTAAGCCCCCGGTAATCGATGCACAACCGGAAACTCCCATCCTTCTTCCTCACAAACAACACCGGTGCTCCCCACGGTGACACACTCGGTCGAATGAAACCCTTACCCAAAAGGTCCTCCAACTGCTTCTTCAGCTTTGCTAACTCTGCTGGATATCGGAGCGGTTCCAGGCTCAAGCTCAATCGTGAAAGGATCGGACCGAGATGGTGGCAATCCCTCCAACGATCGAAAAACATCCTCAAACTCCTGAACAACCCGGATATCCTCCAAAGTAACCTCACCACTGGACTCCGACATCACAATCGTCGCCAGATAAGCCTCGCGACCCCGCTCTATCATCCGCTCCGCCTGAATAGCCGAGATCACGAGACTATCAGAAACCGGCCTCAAACCCTGAAACGACAACCTGCCGCCCTCCCGCTCGAAGATCACTCTGCCCCTGAAGCAATCCAGATAAACCCGGTAGAACGATAACCAGTCCATACCTAGGATTACGTCATACAACACCACTGGGCTAATCACCAAGTCCGCTGGCATCGAATGCCCAGCTATCCGTACATCCACTGCCCTAGCACGGCCCGAAGTAGCCAGAAATCCACCTCCAGCCACTTCGACCACGCTTGCGCGCTCACCCGCGCTACTCCGGATGCTACTACGCTCGGCACGCTCCGGGGTAATATAGCAATGCGATGCTCTGGAATCAAACAACACGTGGGACTCAAAGCCGCCCACTAACAAGGTTCCTACACATACCACATGCGTTGGGAACCCTGAGACTCGATCACAAATAAATAACAGAACACAAACCACAACAACAAGGAAAATTCTACTTCTAAGAATTTCACGAAGTTTGAGTCTAGAATTTTACCTGTGATCTGCCCGGCTCCACTGCTTTGACCGGACTCTGACGAAGGATACACGCGCGGTGCAGGTCCAATCTGGCCTATCGGCTGCTGCACTGCCGCAACCTGACTCAAAGGCTGCACCTCAACTGGCTGAATCGCTGCAACACTCGGCTGCTGCAACCTGGGACACGACGTCCTGATATGCCCCGGCTCGCGACAGTGGTAACATACCCTCAAGTCCCGCTGCTGCAACTGCGGCGGCTGCTGAGACAACTGCTGCTGATCACCCTTATGGGGGCAACTCGCCAAACGATGCTCTATACTGCCACAACCATAACATGCTCCGCCCCCCCGACTGGACCTAGAAGCACCATCCCATTTCCGTTTCTGTCCCTGCGCAGGCTTGCCGCCCTTGCCGGAACCAGAACCGGAACTACTCTGCTGCTGCTGCCGCTGCTGGCCCCTCGGCTGAGCCACAGGAGCAACCACACGCGGAACCACTAAAGAACCAGCCTGCTCGCGCTGATCCTCCTCGATCGCTGCCGCCAGCTCTACCAGCTCTGCCCTCGAGGCATAACTAGCACCTCTGCACTGAGACCGGATACTCAACCGAAGTCCATGCAAAAACCTCTGCATGAGAGTCCTCTCATCCTCGATATCGCGGCCCGAATGCACCAACAATCTGCCAAACTCGGCATCATACTCGCGTACAGAATGGCCTCCCTGTTGAAGCGACATGAAACTGAGCTGCAGACGATCTCGAGCCTCCTGAGGAAAATACTTAGCATTGAACTCGGCTAAGAATTCTCCCCAGGTCCACACCGCTCTCCGAGCCTCGATAGCTCGCCACCACAGATGCGCATCACCACACAGATAGTGAATGGCTAACTCTACCTGATACTCCGCGGGACAACGAATCAATCTGAAGTTACGCTCCACTATCAAGCGCCACTCATCCGCCTCCGCAGGACCCACACGGCCCTCAAACGACGGCGTACCGATCCTCTGCATGTGCCCCATAATCTCTAGGTAAGACGGCACCTGCCCCTCAGCCACTACAGCCCCCTGCTGCAAACCTGCCTCTGGAGGAACACCTGGAGCCTGCTCAGGAGCCACAGGCGGAAAACGTGCCAACAACTGAGTCAGCAATCCCACAACCTGGTCATCACGACCTGGAGCTATAGCAGCACCCTCACCTGGGCCCACTGGAACTCCCTCGCCTCCACCGGCACCAGCCAACACACTGGCACCAAGCGACTGGGACTCTGACGCGGTTGTCCCACCCGAGGATGCACTCTGCGCCGCGCTCTCTACCGACTCCGCGACTGGTCCACGACCACGACCACGACCACGGCCACCCACTCTGCCCCTACGGGCCACTGCTCTACCCCGACCTCTAGCTCGGGTATCCATCTCACTGCAACACAACAGCAGATAAGTACCCGAGGAAAAACAAACAAACACCACAACTTACCGCGGAATCTCTTTGAAGGCCGGAGAGGATGATACTAAGACTAGAATTGATTAAACACACAAAAATCAATTAACACACATAGTCTCAGCTCAACAGAACCACCACTAGCCCTAGAACCGTAAGGGCTCTGATACCAAAATGTGACGCACAAGTTTTTTTTTTTTTTTTAATTTCATAAAAGGTTAACAACCATTCAACCATACATTCACACAAAAAGCCGTACAATTATCCAGATGATAGAGTCAATAATACATCCGGAGTTACTCAAAATAAGTCTAGCAACCTAACACTGGTTTTTCTAGAATTAGACTGTACACACAAAAACCTATCATCCCCTCCTCCGGCCCTGATTCCGCGATTAAACCTTATCTTTACCTGCAACACAATTTGGAAAAACGAGTTGCGTAAGTATTTAACAAATACTTAGTGAGACGGTCGTCCCATCTACAGGCCAATTACTTGAATTAAACAATACACGAAATACCAGGGTTATCAGACAATGCACGGAACAAGCAAACAACAGAAAACGGAGAAAACAGGACAGTACTACACGTGTCGATCGACGGGGAGCAACCCTGTCGATCGACGGCTCACAACCACGTGTCGATCGACGGGAAGCAATCCTGTCGATCGACAGCGAGCCTTCTGTCCGAGTTTGGCATATCCTCTCATGGCCAAATCTCCCCAAATCAACACCAAAACCTGCAAATTCAATCCACAAAGAACCACCCAAACACACAACAACAACGTACAACGTATAATCCTCAATTCAAGAACCTATGGTCGCGCACTCACCTTAGATCTGAAGAAAAGAAGAGGAAGAACACGAAGAACACGAGCTTCAATCTCCGATTTCCCGCTCGAATCCAACACCCCAAGCTCTCCCCACGAAGGCACACAATCTAGGATTGAGTTCTAAGGAGAATCCACAAGAATTTCCTTTAAAAACTTCTCAAATCCTTCAAATCTCCCTTTTTTCTCTCTTTTCCCCTTTTTCTTTCCTTTTCCACGGCCACCCAGGAGAAAGAGAGTGTGGAAGCCTTTTTATAGGAAAACCCTAATTTTTACAATTTAGGTTTTATTTTTGCCCGTGTCGATCGACAGACACTCCTTGTGTCGATCGACGGGGCACTTTCTGCCCAAACCTTTGAGAAACGATGGCCTCGTGTTGATCGACAGACACACCGTGTCGATCGACACGACACCCCCTGCCCAAATTCTCGAGGAAACGACCCGGTGTCGAACGACATACACCCATCGCGTCGATCGACACCCCCAAAAATCCCATTTTGGGTTCACGGGTGTTACACATATACTTATAGCTTGCTAGAAGGTTTACATAAGTAATACTTCCTAAATCAAAATATATAAATAAACTTGAAAACAGTAAATTTACTAAAGTCGAGAGCAGTAAATATATAAACAAACATGAAAAAGGTAAACCGTATATTTTTTTTGGTCGTGAACCGGGAGGTTGAAACCTCCCAGGATTTATTAAGAAAGAAAGCAATTACATGTGGACACGCCTTGGTCGTGTAGACCCAAGACTGTCCTCCAACAATCTCGACTCTAAATCAATCGGAACAATAAAATCCGGACGTGTTCAAACAATGAAATCTTAATGGCAAGCTAAAAGCATAGTTCGCTAATCCTTCGGCGAGATGATTAGCCACCCTATACACATGAGTAATTCGGACCGTCTAGTCCTTTCCTAAATAGCTTCCTACACTACACTACACTACATTCCTCTAATGATATATAAATGTAAAACTAAATAGCTTCCTACACTACTCTTCTCTAATGATACTAATTATATTGAAGTTGTTAAATTTCCTTGTTTTTACGAGGATTCTCCGCAAATTAGTCAAGATGCCAAATTATGAAAGATTTTGTGATTGTGCGATGTGTTTTCATATGAGCTTTTAGCCTATTGGTTTCTAGACACCAAAATCGTTTTGTTTGGCAACAAAACATGACTTACCATAATGTGGAAGCTCTAAAACATATTGTGAGAGAAACTAGGGATTTAGTTTTATTTCCTCCCTTGTTCATGACCTTCTCAAGCTCAGCATAACATAATTGACTCGTCTTGTTTATAAGAAAAGGAAAGGAAAATAAAGAGAAATGAGAAGTAAGTTAAATTAAAGGACATGGCCATGCGAAAATCCTCATGATACATGTATACCAGGCAGGATAGGCTTGAGATAAAGACCGATCAAACTGGGACGAAATGAGCTACGAGATCCAAAAAAACCAGCAAATTCACGTCGATTATGGATCCCCGCTCCGCATACTTGATAGCGGATAATTTTACCTTTGCTAGAGAGCAAAGATCCAATTCAACGCTTAAGCTTTACATTTATTATAAAGCCTTAAACAATCCACAAGTGCATGGAACATCAAGGAGTATTTAAGGATCGATCCCACAAGGACTAAAGCTTGCACACTAGAGATGCGAGAAACAAACTAATCTATAGAAAATATTTTTGGATTTTTTAAATGGTTTAAAATGCTAAGAAATGCATGAAAATGAACTATAAAAATATGAATGCAAGAAAGATAATGAATCATGGATAACGTAATCGATAAGGGAGACTAGAGAGTGACACCTAGATGCTTAAATCAAATAATCAACATAATCTCAAGACAATGGAATTTTCATTTTCTAGGTTAGTCCACGCCAATGGTAAAACCCCTTTCTCTAATCAGATTCAAGATATGCGGTCAAGCATTCCATCTCAATGATTAGACAAGCATTAAAATTCTCCCATTTTTATCACAAGATGAGTTCATAGAACTACGGTAAAGTAGCTATGTGACCCAAGCTCACAACAAGATTAATTCAAGCATTTCACGAACACCTTCCGGGTGTAAAATAGCCTAAAATCTAAACTATGGTTAATTACTCCAAGTCTAGCATTAAGAACACCTTAAGTGATGAGACAATGAAAATCTAAACTCATACATCAAGAACATCAAACACCAATCATCATAGTCTTAGTTGAACCAACAATTGAATCATGATAAGACATTCATAAAGCTTAATCCTAGGACATGAAACACTCAAACAAGATTAATCCATTCCCATGGTACTAATCAATTTGTTAATTGCCTAATTAAGCTAAACTTCAATTTGCTAATTAGACAATCAACAAGCATGAAATACAAGTTCATGTATCCACTAATCACCTTAATCATCAGTCTTCATTGGCTAAGATGTGAAAAGCTCAATTGGAATTTGGTCTAGACATTTTGTCGAACACCTTCCGGGCACAAAATATCAAAGTTCAAGATATTGAAAGTTCAAGTCAAATCTAGCATTATGCACATTCCAAATGAAGGATTCTAAACGAATATAGCCCTAAACATCATTATCCAACTATTAATCAACCTAATCTAGCATTACCCATGATCCAACAAATGACTAAGTCCTAAACATGATGAAGAACAAAGATAAAGATAGAAGCAAAATAGAAATAGACAAATAAAAGATAGAGGTGAAGAATCCTTCA
>OY755204.1:2683579-2708358 GCA_963576765.1 Draba incana | reverse complement strand
CGATTCTCAAGCTTCTTCAGAACGAGGTCTGCAGATTACGATTCGTCGTCAACGTTTTTGTCTCCGTCGTCGTCGTCTTCTTCGTCAAGGTCATGGCTTTCGAAAGTTCTCTCTGTAAAATCGAAAAAGCAAACGACTTGCTACATCGAGGATTTAATCGATTCCGAATCCGAAAATCATCGAAATCGACCAAGACAAGGATTTTGTAGAGGAATGTCGCCGGCGGGAGATTCATACGACGGTGAATCGGAACAGAGAAGAACTCCGGCGATGGGAACTCCGGTAAGAAAAAAGACGGCGATGACGACGACGATGGGTTTTTGTTTGAGTCCATTAGTGAGAGCGAAACCTAATAATAGTTCGAATATATGGAAAGGGAAATTTCCGCCGGAATTTGGATATTCCGGTGAGCTTAAATCGCCGGCGAACCCTCACATTTCAACGGCGGCTTCTTTTTGTGGGAACCGGTCTAAGAAGCTTGTTGATTTAGGACGAGTCGATCCTCGCCGTTGAATCTTTTTTTTTTTTTTTGGTAGTGGTCAAAATCTGACCGTTCAATACGAAAATTACCTAAAATACCCTTCACATGATTCTTATGAATATATTATATGGTGGCTTTACTATACCAACAGATAAAGAGTGAATTTATTTCTTTTTGAGTTTTGGTTATTATAATGGTTTGTATATTGATGGAGGAAATATTTGTTTTCTTATTTAGGAGATTAGGAGAGATTAAGAAGAGAACAATGTTGTGTGTGTTTTTTGTTTGTTTGGGGTATGATCAAATTGTGTTGGGTGTATAAATCAAATTGTGTTGGGTTTATAAATCAAAATGACAGATATTTAGAAGAAGAAACCTATGACTAGTTCATGTCAGCAATGTAATTTATTACAAATTGTTTTTGAATTATGTTCAAATCTACCTTGTGGGTAATAAATGTGATACATACCCTTGTGTTTCCCTTAATTTAGAAAAAAAAAATCTGACAAAAGGGAAAGTCAAAATTAACCATACACAAATCCAAAAATTTGCTAGTCTTCTTCACTATACGTCTACACCTATCAAAACTTATAAAAGGCTAGAAACAAAAATTTGGTATATAGATCCAATAACATAGGTCTCAAATTCCGACGAAAGATTACGACTTTTTAAAGATCCCAAGTACCATCTAAAGAGAGTTTCAAAAAGTTTTAATTAAAGAGTAAATAGACTATGAGTTCAATAAAAAAAATAAAAAAATCCGGTCCCGATGAATTACCATAAAAAAAATAAAAAAATACAAGGTGGGTCCAATACTATTTAAATTCCATGGGTCCATTAGCCGTAATAAATAAATATAAATATCTACTGTAACAAAATAAATTCAAGGATGAATATAAATATAGTGAAATTATGAAATCATTAAATGGGTATATTTGTAATTTGGTATTTAGTCATCTTAGAGCATTAACGGTCACAAAAGGGAAGTTGGCATTTAATGAGGGAGAAATAGTGTTTTCATTTTGTGGCTCTACCATTTTCCTCTTACCTACATCTTCATTAATTTCAAGTTACTCATTCTGTTTATAATTTATTTTAAAGGGGTCTCTTTTAATTATGGTCATTATTACAAATTATTTGTTTGATAGAAAATTCAAATAAAACACACATGTATTCATTTTTATTTGATTTTAACTTAGTAGTTGGTGCTTTTATGGTGGGCAATTTGCTATCTAGCTTAATTATGAAGTGTCAGTAGGTAAATTAACTTTAACAAATTAAATGTTCCATAAATATATAAAAACATTTTCAGTTGCAATGAAAGAAAAACAATTGTACAAGGCATGTTTCTCATTCAGATGTAAAATTAGTATAAAATCATGGAAATAACCTGTTTGAAATAATTAAAAAATCAAATAGCATAATATTTAGTGAAATGCCAACTTGTAAAATTAAATAGCTAGAGCTATAAACACAAAAGTTAGGTGTTGTTTTGCTAATAGTTAGCCAAATTTAAGTCATCTAACGATCTTGTTCTACTATATATCTACCTTTTTTTTTTTTTGTCATACTATATATCTACTTTCTTTCGTTTAATCTTAAAGTAGCTGAATTCGGTAAAAAAAGAATCAGTTATTATATCAAAATTTAAGATAATAACTGTTAACTATACACATTGTTTGGGATCATACAGAACTAGACCTAACAATGTTTCCAACTGCGTTAACCTACCAAAGCTTTTTTCACAAGAAAAGAAACTTATTTTTATCTTTTTAAATTATTTATCACGCTTATGGAACTAGAGAAATACCTGAGAACAGTGAGAGACTTTGAATTTAATTAGGCTCATTTAATTGATCTGACCAAATGACATGTGTTCGAACTTATTTCTCTGTTTGTTTATGGGTGAAAAAGAAACAAACAATTCTATGCCTCATTCTCTATTTACATGGGAAGGAAGAAACGAGAAGAGTGTGTTTGTTTATTATGTATATAGCTCACAGTTATATATAATTCAACTTTTAGATAGAATCTCAGATTTGAGAAAAAGTTGTTAAAACCAACAAAAGTACTGAAGCAGAGCAAATTAAAACTCCAAAGATCACAATAGTTTAGTGTTAGGGACAAACCACAACTAAAACAAAGTTTCTTTTAAAACAATCTGATGAAAAAGTCGAAAAAGAAGGCAAAAATTTTACAGATGGAAGACAATAATGGTTTGGATCAATGCGAAATGCTCGAGGACTTTTTTCGGTTTTGTGTTTTTGTTATCTATCGATATGTTGTTGTCGATGCCAATTTAACAAGCGCAACCTCCTGATTGTTGCTGAGCCGAAGCTGCATTTGCATTGGAAGACTTGAGATTGACATCAACCATATCCTCTTGCTTTGTCGATGACAATGTTTCCATTCCCGGCAACGCTGCTGCTATCTTGCGGAAAAGAGCCTGCCAATAAAAATAAGGCGGAATCAGCAAAATTTTGTTTTACTGTACAAAATAAGTGAAGGGAAGATATTTGTTACCTTTATGTTGAAACCGGCTTTGGCACTGGTTTCGATAAACATAACATTAAGCTCGCGAGCTTTGGCTTCTGCTTCCTCTATAGACACTTGCCTGGGAAACAAACAATTGATTACGAAGGTCCCATTAGCAGTAGTAACAAATAGTAGGCACCCCACCATTAAGTAGTGTCAAGCGTGTTGACAATAAAGAAACGTTTTGATTATATGTAGTTGAACACCAAATGATTTTCCACTAAGTATCTTGTTGGGTCATTTGGGAACATAGTCAATGCAACCAGATAGATACTCACTAGTACTTTAACAGTGTATACCACTTCAGTACATAAAGACACTCATTTTGGCTCAGACCGTGTAAAAACGAGAAGATAAGAGAAGATAGGTCATTATTACCTTTTGTCCACAAGGTCAGTTTTATTTCCGACGAGCACAACTATGACATCACTACCACGCTCTGTCCTAACTTCATCGATCCACTTAGTAGTGTTTAGAAATGATTGTCTGCCTAACATGTCAATGAAAAACAAAATAACGATCGAGTTTCACAATGCACAACTTTTCCTTGATCGAGATAAGGAAAAAATCGAAATCCATTTTACTCATTCGATCACTGAATATCACAGCCGTAACACATCAAGTACCGGAATATGCGTGTTTGAGAAGTTTATAAAGAAGAGAAATAGTGAAAGTAGACATACTTGCAACATCATAGACGATAACAGCGACAGAAGAATCCCTGATATAGCTAGGAATAAGACTCCTGAATCTCTCTTGCCCAGCAGTATCCCTGATACATTATGTTTCACCTCTCAATTGTTAAACTATCAAATGCAACGTTATTCGAAAAATCGAAACGAGGTTCCAAGAACTTACCACAGCTGCAATCTCACAGTTCTATCTTCAAGGTACATAGTCTTTGATAAAAAATCAATACCTATTGTTGCCTGATGATCATAAAACAAGCATGGTTCGTTCACTTACTATTATGAGCTTAAACGTAATGAATCATATTTACACATGAATATCAAAAGCTACTAAACAATGATAACAAGATCAAAGGGAAAAGTAAACAATTTTTTCGCTAGTTTTGCTACGATCTTCTACGTTACTGAATTCTCGAGTATGTACAACATCATTTGAGGGATTACAAAGCTAAAATCACGAATCGCACATGATCTACGAATCAGATCACACAAAAACTACACAGAATCGAACGCGAGATCACCAAAAACTGATTCAAAATTTCTAAGTGAACCACGGCGAAATCCACGTTCGTGAAATTGGATCTCAATATCAACCAAACGAAGGATTTTTCCGGCTAAAACCACACGACGTCGAGCGATTAAACGTAGATCGGAAAACGAATTTTACCTGGTAAGTATTGTCGAATTTGTCGTACATGAATCGAGTGATGATACTCGTCTTCCCGACGGATTGATCTCCCAAGAACACAAGCTTATACTTGGCGAGCGCCGATACCGGAGCCATGATTTCTCTAAGATCTAACTCGCCGGAACGATCTGGAGATACGTCGAGATCTCGTTGAAAGGAGTTGTTTCGCCGGAGAGATCCCGAAATTGCAAATACTGTATTAGTGTGTTGTTATTATTCGTAAAAGAAAGACAAATTGGGTCAATTATGTGAAATTAGAAACTACTGGGGTATAATTTACAATACATACAAAGTTATATCCAGATTACAAAATATCAAAAACTATAATGGGCTTAAACATGGACTTGGGCTGGGCTTGTAGTACAGAGCACGTGAGAAACACGTGCCTTTCTCGTATGACCTTAGAGCTTCTTCTTTACTCTTTCTTCATTCATCAAAATCTGAAATCCCTAATTTTTCGAGCTTGAAGAGAAACAGAAATGGCACTGAGAAATGCGATTCTTCGTCACGTTAGGGTTCCAGTGCAAACCCTAGGATTGAGATTGAATCAGTCTCAAATTGTTTCGATCCGTTCGTTTTCTTCGCACGATGATCATCTCAGCAGAGAAGCTGTCGTCGATAGAGTTCTTGATGTTGTTAAGAGCTTCCCTAAAGTCGATCCCGCTAAGGTCAGTTTCGATCTTCGTTAAATTGAAGGCTAATTTTGCTCAATCTTCAGATTCGGATTAGTCCAACATTTTGCTTCCGATGTAGTAATTGTTGTAGCTTTTGGTTGATTTTGTATTTGATTTAGTAAGAATGTGCAAAAAAAATCGATTATGTTAAAACAATGATTCATTAGTGTTCTAATTTAGAGTTTATTGATATCAATGGTCTTAGAGATTTCTGTGATTTGCATTGCTCATGTAGGAATAAACACAAAAATGGTTACTGAAATGATGCTGCATCGTGTTGTTTTGTGAATTTAGGGTTATTTATTTGATTGTTAGGTTTGATCTTATGGATGCTGTATTACATAAAAGCAATTATTTTTTGTATCAAGTTATACAAATCTTTCAACTTTCTATATACATCTTTGATTAGGGTTTTTTGTTGTTGTTGTTGTTGATTGTTTTGTGACAACTAATATTACAGGTGACTCCTGATGTGCATTTCCAAAACGATTTGGGATTAGATAGTTTGGACACAGTGGAGATAGTGATGGCTATTGAAGAAGAATTCAAGCTGGAAATACCGGACAAAGAAGCCGATAAGATCGATTCTTGCCCTCTCGCCATTGAATACGTTTACAATCATCCAATGTCTAGCTAAATTCTTGTGGCTTCTCAATGTTTTCTTCTTCTCCTCTCCTTTTTTGGTATGAGTGATCTCTCTTGATAAATGGGATTTAGCAAATAAATTCAGGTCTGTTTAAAGAGCATTGTTGACTCTTTTCACAGTTTCAGTTTCTGAGTTCCTTCAAACAAAAGAACCTTTTTCCTTGTAATTTCACACCTTTTTTTTTTGGGAGTTATTTCAATCTGTCTTCTATACATAGAGCTTCAAATTGTCACAAGAATAAGCACTTTCGAAACTAGCTTATCTTTGCAATCTAGTTTTGGATTCCGATGAGTTTATGTCAAAATAATTTAAAAAAAAAAAAAAAAAAAATCAGAAAATTCTATATTTAGTTTTGGTTTAGATCAAACTTATTTTGGTTGAATCAGTTTTTAGCTTTGTAGTTTGGATCAAAATCAAATTTTCTCTGGAAATAACAAACCAACGAACCAATTTTTTTAAAAGAATAACTAGTGTTCTAAAAAGTAGGTCTAGGCGGTCGCATAGGTGCCCGCTTAGTCGCTAGGCCCTCAACCGTCTCGACCGCCATTGCATAGGTTTCGTTTTACTGTATTTTTTTCTGTTTTTAACTAAATAAATTTAAATTTAGTTCGGTTTAAACCAGGGTCTTGACACAAAATTAAGAATCTAATTTTGTTGGATTAGGAACCAAGCCCATTTAAACTTATTAATAAGCCCATAATGGTTATAGAAAAGGCCCAATGTTATGATAGTTTAAACCCCTTTTGCCTCTGTAGCTTCGTTACACAGTGAGGGATAAGGAAAGAAGGAGAAAACAAAGAAGAAGAAGAAGAAAAATGGCGAATCTGAACTCAGCAATTGATTCAGTATTTTGGGACCAGAACATTTCTACACCACAAACGCTAGAAGGCACTGCTCGTTCTGTTCCCGGCGAGCCATTTCCAATCGACGGTTCACGAGCAAGCCGTTCTCACCGGATTCAACAACTCTCTCTCCTCCGCGAAGGTTTTCCTCTGGGAATCATACCTTCTTTCGCTCCTGCTTCCGACAAGAGAATCGGCTCTTTCTCTCTCAATTCTCTCCTTCTCACTCCTTCCTCTTCCAACTGGTAACAAAACCCATTTTTGACTTTAGTGTGTGTTTGAGTGTGTAAATGCTTAAAGGTTTGATTTTTACTTAGAATTTGAAAACAATAATCACTAAATTTGGTTACTTTACTGGATTTGAGTAATTGCGTAAAGGGTTTCGTGCTTAGAGTTTGATACTGTTGGATTTGATGAGAAATGTGATTAGGTCTGTTTGGTGTTTTGAGTGAGTAAATGCTTAAAACGTTTGATTTTGCTTAGGATTGGAAAACAAGAATCATCAAATTTGGATACTTTATTGGATTTGATAAGAAATGTGATTATGTTTGTGCTTGGATTGTTGTAGGTGGTTAGGTTTGGTTGTGCAGTTTAGACCAAAGAAGCTATTTGCTGATATCAGAAGAGATATTAAGAATTCAGAAGAGTGGGATCTTCAGCTTTTCAAGGAAACAACTAAACACATTGTAGACAAATCTCTCTACTCGATCGGTTTATGGACTCAGATTGCGTTAGGTTCTTCTTCGTCTCTTTTGCTTAGCGCTGAACGGTTAGGCGATAAAAATGGACTCCGAAAGAAGCTGATGTTTGTTCATCCGGTAAGTATCTATACTCGTTGATGGCTTCTTTTATGTTGTTTTAAGCGTTTTCTTGATTTATTTTCGTTTTGAGAGCAGCTTGAGAAACATGATCTCACTGTGGAAGCAGCTTGGCCTGATCTGTTTTTGGACCGTCAAGGACGGTTTTGGGATGTTCCTGAATCGTTATCGTTTGATTTCTCCTCGCTTGCTTTAGATTCCGGGCTTCGATACCGGTTTGGTGTACATAACAGCAAGGGTAATCCTCTTCCTGTGAATGCTGCTGCTATTGAGAGTGGTGTTGTTGCTCCTACTTCTTTGTTACCTGGTTTATGCGCGAAAGGTGCGGTTTCGTACAAGGCTAATAAAGAATTGTGGAAGCCACAAGAGAAAGAAGACAACGCAGGAGAAGACGATACAGCTGTTTATCTACCTTACGATTTACGTCTAAAGGAGCCTCATGCAGCAATTTCAGGAATAGTTGGTAGTAGTTTAGCAGCTTGGATCACTGGCCGAGGAACGTTGGTTAATGGGAAGAAACGGAGTCTGATAAGCGCTGATGCGTTTGGTTCTGGTTGTTTTACGTTCCAAAAAGGGCGGTTTAGTAAGCTGTATGGCGATCTTACACGAGTAGATGCTCGTGTCGACGTTTCCTCAGCTTCTGCTCTTGCTAAAAGAATCTTCCATGCGATTAAAGGATCTTCGGGTAGTAACAACTCAGATGATACATTGTGGTCTCCTAGACTCAACCTGATCTTCCAACAACAGGTATTAGCTTCTTATCACTTAGTCAAAGCCTTTTGATGTAAAAGAATCAATTTTTAAGCAATGCACATCAATCACTGTTTATTTGCAGGTTGCGGGACCGATCGTTTTCAAGGTAGACTCGCAGTTTCAAGTTGGTGCAGGGAAGTTTGGAGCAAACATGGAAGATGTGATTTACAGTTTGAATTACTCGTTGCGGGCTCTTGAATCGGGAAAAGTCGTGGCTTGGTATTCGCCCAATAGAAAAGAAGGCATGATCGAGCTTCGAGTTTTCGAGTTCTGAGCTAGACTCCTTACTACTTTTTCCCCTTCTTCTAGTATGTGTCTTTAGCAACATTTGTATCAAAAGTGGCTAAAAATGGAAACTTTTCAAACATCTTTTGCTTGTGACTGTCTATGAAAATGATCTTAATATGATATTCTAATTGAAAGATTGATAGAAAACAAGAAATGCAGTCTGAAAATTACATAAAACATCTAAAATCTTCAAGAAATTATTGGATGTATCATCGCGGACAAGATTTCACTCCACGAGGGCCAACAAGTCGCTCTCTTTACAAAAGACATGCCTAGCACTGGTTCCCAAATCGACCTCATACGCGCTCATGTCAGAGAACAGAACCTACGAAAAACGCAAAGGAGAAACCGATGAAGAGAACATTTCATATGTCTTAAAGAGTTAAGAAGAAGAAGAAGTTTACCTTTTTTCCAGGACCAACTTGTTCTCCAACTTCAGTACCAACAGCTACAACCTAAAACATGATTATTCACTAATCTTGATTAAAAACCATATTCCAAAAGATCCTCTCAATTCAATTCAATGACTTTACCTCTCCTGTGAGATATCTCTCAAATTTCACAGCTGCTTTAGGCAATAACACTCCACCTGAAGATGTCTGCAGATTCACAATTCACAAGAACAAAATGAATTTTGTAATTCATGTTTTTTTTTAGTAATCACTGACATTTTTTCAGACCATAAAGAGAGCTAAGTAAGAGACACAAACCTGAGGAAGTTCTTCAAGACGAACAAGAACTCTGTCTGCTTGAGGAGCAACCTGAAATTGACCATATCTATCAACAATCTCCGATTCAAACAAAAATGTTACAAATACACAAACTTTTGAATGAAATTACATACCTTTGACGGTTCCCATTTAGTGGAAATCGCTTTGATTCTAAGACAACCTCTTCGACTTCCTGCAGACAAAACACGAGTAAACAACAAAAATCATTAACGAACAAAAAAAAAAAAAGAGCTTGAAAATTTAACAAGTTTCAGATTTTTCAATACCGAGAAGCTTATGATTAGCTAAAGGAGGAGTTCCGGTTTTGACCGGAAAAGCAAAAAAGGGTTTTGGTAGAGAGACGAAAGTAGAAGAAGCCATTGAAAGATAAGGTTTTTTGCAGAGACAACAGATCTTCTTCCTCAAACTTCACCTCAAGATTTCTCGTAGGTTCTTCTTATGTTTTTTTATTTGGGCCAATATTACGGCCCATTAGTTGTTTCTAATTTTCGGTTCTACTTATGTTCGGTTCGGTCGGCTCTTTCGGGTTTCGGGTATTGAACCGTTCCGGTATTTATGAAATTTGGATCGGATTCGGTTGATTTCGGTCGGATCTTCCATATAGAAACCGTAAAAGTGTATATGAATTAAGGTATGACTGTTTACCCCATATAGTAGAAAAGAAAATATTTTGAACTTGTCTGATTTTTTACCAGTCCGAGAGAAAAAAAAGGAAAAGAGAAAAAGCAAATTACTCTAAAAGTAGAAGAATTCTGTCCACCAAAATTTTCTAGTGGAAAACATATCCCTTATCTGTAGCACACATATCTAGATAATAAATACTTCCTCTGTTTTTATTTGTTTGATTTTCTAGAGTTTTCACAAATATTAAGAAAACACATTAATGGTTAATTATAAATGTCTTATTTTTTTCAAAAAACAATTTTCCATAACTTTAAACCAATAGTAATCTAATAAAGTTAATAAATATGTCTTGAAATCTACAATTCACCATTAACCTTTCATTAAAAATGCATTGAAAAAGTAAAAAATCAATATTTTAAAAATATTTTTTTTTCCTAGAAAATCAACCTTTTGGGAACGGAGGGAATAGATAAAATTATATATTTTCAATTACTTTTTAATGTGTTTTTAATAAATTGTATTAAAAATCTTCCTCCTTCAATCAACTCTAATATGTCTTAAAATCAATTACTCTTAATTCTTCTCCATACACCCATTCACGGTAAAAAACAAAATTATCTTCCACATTCTTCCTAATTACTCCTATTTATCACTTTTTTTTTTCTCTCAATTACATTCCTTTCAATTCCTCGCAATTCTTCTATTGTTTACCATTCACACCCTTAATTTATTGCTCCGAGTACTACGGGTACCGGTTCAGTTCTCAGTTCGGTTCGGATATTTTCGGTTTTCCCACCGCTAATTAAAACTCGAAAGTTCATAATGAGAAAAACAAAAAGTTACATGTGTGTATGCCTCAAAAAGTTACTAAATGTGTTTATGTGAGGATTCTACGGAGCTGCCAAATCCAAGAGTACATAATACCAATGCTACAATATGTTGAGATCAACATTAAAGGCAAAAATAGAAATTTATCACCAAGAAAATAAGGGTGTAAGAATTGAGAAACCATCTCTACTATAACCAAACCTATGAGATAGCTTTTCTCAATACATCCAATCCCAAACTTGCTCTTGATTTCACCACTCTCCTTCTTCCTTAACGCCTTATCGTCTGCGTGTTGAGCTGTAAAGCCGAGCCACATGACCATGGAGTGTAATAATAACAACAGAACCTTGATCGGGTATTCTTGCGGCTCGTATAAGAGTGGAAAGAGCGAATAGCAAGAAACTATGGAAACCAAGAAGTAGTGTTTAGCGTCTTCGAGACTCTGTACTGCAACGATTGCTAGTGGGATAGTGAAGTGAAGAGACGCTTTTTCATGGACGTGCCATCCGAATAGAAACCCGCATGTATATGCATAAGCTATCCATCTAGCAACATGCCCGGGTTGTGGTTTTCGCCACGCTTTGACAAGACACGGAGTTATAGCAAGTAATACCATTACAAATGTTGCCAATGGTGTGATCTGTCATTGAAAACCAGTCGATAAAACTAAGCTCAAGCGGAACATTCACGAGAGGTATAAAGACAAGAATGTGATAGTTAACAGTACCTGAGGGAGAACAGCAAAAGGCGACGAATCCCCAACTAAACCACCGGTGAAAGAAGCAGAAGGAATCTGAATATCGAATCCAAGCTTTCGTAGTATAAAGGCAAGCCCTTTATCGAGTATTATATAGAAAACCCAAAAATTCGGTGCCCAATACGCATGACACAATCCTCTCCCGAACGGAAACATTCGAGTAATGACTTGCTGCATCTGCAAAACAAACAAGAAACCTACCACCATAAGAATGCTTCCTCAAAAACCAAGAAAAGCTTAGACTTTAAATCATATCACTCATGAAATTGACCAAGTAACCGAGGTTTCGATGAAACGAAAGAAATCTCAACGAAAATCTAGCTCTTTGCTCGAATCAAGCCGTGAAAAATGAGTTTCAATCTCCTAGAGATCAAGCACAATAGAATCTTCAACATAACACAAGAAGAGCAAAAACAAAACTTTTTCTTCCATTTAGAACTACACTAACCTGTCCATGGTAAATAAAAGGTCCATAAGCAGCTGCAAAAACCGCCACAACCACCGTACCAATTGTCACAAGCCGTCGGAAACCGGTAACCAAACCGGACCAACAATAATGCTTCAACAGATACACAAAATAAACCGGAGCAGCAACGGCGAACAAATGCTTGAAACATAGCAAAACAGCAAACAAAAACCCACCAAGCAAATCTCTACCTTCTTGAAGAAACGAAATCGAAATCATTAACAAACCTAACAAAAACCCATTATACTGAAAATGAACATGATCAACAATCAATAACCCAGGAGACCAAACCACCAAAACCCAAATCAAATTCCGCTTAACCGGTTCCAATTTTCGAGTTAATCTATAAACACCGAAGAGAATACACAGATCCGAGACGATTACGGTGAATCGTTGAAAGTAAATCACAGATTCGGATTCGTAATCGAGTCCTGATTCAAGATCTACGATTTTCGGATCTACGAGATAAGCGAAGATCGAGAGGAATCGTTCGAAGTAAGCGAAGAAGGGAGGATAATCGAGTGTCCATGGACTGGTTTCGTCGAAGTACCATTTCGAAAGAGGAAGAGAGTGCGTGATCGCGAGCCAGTTACGATGGACTTCGAAATCGGTGCTTCGATACGACGGGATTAGAAGGAGTTTCACGGCGGTGGCGACGGAGAAGAACCATAGTAGAAGTCGCCGGTCATTGTTAAACCGGTGATCCATTTCGGTTAACCGATAGACTGAGAAACATTAAGGAATGTTTATTACAAAACCCATTCGTATGGGCCTTATTTGGGCCACGAAATGACCCAAATATAATTTTAACAAGAATAATTTTTGTCCACATCCTCACAGTTTGTTTGCTAAAACAGTCCAGTAATAATGATTCTCCATATAATGGTAAACTTAATGAGAATGTGAAGAATCTCGTTACATAACTCAGGAATAAGCAAAAGATTTTCCCACACAAAACATACTCGAGCTAATAGAGAGACATAATACTAAGCAAAAGAGAGAGAGAGAGAGAGAGAGAGAGAGAGAGAGAGAGAGAGAGAGAGAGAGAGAGAGAGAGAGAGAGAGTTAACACTTCAAATGTCTTCCTTTATCACCTTCTTGGTTGCCAAAAACTCAACCAAACCTTCCATGATCTGTCGACATACCCATGTCTCATCAAGTGTCCAACCACTTCTGTAGACCAAGCTCTTCCCGCTAGTAGATTTTTGTAGATGTTTTTGTTGAAGAGTTTAGAGATCGAGTTTGTAGATGTTTTTGTTGTAATTTGGGTAGTAATTATATAATTAAACAAAAAAAGTATTAGTAATTTGAAACCATAGAGGGTTGAAACAGAGCCAAGTTGTGTTATGAACAAAACAGAGGAATTTGAAAATCGAAGGTGTTATTTTTTTTTTTTTGGTAATTTGATAATCGAATGTGTTTATGTGTATGTGTTATGTATGTAGTGTGACTCAATATCTATGGTTGAGATATTCAACACCATAATGAGAAATCTTCATAGTGAGCTTTTAAAAAAAGCAACATAAAGGAAGGAGTTTTAAAGTCTAAACATGAATAAAGGAAGGAGTTTTAAAGTCTACAAGATGATTTTGGGATTATTCAAGTCTCAAAAGACAAAGTTATAAAAAAGGAGTTTTAAAGTCTATATGAAGAATTTGGAATTATTCAAATCTCAAAAGACAGAGTTATAAATGAAGGAGCTAGGTCTCCGCCCGCTTGGACAGATGCATAACGAGGTTCTCCTTGGCCTTGTGTTTGGCGTCCATCTCACGCTTCCTCCGCTGAAGATCTTTGAGGCTGACACGAGGAGGCGATTCCTCTTGGTAGTCCACATCAACATCAACATCGTCAACATGCAAGAATCATGTACTGATCAATTTAGGCACCTTAATGTCAGGATATAATCATATCTCATATTAAATATGTCAAGGATCTCGTCATATCTTGGATTACACAAGTCAGAGATCACTAATTGAGTATGTTAAGTATTAGATTATCTCAAGTAAAGGCTTGCAATTGACTCCTATAACATTTGTAAAATTTTGTTTGCACACATTAGTCTACAATTATTGATGGATGATTTGGTTTGAAGCATGCAAGTATGACCCCATTTGACAAGGTTCAATTCCTAGCCTTGCATATATTCTTTTCATTTAGAGAATTTTTATTCTTACTTCTTTTTAACAATTGCTTTAGATTTGTTTTCATTAATTGGTTAATAATTACCTAAAACACACAACATTTTCCTTATAAATGATAAATAACATAAGACTATTTGTATTTTTTGTTTTTGGTCGAAAGGTGATTCTTATTAATTCAAAAATAACTCAAGAAACAGAATATTCAAGTGCTCTCAGAGCTCCCTTTGCCACATAATCCGCCATCTACCCATGGAATAAAAGAAAATGAAATCAAACAACATTCAATAATCAACAATCGGATATCCATTGGGATATCAAATACACAATACACAAGTTCAAACATTTTATGTATTTTTTATCGACAATATAGACCTAAAATGTTTTCTATAGGTAAATTGAAATAAATAATTTCATATTATGCCATGTTCATTGGCAACCTCATGGTGTCTTAAAAAGTGTTCTTATAATATAAAATTATTAAAACACATCCTCTCTCTTCTTTTTACTCAACTTTATATCTTCTCTTTCTTCTTTTTACTCAATTTATACATTCTCTTTCATCATTTCACTCTCTCTCATTTTAAGAACACTCTCTAAAGTATCATATTTTAGACACAAAAACTCCTTTTAAGAACACTATCTCTTCCTTTACTCAATTTTTATTAATTTTATATTTCAATATATCCCACAAAAACACTCTTTTTCTTCCTTTTACTCAAATTTTAATAATTTTATATTTTAAAAACATTTCTTAAGACACCATGCACCAATGAACATGCCCTTATAATACTTATATTGACCCTGACAACAAATAATCCAATGACAGTAGTTGAATTAATCTAATTGTCAATTCCAATTATATGCTCATTTTAACGTAGTTTCTTAGAAAATCAAAGTAATGATAGTGTTCTGCTCGATATATTAAATCAAAAAGGATTTACTCACCAAATTTAGCTCTCCATTCCTTATTATCTACTATATATAATACTATCGGTGGAATTCTCAAGTTAATTAATATTTTGCTTCATTAGCATTTCAAAACTTGTCTAAAGTTCTCAAAATTTAATTGTTTATGTTAAGAAATTTGTTATGATGGATGTGACAAAACGAATAGAATCTAAAGTGCTGAAATAAAATATAAGTGGTTCATTAGTGTTGTTGAGTTGACTATGTCCATGAGTTAAAACGATCGATTTATTCACGATAATTAAGAGAATGTTCAGAATACAACGGAATAGAGGCATATAGAAAATACGAGTACAAATAGTATGCAGACCTATCCGAATGCTCATGTTCGCTAACAATGTGTAATCAGATTCAAAGCAAATTAACAACATTTATAGATTTTCAAACCCTAAACAATATATCGACCATTAAGAGAACGTTAGTCAATCATGGAAACGGAAGGCCTACACATATCGCCATTGCCAAGTGTTAAGTAAAGAATGAAGTAGTCCGTAGATTAAGCGAGTGGTTGTGAAAGTAGCAAACATGAGAACGTTAAATTAAGGCTTCCCATTACTTTTTGAAATATTTATTTTTGGTATTATACTTTTTTACCAAAAAAAAACTAGAGGTAAAGTAGAGAATGAACCACGATGTTCTTTAGGGAATTACTTGGAACCTATGTTGCATGTTGAAGTAATATTTATTTTGTTTCAGTTGCCAATGTATTAAAAACATGATAAACAAAATTAAAAGTACTAATTCTACATTTTTAAAATTTACCTTTTTAACAACCTTTATACCTAATCTCCTCAAAACATAATTAAATCAGATTAATTAGTCTTTTTTCTGATGTTCGTACTCGAATTCCTAATCCTGAGGAATTGAGGAATGAGAACTCTCTTCTTTCGAATGGCTAGGTAATACATTGTTGAACTATACCGGAATTTATAAAAACAAATTGTTGATAAATTTATAATTATAAAATTTATAACTAAAACGATTAAGATACATTTATACCATCTCTCAATTTTATTATTTAGACCTAGAGAAGCTTATGAGCTTATAGTTGAGCTTTATTAGAATTTATGAAGGTTGCACTCCTGGAACTATCCACTTAACCTAGCTTACATACATGAACATTGTATTTTTTTTTTAATCATCAAGAAGTTCTGGGCAGAAACCTATAATCTCCATGCTTAAAATGACATCATGTAAAATGAGCTCACATACATGGACATTGCATTTTTTTGGACAAATATGCATAGCACTTCTTGCTTGTTTGTTTTTTTTGGCCAAAACAAGAAAGTTATTACGGTTTTTAATAATGTTAAAGTAGAGTAAACAGATTTCCTTTTTTCCAAATAATTTGTTAGATTAGATTGATTTAAACAATGTTTTGAAAACCGGATCCGCGATCGAACCGAAAATACTTTTGGGTCATGGATCGATTGGTTTTTTTAAATAGTAATATAAATAGTTTTTTTATAACTATAATATCCAAATATATAATATAGCCTTTGAATAAACATATATTTTTAAAAATTAAGAAAATTATTTTAATAAAAAAAAACTATTCAAAGAAAAATTTATTGAGAAATAGTTAAGTTTATATGTAAAAAAAAAAAAAACTAAACCATAACAAAAAATTAACTAAATTCAAAACTTTTTTTTTTGTGGATAATTAAATTCAAAACTAGAATTTGTTTTTATAAATTTTAATCATAAAAAATTAAATATGAAAAAATGGTAATTTACAAAAAAAAAAAAAAAAAACTTCAAACCCGGGTCAACCCAACCTGGCCGGTTAACGGTTGAACATAATCCGACCCCAGCTCCAGTCCGGTTTTCAGAACACTGATTTAAATGGAACTAGTTATCTCTTGAACAACTTTAATTAGAAATAACTTAAATTAGATTTTGGTTTTGTCATATAACTCCTACCTACCTTTTCAACTGCCCTAAAAGGAAGTAGCTAGTGTCTAAAGCCTAGAGTTACACCATCAAAAATCAATCAACGGCCTGAATCCAACGATTTACATAGATCAAATCCTAACCGTATACATAAAAAAACAGATTTTTTTTTTTTGTCGTCAAAAAAACAGATTTAAAACCCCATGCAATCATAAGATGTTTTTTCATTTAACCGCCACGTATCAAAAGAAATTGTACCTTTAGCTGGCGCACGAGTCAGGATCACCACACACGTGTCAAGGGTAGATTTGTAAATAAATAAAAAAGGTAGGGAAAACGGGAATGGGTGCAGCTGTCATGGGCCATAGAGACAATGACTTCGGTTATTGGGCCTTAGTAGAGGTGATTGTGGGTCCCACCAACTTAAATTTAAGTCCTTTGTCTAGTCAGCTCCAAGTTTGATACTCCCAAAAAAAACTTATAGTGGGTCCCATTTTTTCTCAGTTGTAACGCCTTGTTGTATCGACAGATGACAAGTTGTGTGGTCCTTACGTTTTTCTCTCTCTTTTTTTGGAACTTTATTATTATTGATTACAAAACAACTTTTATTTCTATATGTATTATATATATATAGGTGATAGTATTTTTTTAATGATTTATTATTGGTTTGCCGTTTGTAATGTTTGTCATTGCTTACTCAGATTCATTGGGTGCTTGACGTGATCATAATTTAATTTAATACACTACTACTAGTATTATTGTATGCGCTAGTGTTTTCTTACCTTGGTTTTCAGAAAAGTCCAACTCTGTGTGTTATTTGAAAGTTTCGAATTGAAAAATTATTGATCAAAAGAATAAAAAATGAGTTAATTCAAGTCGGTACTGATATTACTTTATTATTATATATGGAATTTTAACCTAATGCGACCACACGTATAGTTACGCAATTTAATATAGTAATAAAGAAGAACTATGGTCACTACAGAATTTATAATGTAATAAATGAATAAAAAAGGTCGGTCACGCTATGGGTTGATTACAGAAATATACAAAGGCCCTAAATGGTGTTAGTAGAATGGTTCTACTATGGGTATAACCATTTTACTGACACCATTCGTTTAATGATTCTACTGTTAGTATAATTGTTCTACTGTCAGTTTAATAGTTCCACCATTTTTTTTTTGTCCATTGCAAACACGGAAGGTCTAAAAATGTGTTCTTATAATATAAAATTATTAAAATTTGAGTAAAAGAAAGAAAGAGAATGTTTTTGTGGGGTATATTGAAATATAAAATTTGAGTAAAAAAAAGAAAGAGAGTGTGTTTTAGTATAAAATTAGATCTTTTGGAGAGAGAGGGATCTAATATTAGATCTTTTGGAGAGTGTTTTTGTGGGGAAGAGAGAGTGTTTAAATATAAAATTAATAAAAGTTGAGTAAAAGGATAAAAGAGAAGGTATAAAGTATGAGTAAAAGGAAGAGAAAGTGTGTGTTTTAATAATTTTATTTATTATGTGAGATTCTGCTATTGGTATAATGGTTCTACTGACAGCGATTAACTTTCTTTTATTCTGCCAGATTCTGCTAGAAATTTAATCATTCTGCCAGAAGTTTAATCATTCTGCTGTTACCATTCAGTTCTGCCAAATGTTTAATCATTCTGCTGTTACCATTTAGAGCTAAAATATTAGTTTACGTAGGTCTTTCATATGTGATTCCAAATTACATGTTCTAGAACATATTAATTTTGGAATTAGATCGTGTTCTGGAAACATTTTGAAGATCTAATCGGTTGATACAAAAAAAAAAATTTCTTCTATGGTTATTACTATTATTTTATTCATAATCATGTAAATGATATATACAACTTTACTGATATGGTAAGAAATTTACTAATTAGTCCCAAGTTTAATAGAGACGTTTTTACAGAATTTCAAACAATGGATTCAGACCATAGTCTTTAGTAAAATCTCGTTTTAATATATAAATAAAATAAATAAATAAATATTACTCCAATCGTGTTTTTGGATTTTTTTACCTGAAGCATTACACGTGTACGACGAAGTTTCAGTCTCATTAAAAAGTACGAATAACTAGTAATAAAAAAACGTTCTCGAACATGGACAGAATTAATAAAAGTACAAGCAAACCATTAAACAAAACGAGAGGCGATAATAAATTACACACATGGAATGAAACATTGTCCAGGGGAAATGAATCCGAAGAAAAAGCAAGAAAGTACACACAAGAACAAGTTGAATACTAATAAAAATAAAAATTATTTTAGCCCTCAAAATATCAGTAATATAATAAAAAATTAGAAAACTTTAATTGTATATTTAGGAAAAAGTCCATCAATCATGCGTTATGCATGCTATTGTGGCCAACGAATCTCACAAAACGCAAGACTTGTTTGATTCTCCTCCTCGAACGAGATCCACCCAAAATTATTATATTGCAAAAAAAAAAATATTTAATTTCTTGAACATACAAAAAAATTATCAAGAACTAGCAATATTCGTCAATAAATAATTGTGCCTTAATTTTACGTGATATTCGTTTATGTTAATTAGAAGATATACGGAAGAAACCAAAGATCATTGTATTTAAAAACTTCATCGATGAAAATGCATTTGGGTAAATAATAATCAGAAACAAAATGATTTTACTAGACAGAAAAAGACACTAAAGAAAAAGTGAATGAATTATTGAGCTTCAACGGACTAGATCTTTCCAGGTGGTGATGATGCAGTAATGAACGGTTAGGATGTATTATAGAGTACAGTAACTACAGTTGTCTGCGTAACAGGTGATTAACTCAAGTCAACTAGAAAGTCCTAAAACCGGCTTTATAAACGGACACCAAATCAATAAGCTTTCTCCTCCTCTTTCTTCTTCTTCTTCCTCTCTGAGCTAAATCTCGAATCTGCTTTTGAATTCGATTTCAATTTTCAGAAAATCGAAACTCGATTTAGTATTTATAAGGAATGGCTTCGAATTACTCTGCTTTTTTTGGTTACGAAGAACAACACTTTCTAGAATCTTGTTCACTTTGTCGGAAATCACTTGGTCTTAACTCCGACATCTTCATGTATAGGTGATAAATAATTCCGATTCATTAAAAATCGAAACTTTTTTTTCAGATTCTGGATCTGGGTTTTTTTTTTAAAAAAGATTGAAAATTTAATTGTTCTGATTTTGGGTGTTGTGTGATTTTTTTTGCAGAGGAGATAAAGCGTTTTGTAGCAAAGAGTGTAGAGAAGAACAGATTGAATCTGATGAAGCTAAAGAAAGAAGATTGAAAATTTCATCAAGATCTCTTCGTAATAAATCTACAGAAGCAGGAAAAGAATCTGCAACCGGAAAAACCGTACGGACAGGGACTCTCGTTGTGGCGTAGTAGAAGAAATGTTCTTATTACATAAGAATCAATCAAGCAAATAGTTTTTTTTTTTCCTATATATATATATATATATATATATATATACCTTTTTGTCTAGATTAAAAACAAAAAAAAAAGTTTTGCTCTGTTTCAATTATCTTTTTATGGGTCGGAGAAAGGGAATAATAAGTTCTGTTTTATCGTAGATCTTGTGTTATGTAAATGATTGTGGAGTTTGAGAGAGAGAGAGAGAGGGAGAGAAAGTCCATGATTTTGGAATTTGTTTGGTATTTTCACAAGAAACAGAGCAGACTGTATTCGAAATTCAATTTCTTTTCATCTTTCCGCATTTTATTATAATAAAAATCGACAATTTATTCAATCCGGTGTTGAGAGATGTGTTTCAAATATATATAAAAAAAAAAAATGGTTTCGTTCGAGTTTTGTTGCCGGTTTGCATTTCCGACGACCGTAGCTTAAGAACTCCGGCGAGATTATTTTACTTGTGTAATAATGGGCATTTTAAAGGAGCCAATTTGCTCAAGCCATTGACAAAGTTGATTAATCAGAATTAAACAGGTCATAAAATATTTGTAAATTATCTACTAGTACTAGTCATAATGTATGCATTTACTTGCATTTACTTGTTCTTTAGGGAATAAAATATGTGCACATTGATCCGAACATAAAATTTAGTGGTTTATATGACCATAACATCTAGTTTGGTGTTTGTGGTCTCAGTGTATCACCATCCATATTGAAATCAGAACCAATGCAGCATACTTTGAATATAGACTTCAAAATCAATGAGGCATGAAGCTTAGTTCCGTATAACACAAGAAACTTATAAAAAGTAAGAAAAAATCTCAAAGAAAAACACACAAAAATTCTGAGAAATTATAGACAACAGTTAAAACCATATCTGTAAATGATTTAATTAAATTCCCCACATGTAAAAACAATTTCCAAGATCCATGTTTTCGTTTCTCTCCCAAATCACCAAAGAAACGGTTCTATAAATCATTTTCTTTCAAGATTACATACCGAAAACTCATAGTTTTGTCGACCTTTTAATCATTAGCTCTTCTCATGATCCGTCTTATAAGCCCCGCGACCACCAAGAGCTACCGAGATTGTGTTAACTCATTGAACTAGTGAGAGTAGAGCGTATCATTCCTTGTTGTGTACCTTAAACCCAAATATTTTCGGAACATAGGTTTGACTCGGCTTTTGCGGTTTCATGTTCCCATAAGCCATGAAAAACAAATGAGGGAATGTAGTCCCAAAGTACGCTCCATCAATATCTGCAATAAGCATTAAGGAAACCAAAAAAAAAACAAAAAACTAAGACAAGTAGACAACACTCTTGATTTCTTCCAAGCAAACACGCTAATCGCAATGTTCAAACCGAACAAAGGAAAAAAAGGATACTGCCTTGGTATTTAGATCGCGGGTAGTAAATATCCTCGCATTTCGGGCAGTATATCTTCACCGTACTCGACCTCGGGATATCAGATTGTCCAACCGGAAGACAAGATTGCCCGCAACAGAAAACTCTCGGACACCTCCCGAAATCATAGTTCTTATACTTCTCCAACTACATACAATAGAGATTTATTTAGCAAATGATAACACATTAAGGAACAACGCTAAAAAAGAACTCGTTTTATTCGTACCATAGCAGCCATTCCTTTAGTAGTGAGAATGTAACGAACATGAATAAGACCGTATAACATTTCAGCAGCAGATTCAACCAACTCGTTTTGTTCATCAGTAAACATATCACCTGACAAAAATCCCCCCAAAATCAACACAAAAAGATCATCACAAAACTTTCAAATTCAAAGGAAGTTTCTTCTTCTTGACTTACCATTTGATGATTCAATATCTAAAATAAGATCAAGTGCATAATCATAGTAAGGAAATTGACTACTTAATCCACAAAGATTAAAATCATCTTGTATATAATCTTCATCTACTTCACAGAAAAACTCATTCCCTCTCAAATTACAAAACCATGAGATCCATGATGTATAATCATCATCACCTTCTGATCCACTCACTTCTGATCCTTCACTATCCGTTTCAGATTCATCTACACACACAACACACACAAAAAATCAAAACCCAAATCGGAAAAATCCCCAAATTACTAAATTCAACTACAAAACAAAAATCAAAACCCAAATCGGAAAAATCCTCAAAATACTAAATTCAACTACAAAACAGAAACCCAAATCGGAAAAACCCACAAATGTGAGATTTAAGAACAAAAAAGGTAAAACCTTGAGGTGAATCTGGAAGGTGAGATTTAGAATTAGAAGTTGAAGGAAAGGAAGAATCTTTGTCTTTAGAAACGAAAACCCTAGAAGTAGAAGAAGGTGAAGATTTCTTAAGATGTTTATCTAAAGCATCATTGATTCGTTTACGATCAATTGCTCCACTAAGGATCTCTGATCTCGATGATCCACCACCACCCATTATTCCTCCGTTCCGATCCTTGTACATAACTCGATTAGATTCTCAAAGTCTGGGACTTTCTTATCATTAGAGGAAGAAGAGAGGCGGAGAAATCTAGGTTTTTTTTTCTTTTTTTTCTTTTTTGGTTTTGGGTTAATTTGTTGATCACAAGAGAAGAAGAGGTAAAAGAGAGTACTCTGCTTTTCACAAGAGAAGAAATCTAATTTGTTTGTTTTCTTCTCTTTGGAATTTGGATTATGAATTTATTTTTTATAAGTTCTGTTAATTACTCATGGGCTTAAATTATTGGGCCTGGTCTCTTGATCAGATTATTTTATCACCTTAATAGAAAGTTTTGAAAAGTTATGATGATTCTAGATATATCTTAGGAAGAAAGGAATCATCATAAAGTTTCTTTGTTTGTATAAACATGGTAGTAATAATTGATTTGTCTTTTACTTTTTTGTTTAATGATGAGTTGTTTGGTGGGTCTATCCATTGTCTATAAAAACTTTGAAATTGAAAAAAAGCTTGAACTAGAAATTTATAATTTTAAGAATTTGTAAAATAGTCATGAAAATAACCTGAATTTACAAAAATTGACTTGATCTAATTTTATTTTATTTTTTGTTATAACCATAGTTAATATATAACCGTCAATTTGATGGAGCTTGAATTTTTTTGAGTAAAAATTAGTGATAGACACGTAACGGATATCCGATTTTTTTTGTGATACCAATGATCCGTTTTGCTATATCCGAAATCAACACTTCTCCAATCCATAGTTGCTTTGTAGCAATATGGATAGAAGCAAATAGAATATATATTTGTTCAATCCTAGTGGAAACATTTGGACCTATGATTTTTGTTAAAGTTATATTGAACAAAGGGAGACATACGATTTTTCGACGAAAGACTGCATAAAGCATGTCTATATATTCCAAAAAAAAAAAAAAACAACCTAACCAAATTAAATATAGTAGTATCTTTTTAGACTTTTGCCTCTCTCACAACTCAAATTAAAGTTGACTCCTCTTTTTCCACACTTTCAAAAAATCTTGCACCTTTTTCTTCTCAATTCTTCTATTCCTTTCCTCACTTAAACCAGAAAAGAGACAGAGAACAGAGAAAGATAGAGAGAAGTTAAAAATAGAGAGTTTTTTTCTCAATCAATGTCAGCTTCAGTAACTGCGACAACAGTAGCAACAACAACAAGGTTTATAAAGTGTGTCACTGTTGGAGATGGAGCCGTGGGCAAAACTTGTCTTCTTATCTCTTACACAAGCAATACTTTTCCAACTGTATCCATCTCTCTTTCTCTTGGATTTGAGTTTATGTCTTTTTGGGTATTTTTTGTGAATCTTGGTCCTTGTTATTACAGGATTATGTTCCAACAGTATTCGACAATTTCAGTGCAAATGTTTTAGTTGATGGCAAAACTATCAATCTTGGTCTTTGGGACACTGCTGGTAAAAATGCTTTTAATTTAATGTAACAAAAAAAGGATCTTACATGTTGATGGTTTTTGAATTCAACTTTTATCAAATTTTGCTCATTTGTATTCAAAACTAAAATCAGACCAAAAAATGAATCTTGTGGTAAATATATATTACAGGTCAAGAAGATTACAATAGACTTAGACCATTGAGTTACAGAGGAGCAGATGTTTTCATTCTTGCTTTCTCACTTATTAGCAAACCTAGCTTTGAGAACATTTCTAAAAAGGTTCAAATTGTACATTGGTTTATTTTTATTCATCAATTTCTATGTAATGTTAGCTTTGAGAACATTCTCATGGCCTTGTGTATCGATTTTTCTTATCTTAGTGGGTTCCCGAGTTACGACATTATGCCCCGGCCGTACCTATTGTTCTCGTGGGAACTAAACTAGGTGACGGAAAATTACTCAATCTCGAATGTTAGGAATCTCACATTGGAAATTATAAGATTTAAATTACTTGCTCTTGCAGATTTAAGAGAAGATAAGCAATTCTCAATGAATTATCCTGGTGCTTGTACAATCTCTGCAGAACAAGTAAGTTTCCTTAAGATCTTGTATATGATCAAGAACCTATGTTATAAGAATCAAGCTCTTTTACAATTTGTTTATTTTTTAGGG
>OY755204.1:2552170-2683379 GCA_963576765.1 Draba incana | reverse complement strand
CCGACCCGACTCGGTTTCGTTGTACCGATACCGGAATTCGGATTCGCAGTGTATTTCGGATCAATCTTACCGGGAAATCTCGGTCCAGGCTGAGCTATACTAACTCCGGTAGGTATCCGAATTCTAATTCCGCCGCTACCACCACCAGATCCGGCGGTTCCATTCCTATTAAAGAACCTCGGCGTTGTCCTCGCCGCCGAACCACCGCCGCTAAATTGATTAAACCGAGCGGCGTAATTTCCATCTTCGTCTTCACTTTCCTTACTCGGTTTCGTCTCTGTTCGAATCTCCATAGATTCCATTCGCTTAAAATGTACCCAGGAAGAAATAAACCTAGCTACAGGTACAGATCTAGCTCTTTGGATCTCGGTACGGTACCTTTTACGAAGCTTCTCCATCTTGTGACGGCATTGAACGGCGGTTTTCTTCGGCGACGCTTCTGGACAATTCGCGGCGACGGATTCAGCTACTTCTTCCCAGTGATTCGCCTTGAGATTTCCACGGTTTAGAGATAACCATTTCTCTCGGTACGCGTCGATTAACGCGGTTGTTTCTTCGAGAGACCAGCACGGTGGAGGTAACCGTCTTGAGGTTTTTGACGTCGCCGGAACAGAGGCGGGTGGTAGATCTGTGACGGAAGTTGAAGGTGGCGGGAGGAGAGCTAACGGTGGAGATGATTGGATCTGAAGCGGTGATTGATTCGGATCCGGAATTGGATCATGATTCATTGGAGAATCCGGATCAGACATGGATCGATCAAAATTTCTGAGAATTCAGAATTGAAAGAAGAGGAAGAAAAAATGTCAGATCTGGAGAAGAGAAGAGAAATGGCTGTGAAGCGATGGCTTTTCGCGGCGGCGATTTCACGTAATATCGAGAAGATAAGGAAGAGAGAGAGTGTGTGTGTGTGGTGGAGAGGCGCATGTTAGACAGAGGCGCACGTTAGACAGAGTTAGGTAATAAAAGAGCGGTGGTGGCAGATGGTGGTGGGGGCACGGTCGTAAGTGACACGTGGAATAACAATGAAATTTTTGATTGGTTGAATGGAACACACGAGAAGACAAAAAAACGGAACCAAAAGCCACCGTGGTAATCATGGTTTGAGGCTAACGTGAGCCGTGTATGACGGAGCCGGTAGGTAGCGTAGTGTAGACTTTTATGCGAACCGGTCTTGCCGTTTTTGGGACTTTGCTTAATTATTTATCTTTTTTTTGGCGTCTTCTCTTTAATTTGATTTAATGTTCTTAATTAAAGGCCTTAATCCGATTAATATGGGCTCTAGATGCTAAACCAGGCCCATTAATCCAAAGCATCATTTAACAACTTGCTTTAATAGAGAGAATCATATTCCTCAGTGTTAATTATTTTATTTGTTTGGTGCTAAAATTCCTCGTGTTAATTAAGCATAAGAAGTAAGGAATCTTCACGACAAACGACAAACATGTGAGTAGTACTAATCGATAGTGAACGTGAAAGTATTAAACACTTAGCTTTTAACTATTTTATTGATTTTGATTAGTGAGAATGAGAAACACAAGAATTAAATTAAGCTAATTATTCGGTGATTTATCAGCTTTAAAGTGAAAGTGAAAGTATTAAACACTTAGCTTTTAACTAATTTATTGAATTTGATTAGTGAGAATGAGAAACACAAGAATTAATTAAGCTAATTATTCGGTGATTTATCAGCTTTATCTGGTTCTTATCTTCTTACTGAAAACTATTATTCTCGAATCACAAGAGTTTAAAAATTCAAGTGGTGACAGAATGTTCCTTAAAATATTTGGTAGCAAACTTCATCATCACGCATTCTCTATCAAATATTTGTGTGTGCTTGATCTGAAATGTGGATAACCTAAATTTTAGAGCTTAGATATTCCTTGTGACTCAAGAAAGCTGAGAAACATGGACCACAGATTGTTTGAAGCAGCTCGTACTGGAGACATAGATACACTTGAGTTACTCCATCAAGAAGATCCTTTACTTCTCGACCGTCTCTCTCTGTCTTCTCAAGAAAATCCTCTCCATGTCTCAGCCTTCACCGGAAAAGCCAACTTCAGGGCGAAAATCTTGAGCCTTAAGCCAGAATTAGCCCTAGAACCGAACCAACAAGGGTTTAGTCCTCTTCATATTGCTTCAGCTTCAGGGGAAATAGAAGTTGTGAGAGAGCTCCTAAGATTTCAGAACCCCGATTTGATCTGTTTGTTGAAGGATAGAGACGGTTTGATTCCTCTTCATTGCGCGGCGCAAAGAGGAAGAATCAAAGTCATAAATGAGCTGGTTTTGTCTTTCCCTGACTCTCTCAAGGTAGAATCAGCTTCTCTTGAGACACCACTTCATGTTGCTGTTAAAAACAATCAAGTGGAAGCTACAAAGGTGTTACTTGAAGAGATCAAGGAGAAGAACATGGTGCAAGAGATCATTAACCGACAAAATCGAGAAGGCAATACAGTTTTGCATCTTGCAACACTTGGTAAACAGCTTCAGGTAAGTAGTGTTTCTTCTTCGTTACTCATCATATTACAAACCTCATGTGTGAAATGAATATTACACTTTAAAGGTTAAGAACATTAACATTATTTCTCTTAGAGAAAAAAAACGTTTAACATTATTATCATAGAACTTAACTTTACCTAATGAAACTTTAGTTGAAAAATTGTTAAAGAATTCCATAGCCTAATCTCTTCTTTTTTGCTCTTGTTATACCTTTCAAAACAAAAACCTACAGCCACATTGATCAATCAACCTCTAATCTAGTATTTATATACAATTGCTAATTATTGTGTAATATAATTAAGCATGTTCACTTTGAGATGAACACGAGTCAATCCACTCATTGCCAAATATTTTAGTTATTATTTTTATCTAGGATATAAAAATATATGTACCAATGTGAAATATAATCATGTTAACTATGCCATAAACACGAGTCAATCCACTCATTGCTAAATATTTTCGATATTGTTGTTTACCTAACAGATTGTGGAGATGTTGATTGGTGAGGACGCAATAATAAGCGGATCGGTAGATGTGAATAGACAAAACAGAAACTGGTTAACACCGAAAGACATTCTCGACGTGGTTATTGAAACCGAAGGAGGAAATGTTTCCGAAATGTACAAGATTGTTCAAATCTTTCAATCAGTTGCAGCAAGGAATGCAAAGGAGAAAAGCATAACCTCTAAACCAATTCAACCTACTAAAAACCCTTTTCGTCAAATGAAGAATTTTCTCAACCTCGAGATCAATAATTCAACACTTGAACAAAAAGAAACCCTAATGATTGTTGCAGCACTTATAGCAACACTTACATTCACTAAAATCCTTCAGCCACCAGGAGGTTTCAAAAGTGAAGATTCTAATTCTAATGGTAACAACACACCAACAAATGAAACGAATAAAACACCCCGATTTATACAAGGCATTTTCGGTAACAGGACCGACACTTCAGGACAATCAATCATGGCGAGTGCTAGAACCCCTGAATTCACTATCTACGCTGCTTTCAACTCGATCGGGTTCTTGGTTTCGGTTGCTATGATCTCATTGCTTACCAAAAATTCCCCTTTGAGAAATTTCATGAGGCTTTGCATGATCTCGGTAGTGGCGTCTTATGTGATTGCACTCATCTATATAGCGCCCGATGAGTATGTGTTTTACTTGGTGGTTCTATTTTTATCGTTACTCTTTGGTCTTCGCGAGCTTTATAAGTTCGTTAATTCGTTGCTCAAAGGGTATTCAAAAGCAAAAAAATTCAATCACTCTCCTTAAGCTGGTCTTGTTGCTGTTGTTGTTGCTGTATCTTGTTTCTTTCTCATAATTGCTTTTGTTGTTGTGTGTTGTTTCTTTCAATTTGGTTATTTTCTTATCATTGTGAAACTCAATCTTGAAATGTGTTTTTGTTTACTTATATTTATAGTGTGAATTTGACCTTTTAAAGATTAATAAACTTAAATTTGTTCTGAAGACGTGGGAAGTTTTGAAATATTCTGTTTCTTGAATACTTAAAAGTCTTGCAAAGAAGTTTTATTTTCTTCTTCTTTTGACTTAGCAAAAGAGAGAAATGGAGAAAAGAAATCCGTTAATGGACGCTGCTCGAAAGGGAGATGTCGAGTTTTTACTCCGATCAACGGAATCCGATCCATCTCTTCTTCTCCAAGTTATTGTCGTAAACGGCGAAGAATCTCCTTTACATGTTGCATCCATGTATGGACACTTGAATTTCGTCAAAGAAATCTTGAATCTTCAAGAAAATCTTGCAAGAGAACTTAACAAAGACGGATTTACGCCTTTGCATATAGCAGCATCTTTAGGTCATATCGAAATCGTGAGAGGGCTTTTGGAGAAGTTAAGTGGTGAGATTTGTTTGATCAAAGGTAAAGAAAGAAAGATTCCTCTTCATTACGCTACTATGAGAGGAAGATTTTGTGTTCTTGATGAGTTAGTTTCTGCAAATCCTGATTCTCTTGAAGAAGTTACGGCTCGTGGAGAGACAGTGTTTCATCTCGCGGTTAGGTTTTGTCAGTTTGATGGGTTCGTTGCTTTGTTGGAACGTCTCAAGGAGTTTGATAAGGTTTTTGTGTTGAATAAGCAAGACAGTTGTGGGAACACGGTTTTGCATTTAGCTGTTCAGAAACGACAGTACGAGGTATCGGTCTATCGATCTCATTGACTCTTTTTTTGTTTTCAATTTCTGCTTCTTTTGAAAATTTGTAACTAGTATGTTCTGGTGATCAAAACTCGTGGTCCAGCTCGGTTTTACCCGATCTTGGACCGATAAATCCGTGATCTGGGTTGTATATTTTGAGAAAATAAGGGATTAGGCTCGTCATGGACCGTATAGAGCTAGCTATAAACATGAAGATAGTTGTGCTTGAATTTGGCCATTTTTAGATATACAACAAATAAAGTAAAAAATCATACTAAAAGAAGGTTCAATTCGGGTTTTTTTTTGTTCTGTTTGGTTCGGTTTAGTTTATTCGGATTTTACATCCATTGATATGTAATTGCAGGTGATTGACTTGTTGCTTGGCTCTAGAGGTTCTAATAACACAATCCCAAGAGATTTAATTGAAGTGAACTCTCTAAACTCTAATGGCTTCACACCTCTTGATGTGTTACTTCAATTTGGAGGTGAACCAGAAGACGTAGAGATTCATCAGATTCTAGGCAAAGCAGGAGCTGTAAGATCCAAAGATCACAACACAAGGCAAACAACAAGTATAGAGAACGAAACAACATCATCAGAAGAATCTTTGATGACTCACAAGGAATGGCTAGATTACTTCAAGTACAAGAAAGACAGAGTTTCGCCTAACGAAGTTCGCAATGTCTTACTAGTTATCGCGATTCTGATAGCTACAGCGACTTATCAAGCCGCGCTAAGTCCACCTGGAGGTGTATGGCAAGAAGATTATTGCATCAATGGATATTGTCAAGAAACTGATACAAAAGGAAATAAAACCAAACGAATTTATTACGCGGGTACAACGATAATGGGATCGAAGAGTTGGATCTCTTACGGTATTTTCATCTTCTTAAACTCGATCGGGTTCTTCACTTCTATTGAACTAATCTCATTACTCACTAAAGGTCTACCTTTTTACCTTGAGCTACAAGTTTCACTCAATGCTGTCGCCTTGACCTATGGATTTGCAATGGCTGCTCTTTCTCCGAGTTTTGGACTAGGCATGTTCTTCTTGGTGATTTCCGTTGTATTACCTGTCGCAGTAGCGAAAATCCCGACTCTAATCCGAAAACATGCCAAGAAATCAAGAATATCTCCTCTAAGAAGTAGTACTAATACTACAACCACATCCTAAAACCCTAAGTTTAATTTTGATTTTTGTTAACATGTGAAGTTAAAAAAAAAAACCTTAAGGGCTCAATTTCATATTCCAATCTCCTCTGTTTTGTTTCTTGATTCTTTTGTGTTCTTGAGTTGGTACATATGAAGAGATTTGAGTCAAAAGTTGAAAAAACATTTTGTCTTGTTAGGTTTTGTCTATAACCATTATTTTGAATAAAATCTCTTTCACAAGTCTCAGTCTTTTTAGCAACTCTTACATATATAGTCATATTGAGTGTGATTTCTTTTTCGTTACACTCTGTCTCTGTTCTGCACATGTTCTTTTGTTCCCTTTATAGAACAAGAAAACAACAACAAATCTTATTCACAAATCCCAATTATTGTACCTTTCTACTTATTATAACCCATGTTTCTTATCTGACATGGGTTAAAATTTGAATATCAGACAAAAACAAACACATCATAACATTTCAAGTTATTTAAGCTTATCATTATTAGTAACATTTTAAATCTTTTTAGCCAAGCCAGTCTGTAAAATATCAATTATCACATCTGTCCACATCTACATATATATATATATAATATTATTATTGAATAGCTTACTGGCTTGATATTGAATTCATTTCAAATCAAATCAAATATTATTTTTTAGTTATAAAGAATTGACTGTTTTTCCAATTATAAATAACCAATCACTAGATAAATCAAAAATTTCATCACTCAATTTAATAAAATCGTAAAACAAAATCTCGCGTATCGCGTGAATTATATTTTAGTATATATATATATATATATATATATATAGAAATGGTCGAGAGCTTACTGGCTTTATATTGAATTTTCTAATCAAGATTGATTAAGACATGATAAGAGTAACTACCGACTAATCTCTACATCATCTACAGCTACACATTTCATATTAAAAAAAAAACGACCAAATCGAATAAGATTTGATTTATGAAAAGATAACAAAAAAAAAAAAAAAAAGATTTGGAATTGTAATGTGAATTCAAACAGCGAGTTGTTGTTGTTGTTGTTTCTGATGAGAAGAAGCTTCATCATCAATGACAGATCTTGATGATGGAACAATAACAAGAGAGAGAGGTTGATGAAGAAGATTCATTTCCTTTTGAAGATAAGTGAAGTAAGCATTGAATGTGTTTGGCTTCACGTTTAGATCAAACCCTAAACCGAATAAGAAATCAAGCTCTAGCAAATTCATCTCTTTCGTGCTTATTCCTCCCACTTTCGCGTAATACGCATTGTTATAGTACCTGTTACATTAGGGTTTTACATATTCATCAGAACCAAAACAATTTATAGAATTTATAAAAGACCTAGAATTTCAATGAAAACAGAGCAGCCATAAAACAGAGGAATTAATGAACAAAATCAAAATAAAGATTCAATTTTACCATTATGGTTTAAAAAAAAAAGACTCATATCAAAAGAATTCTGTGAAAGAAATATACTTTTTCTGATATTCAGACAAAAGAGAAGAAACAGAGCATTCATGAAACAGAGCATTTGATAGATCATTCAATGAGATGTATAAAAAAATTTAATTCTGAGCTTGACCCTCGATTCAATTTACAATCATGATTCAATAAAACAGAATCAGACAAAAAAAAATTAGTGAAAAAGTATACCTTTTTCGATATTCAGACAAAACAGAGCATTTTAGAAACAGAGCATTTGATAGATTATTCGTTGGTTATGTCTGAATATTTTGAATTCTGAGCTTGGCCCTCTATTCAGAATTTTAGATTTCAATGAAAAAGAAGGAAGAAACTTACAGATCATCGAGGAATTTAGCAGCGACCATGACACTGGTGATAAGAAGACGATGAACATTAAAGGAATTGATGGGAAGTGAAGGTTGTTTATAAGTGAAACGATCGAGATAAACATAAGCAACGACGAAACAAGAAGGACTACAATTCGCGTATTTGAAAATCCTTTCGAGATAGCTTTGAATCGTTATGGTTGGTCGACTCACTCCGTGGAATACAGAGACTCTCTGTGACTGAGTCGTGACTCGGCGAGTTAGATCGTTTGACTCGGCGACTCGTTCTAGTAATGAAGATAAGAAAGCTATTAGCTTTGGCATTACTCCTGGATTCCCAAGTTCCGCCATTTTTGTGTGTGTAGAGAGAGAGAGAGAGAGAGAAAGAGATTTAGTTTTGTGTGTGTTCAGACGAAGAAGAGTCTCTGCTTGTTAATGGCGTGTGTTTAAGCTGGTTGTTATATTGGTTGATTATTATTTTTTTATCATCTATTTGTTTTTTGTTTTTTTTGTACTTATTTAGTAATAATTTTTTATTAGTTTATACTCCTTATAGTTAGTTTTTGATTTTTTTTTGTTAATCGTTATTCTATGAAAAAGGTTAATTGTCCGTTTGTTTTTTTTTTGTGATTTTTTTATATATTTAATTAAGTTTTTTTAATTTAATATTTGATATTTTTGAAACAAATTGGTATAAGCATTTCACATTCTGAAGGCGGAGATTTGTTTTTGTTTAATTTAATAAGTAAGTGCATTTTTTTCCTGATGTAATTTTTTTGTAGGAATGTGTCACTTTTGGATTTTCAATTGTATTAACTTATTGGTCATTAAATATTTGTTCTATCACCGTCGGCGGTGGAACCGAAAAAACCAAAATATTTCAAAAAAAATAAGTAAATATATATATTTTTTTCGGTTAAAGAATTCATTAGTATATTGAACAAAAAGGGGAAAGTGGGGATTTCATTTTGTAAGTTGGGGTTCATGATTATTGAATTTGAAAACTTAAGTTGTAACAAGAGGGAAACACAATTAATGGAATTAAACACCATGTATCAAATCCACGCAGATAAACGTAATATCGTATCCTAATTAATACTCATGCAATTATGAATATAGATTTGATTTTAGAAAATTATACGTGAATATTTGCTTAGAGTTATGTGAAAAAAAAATATAAGGAAAATGTATAATTATGTGTGCCTTAATTTTGTGGTTTGTAATTGTGGAGATGGGATCCCATACTGATCATGTTACAAGACATGTGGGGAAATTTATTTAAATTACAAAAGTCACGATAGTGATCTACCGAAATGCATGTGTTTCTAATAATGTGAATCAATTCCGATCTGGTAACATTACATTTAATCCATCCCTTCTTTATAACCCCAACAAAAATTTGGATTTGCTAGAAAAAGTTATAGATATGAATAAATAATTGCTTGATCTAAATCTAAAATGCCAATACAGACAGCTAATTTGGACGCATTTAGACAAAGTTCTTAGAACAACAAACCCAAAAAGTTAAAGAGCAAAAAAAGAAAAGAAAATTCAGAGGAGGTTTCACGTTAAGGAAAAAAGAAAAGAAAAATATTTTAACTTTACAGGACGATGTCAACTTGTGTGATCATCCCTTAACTAAAACGTTTAAAAATCATTTCCAGTATCTTTGCTTCAGTTATATATCAAATTTATGAAACTAAGTTAAGCATGCAGGTAGAATGAAAATTGTGAAAGATATTTTTAAATTAGTATTTATGTTATCTAGTTATATAAGTTAGCATGTGAATTCCTTATGACTTCTACAAATTTTTGTCTTATAAACAAATAAATTTCAAATAATGAATGTTATTTTTTTTTTTCAAATCAGTATTTGTTCGGACATAAATCATAATCTCCTAGGATCCGGAAGTAGACTTAATCTATTTTCTTTAGAAATAGTACTCATCTCAAATAGACTTAAACTAGTGACCTTTTTTGGTTACTTTTACTATATAAAACCTTTACAAGAAGATTTGTTATATGTTTTTGGCAAACATGATTTCAATAATGTGTTCCCAAGTTTACATTTTGTTAGATAGTTGTATTTTTGTTTATTCACGTTTCAGTGTGTTTATAATGCATTCTCACCGTTTTACGTGAATTACAATTTAATTTTTGATGTATAACTTTGTAATCTTATTAGTAATTTATTTCTTAAATAACCTTTAAAATATAGTTACAGCATACATGAATTAAGCATAGAAAATTTTCAAAAGTGCAAGGATTTGTCATTTGTTTTACGAAGATACTATCTTATTTATTTGAGGCCTTGTGATATGTGATGTGAGTACTGATCGTATACTTGATATAGTACCTGAAGTGACAAAAACAAACAATTAATTAAACATGACAGCTAAATTAGATGTTAAATTTTGGGACTGGAGTGATTAAAAAGTAAAGCATGTCTCGTGAGAGAACTTAAGAATATATTTTTATACATATCGATATGATTTTTTTTTGGGTCTTTTATCGATATGATTTAATTTCAGAAATATTATAGTATATAGGTTTTGTAGCATTTGGGGACATCAATAACTGCGTAACGTGTCTCTCGCTTCTCGTATCTTTTTCGAACCCAATTTCCATGTGCTACTCCATGTGATCCTCATCCTCCCTATCTTTCAAATACTCTTTTTTGTAGTTTAATTCATAAAATAGTCAAAAAAAGTTATGTTATATTTGAACAAAAAAATTACATTTAATATTGATAGATAGTATAGACCTAGTCTAGTTGATGCATAATATTTCCTCGAATTACATAAAAAGATGGACCACATTACTTGCTAGCTTATACAATTATTTGAAATTGTGAAATTGGTTTGTGAAATTGAAGTTTATATTCAGTGAAATAAGTATTTTACTTTTCGTTCTACAAAATATGTATTATTTATATCAGACCGAATCATTTTTATTGTTGAAGATTTTATTAGACCAATCCATTTTCCTTTGGTGGACCTAGCTTTTGTAAATTATCCATTTCATTTCAAATTGCATACGATATTTTTTCACAAATATCTTTTAAGAATATCGAGATGCAAAATAAAACCAATCGGTCGTGAAAAAATCAAAATAATCGTTGTAATGTTGAGCCGATTATGGGCCTAACATGGGCCGTTAAATGAAATTTCTACTTCCTCAATAATTCCACTTGTAATTTTGATCCAAGAAAACAAATAATATTTACCATAATAATGTTGAAATGAAGATAAACCCAAACAAATTTATACATATCTCTCTTACTTTCCCAAAAGAAAAATCAATTATAAAGAAACTATTGTATAATGTAGATCCAAGAAAAGAAAAAGAAATCTTATCATAATAATGTTGAAAATGAAGAAAAACAAAAACAAATCTAGACATCAGATAATAAATCTTTCTTTTTTGTCCCTCAAGGTTCTATGTATGATGCCATGATGTTGATATTGGTTGAGAGAATCAATACCCGATAATACATTTCTTACTAAAATCCAAAAGAAACAAAAAACTTTATGTTTCTTCGTCTTTACTATTATTCCACAAAAATTATGTCATGTTTAATATAATTAATGAGAAGTGATAAAACGAACTGTGTAATATTAGGTGGACCAATATACATAAGTGTAAAAAGTGGAGGAGATGTGTCAGGGCACAAAATAGGTGGTTTACTCAGTTTACTCACACTCATCTTGTGTCAGGCACACATTATAAGCAGCGAGTCACATGCCATGACTATGTTTTAAGGAGTTCACCACTAGCCATTAGCTTTTTTACCATCTATAAATATTTGTAGTAACCATCTCAATGTTTAAATCAAACCTAAGTATCTTTCTTTAGGTTTCTTTTCAGTTTGATTTCATCAAGTATAAAAGAAGAAAGAGAATGTCTTCAATAATATTTGACTGTGTTCTCTATTACAATGGTGGTTACACTGCATTTGCAATATCTTTCAAGAACGAAGGTGATGATGACGATGATGTAGTCTATGACTACGCTCCAGCTGCATGAGTGATGAGTCAACCATCTATAGTTATAAAATTTTCATAGGCAAGAGAGAGATATTATATATTATATAAGCTTTATAGCTAGCTAGATATATAACCCTAATCATCATCATATGTGAGGTATGTTTATATACACCATGTGCTAGTTTGTAGTTAGGTTGGCTTTTGAATTTACTTGTTACTACATGTAACATTATAATAATATAGTGACCTTTGTTTTCTTCTTTTTATTGGCTTTGTGGCTCCTATCTAAGTATGTTTCGTTTGCCGTAAAGGGTTTTCTTTTTTATCTAATTTTGAGCTCAAACTTTCTTTTCGTAGAGAAAAGTTATAGTAGAACATGTTTAGTAGCTAAGGATGTAATCTTCAAAATTGAAATTGCATGTGTCGTTTTCTATAAAGTTTTTAAATCGGTTTAAAGATTGGATTTGGGAACATGTAGCATGTTTAAATTTGTTGGAGTATATATTTATTCTCCTATCAAGGAAAAAGATCGTGCACCTATAAATATTATTAGTTCTTCATCTAGTAAGTAGTTTTGCTTCAGAATCACTTTAGCAATTAGGTTTTCTCTCTCGATCGAAACTCAAAACCAAAACACTGAATTTTTCAACCGAATGAACTAGCAAGGACAATATATAGTACATACATATGTAAATTATAAACAAAAACTCAAGAATATATAGTAAATCACATTCTTGAAAGCACATGCAATGTATCACACACATCGATCTATTTGCGCGCATATACATATCTGTCTATATATTAAAGATTAGAAAGAAGAGAGACAATCATGGTCCGGAGAAGTGGAGTCATCAGAAGGAATGTGGTTGTGACGACCTTCATAAGTAGTAATCACCATTCTACAATCTTCAGATAGTCGCTCCACTCTCTTCTTCACTCTACAGTTGTTGTGTGTGCATCTATAATAACTCCTGTATATATACAATACATATTTCCACATATTTATTCATCTTTCAACATTACTCATAATTAGATTGAACTAACTATACAAAAAAGGAAACAAACGCGTAAAATTTTGTGGAAATATGTGTAGACATTGCACAATAAGAAAGAGATAAAAATAGAAACCATTTTTTTTGTATTCTTAATGATGATGATATGCCTACTCGAGGGACGTACGATACATACTAAAACTGCAACCTACGTACAAAAAATATTCGGAGTATGGAAGAAAATATATACATATATATGTATAAAGATCGTATTAAGTTGTCATGTCTAGTACATGTGCTAAGGTTCGACAACAGTCTAAAAGAGAGAATATTATGATGCAACTAGATTAAGTTCCTATGTACCTCAGCTTTTATGAAACTATCAATCATATCATCAATGTGATTATACTATGTCTATGATCATTAACCTAAGAGAATGTTATTAATTAGGAACTATTGGTAAAGTTAATTAAGACTAATAGGGTTGATTAATCATTCAAATTTTTTGTATTAATGTGGTAAATACCTCGGGTGAAGACTGTTCTTGACGACTTTCTGACCATATTTACGCCATTTGTAGCCATCGTCGAGAACATCAACATCGCTTTTTGTTTGGAAACAGAATCTTGGCTCTCTTAGTTTCCTCCTTATCTTCACTTTGTTCTTCAATTCTCCACTTCCACTACTTGATCTCCACCTGAAAATGAAACCACTCCATAATGTATTAGAAACGTTATGTGCATACCTTATGTTTGATCTTATGTAATAAGTTGTATATAGTCTATCGTATAATTTGGATCATAACTTTCTTAATTAGCTTTTCAAGAAATAAAAGAAAAAGAAAAAAAAACATGGATTCATCTTCGAATTTAAGGAGCTAGATTACCACGAATTAGAATGGCCATCCTTGTTGATTCCACCTCTAATATTCTCATGATCATCATTAACCACCTTTGTTCCCAAGGGTGCTCCACCCTACAAAAATCATATTAAAACACTCCAAATTAAGATCAATCAAATACAACAAGACAATCACATATATACATACACACATACATGTATAAAGAAAAGAGAGATCATAAACCTGAAGATTATTAGAAAACCCTAGAGGTGCATGAATAGTAGTTGTAGTAGCATGAGTAGTAGTTGTAGTAGAGGAAGAGTTGTGAATTGGGAAAGAAGGAGAAGAGGAAGAAGAAGAAGAGAAGAAACTTAAGACATTTGTTTCTTCAAATGGAACTAGGAAGCTCATATTTTCTTGTTGTAGATCGTAATTATTGACTACTAGCCTTCTTCCTCCTCCTTCCATTTTCTTAAATCTCAGATCTCTCTTTTTTTCTGTTGACTATTGTGTACAATTTTTCAATAGTGTATCACACTAAAAAAAATTCTATATATATATATATATATATATTAATAAAGTTAAATTGTTACTTTGACGGTTTATCTTCTCTTGCTTTCATATAAAGAGGTAGGGTTTCGTGTGTACCTTCCCACACGTGTCAAAGACCCTCCAAACGTATCATTTGTACCATTCGTGTCTTTGGCAGTCAACTTCATGTGTAGTGTTTTTTATGTTTATAAATCATATCCCTAACCAAACAAAAATTTATGCCATTATATGTACTTGAGGAAACTGTAATTCTCAAATTTTGTTCGTGGAATTATTTTTTCCTTAAACAATCTTTCACCAATGTTTCTTAAATCATATTTTCCAACGATTTAAGATATAAGTTGACAATGATGTGTGGAATGTTATCTTCCCTATCACCATGTTTATTGGGTACTTTATTACACAATTAACGACTTAACTTTCATTTGTTTAAGCAATCAAGTAACTTGCATAATTAATTAAACCTAACCATTCCCTAATGAGGCCAAAAAGGGTTTGGGGATATTGGACTGATTATTATGATCAGCCTTCTGAAGCAACCTATAGAATATACAATCTAACAAATTAAATGAATTACAGATATTTCTCATCTTAATCAATTTATAAATTTGGGACATTTTCATTTTCACATGACAAGTTTATAGAGACAGAGAGATAGAAAAATGTCAAGGAAACAATCGAGTGTGGTGGAGGTACATCAAAGCTTCCATCCATCTCAAGATGTGTCCTAAAGCTGATGATGGAAACGACACCCACAAAAGTTACCTCTTCCCATATCGTGTCGAATCCACCTTCATAATTTTTGTTTGTAAATTAATATAATCCTAATTTTGTTTATTCTTCTTTGGTTGGATCATCTCAAGAAATTGTTTTACATATAAAATGTTTCATTTTCGTTAGACGTTGATCATATGATAAAAAAAAACTCTAAATATTGATTTGTTGTCTTGAAATTATGTCTACCAGCCAAATAAATCAAATTGATCGGTTAATTAAACCCAACTAAAATTCATCACTTGCGTAGATTCATTAACTTAGGTAACCATTGACTACAAAATTATTTGCTAATCAAATTTAGCTACTTTAATCATTATCACATTTTTTTACAGCATCGTGAATTTGAAAAACTACACACAGCAAGGAAAAATAAACCTGGAAAAGAGCAGGCCAACTCTCTGCACAACAGCAACACAAAGCAACAATGACTAATAATAAAAAGCATATAATATTATCATTTTTAAATATATTTTTTTGACAAAATCATGAAACATGATTAGGTGGATTAAACTAAAACTGTTTTATTTTATCGGTTCAATCCGTTCCGTAATTAACTATCTACACAAAGAGGAACACTTGCCTAAACAGCCATTAAAGGAATTATAATAGTACCATTAGTTAATGGATCGTATTATTCTTACCGACACCAAGAATATTGTTGGTTTTCACTTTTCATGTACAACATGGCCAAGTAATTTTCAATAGCAAAGGACTTCTTATCATTTTCATATATATATATGTTTTACAATACTCTTTTTTTACAACATGGTTAAAATTGTAAATACAAACGCAAAAGATAATCGAAACATTTACATTTTGCAAATGATTTGATACAAAATGTTAGCATAAATTTTAACATGGCAAATACGAATATTACATTTGGAATAATCAAAAGATGTAAATGAAGGGAAAAGGTATACAAAAGAAAGGCATAATTAATTAATTGTAAAGATCATAGGTTAATGAAGCAAAGAGACAAAGAGAGGAATATTAAAGGTTATATAATAGGGGATGAATTCCATGCAACAATGATTACAAGTTTCAATCAATTCGTAAAGAATTTTCCACATTTAATGATGGGGATATTTCTAAGGCATCTCTCTTCTGTCTTTCTTATTTTTTCTCTCTTGTAGGTGCCCACTTTGTCTACCCTCTTCATTCTCAATCTTTCTTTTCTACATCTTCTTTGAAATTAAAGTGGAGGTTCTCTACAATAAGTCTCTCCTGAAGAGAACGACTGAACTAGGTGCACGGTGAAACAAATTTGGAAGTGTTAACCCACCTAACTTTTGATATTGTATTAAACCAAAAAAAAAAACTTTTGATATTGTATTATTCTAATTTTTGGTTTAGAAGACATGTTGACAAAAAAAAATGTATTGCCACTTTTAGGTATACTCACATAATATATCAAAATTATATCCAAAAATGTGAATATGGAAGCTTTTTTGGAATTGGTTAGGGTTTGGGGATTGATTAAGACCCAACGGGCATAATGAACTAGCTCACTTCGATTTTCTTTCTCCCATAGATCCAAAAAACATGAGCACATTTATAGATTTACCAAACATAAAGCTAATGTTACTTTACATGTAGTAAACAGTAAACATAAATCTTGAAACAGAGGAATATTTTTACTTAGGTTCTTCAGTCCATCGTCTCTTAACTTCAGATTTGGATCTAACTTCTTTAAGATTACCATCTAAACCATAATCTCTCTCCATCACAAGATTGATTCCTTCATCAGAATACCATCCAACTCCAATGCACAAGACTCCATCTTTCTTCACATCTACGTAAGTGGTCACACCACCTGGTAACCACATTACAGACACATCTTGCATATCTACCACCTCTTCTTCTCCAAACGAAACCGAGCTTTCCGGTAAATTCCTTCTTTTAAAAGCTTCTGTGCATAGGTACACATATGGAGTGGCTTCATCTGCAAACTCGAGCTCATCTTCTCCGTAGATCGGAGTTGCACTTACTTCGAATACTTTCCATGATCCTGTTAGGTCCGATGGTTGCGTGCGTTTCCTCTGAGAGAACGGTTTTAACTCCAATGGTGCATCGTTGTTACTGAGACATATCGTTAGGATCAGAACTCATTGACATAACAGAACAGTAAATGATTTAGGTTAGAGACTTAGAGTTACCTTTGATCTTCGTAATTCGAAGGACTAACCCATTGTTCTTCGTAAACACCAACTCTCATTATCTGTATATCCGCACCACCATTGGCGAATTCTATCGTATGGACTACTCTCAGTCTCTTATGGCAACCCTTCACCAAACACTGGCCATGAAAGAGCAATGAGCCATTTCCTTATCTCTTAAAACGCGACAAAAACCAAACTAATGTAGACATACCTGTTCAAACTTGAAAGTCGGTGTAAGGTAATAGTTCGATTCACTGACTTCCCCAACAGGAATTGTAACTGGACCTCTCGAATACGACCCATCCTACATATCAACCAAAATAAAACAACCGAGGATTCAAACCGACTAGACATTGTACAAGATGATCTAGAACATTGAGCAATACCTCGAAGTAAACGAGGCCAGGCTCGTCTTCCATGGAATCTTCTTCCATAACATCACTAGCTTTCAAGTTAAAAGATTCAAACTTAGGTAAAAGGCTATCTACACCACTCTGGTCTACCAATACCACATCTCCAACCTCAGACCTCTGAAAAAACTCTCCATGAGGATTCAAAGTAACCCAATTGATCTTCCTCTTAATCTCGGATGGTGTAAAAGACGGTAAGGCTTCGATTCGAGAAAGCGTATAACAATCGTAAAGATTCTCGTTCTTCTTCCCTACTTCAAGAGGTTCCATTTCTGCAGTAATTGGTGAAAACACAGCTCCTACTCCTTTCCATATCCCACTTACACTACTCGCAAATGTTCTCCAAATTGGCTTTATCACAGGCTCCTAAGCAAATATTGTTCATCGATTTCGATTTCGATTACACAGAGCAAATTACACAATACGAATTTGAGAAATTGAGTGATTGAATCGAAAACCTGAGTTTGAAGAACAGTTTCAGTCTCGATTAACATCGTCCTTGAAACCAAAACCCTACCGAATTTTCCCTTTCTTCCTTGACCTAATCGCTTACCTCTTCTTCTTCCTCCTTTAGGGTTCGATTTACGCTTCTCTTTCTCCGCGATTTCGTTATCGACGCTCCATACGTTTTCTTTGTTACCTTTTAGAGTCGATTTCGCTTTGTTTCCCGGACGGCTGTTTCCGTCGTTTGGTTTGTAGCTCTGCGCGACGATTTTTCTCCCGTCGGCGTTGTTTGGTCGCCGGAAATCGAAGATTGAAGGCATTCGAAGAGCATTTTGAAACCCTAATTGGGATGGAAATGGAGAAGAAGTGAAGCTTTTGCAGAGATGTAGAAATGGCGATTGCATCTTCTTCTTCTTCTTCAGAGTGATGAGAAGAAAAGCGAAGGAGTTACAGAATCTTCGATTGTGTTGAGAATTTAAATGGGCCGTTATTATAAGCATAGGCCCATAGTATTTAATGTTTTAGCCCAATTAAGCCCAAAATATGGTCCGGTATGAAAATATTAATGCAATTTTTATTTTTCAAATTTAAAATTGGGGAACTATAAAACTGTGATTGGCTAGAAAGGTTACTGGTAATCGACGTTTGCTTTAAGGCCGACAAAGTTTATGGACCACGAGGAGTTGAATAAAAAGAGTAGGTTCTTTTTTATATTTATAGCTCAAAAGGTGTAATGATATGACTTTTTCAGTTTTAATTTTTTAAAAATGTTAATACCTTTTTGGTGTGTATTAATATATTAGTTCATATGTACATGCATATTGGAGATCAAATTCAAATGTGAGCAATCTCAAAGCTAGTATATTTATGCTTTTAGAGAACTTATTGGGATGAAAATTAGAATGATAAAGATAAATAGATCAAAGAGCTTTATTCAAATGCAAGAACAAAATGGTAAAGATTGATCTCATAAAATGATAAACAGGGAGAGTTGTTTTCCACGTAATAAAGGTTACAATACATAATACCATAAGAAGCATATTTATAATCATCTATTTGCTAGGAAAAGCTAAACATATGGACTTGCTAATACTTTATTATGCTTGTGTTGGACTTGTCTCATGGATTTAATATGGAAAACTAAGATTGAGACGAATTTTGTTTGGAGACCGAATGAGATGAAAAAGTAGAAATAAACTGAGATCGAATGATCGAAATAACTAACCGGTATTATTGAAATTAATAAAAAAAATTGTCAAGAAAAAAGTTCTAGAAATTATTGATTTTTGTAAATATATTTGCGAATGTAGTATTTTGTATTTATCCTAGTTTAGGAAATTATGTTACTTACCTCTCTTTATAAATCTATGTATTTGTAAATTAGTTTCATTTTTATGAGAGGCAATAACAGAGTTCTTTCATAATACATGTGGGTTCGTGATATTCTAATAGGTTTTAAACAATAATATTATGTTGGTTGATGCATTGGCGATTTGGCGCTATTGGCTAATGAAGCATGGCCCGACAAAGGTCATCGAATAGTAGGGTTTTTTTTTTTTTTCTTGCGTAAAGCAAAAGCAAAGTATAATAAAAAAACACTTAAACGAAAATAATACTGATCATAAATATCTTGTTGACAAATTTGACAGCGGAAGAAACATACATGAATGCCATAAACTAAGAAGAGCTTTGACCAAATCTTAAGGTAAATGAGCTTTGAGAATCAGAAGAAGATATGTATTTATTCCAGCTAGTGCAACGGTTGTATCCGTTGTCTCTAATTAGCTTCATGGTATTTTATTATTATTTTAACAATATAATGATGATAATATAAAATAAGTATGGAACAAAGTTGATTGTGTTGGTTTTGTAGTCAGTCGACAACCCAAGATTTACTTCTTTGTTATTCATTAATTCAAGAACAATTTTACAGTTTTGTCTGCCAAATATTTGTAGGGGTTGGATCCCCCCTCGAAGAATCGATAAGCCTAAACGACGTCGTATTCGCCAAAACGGCCCAATAGTCAAATCCAGAAGATAGCGGCCCATTAACGGTCCATTACTGTTCATCCGAACCGACCTACTTTCTCTATAAATAAACATGTACCCCTTCACTTGTGTGGGATGGGAAAAACTTTGTAAAACGCTCTGATCTTGATGAATAAGAACCCTAGTTCATAATCTAATTCTAAATCTTTCTAAGTGTTTGAAACCCTAAAGGAGCTCTACTTCATAAGAATCTTCACAAATTCGATTGTGTGTATTTCCAGCACGCACAATTTGGCGCTAGAAGGAGGGGGCTACTCGCAACACTAGCTTCATACACGAAACAAACGCTTAGACAAACTCGTCAACATGTCGATAACGAACCCGCAGTCTCCAGCGACCGAAGATGGTTCAGGTCCGAGCGAGCCCATTGTAGCCGGGCTAATCGACCAGTCCGCATTGGAGGCGGAAGCAGGCAAATCTGTCCCTACAGAAAACCTGGCAACCGCCAGTGCGAACTCGACCGATCCGGCAACACCGCAAGCTTTCGATCAGCTCAAAACAATGCTCGAGCAATTGCTCAAGCAGTCGCAGAAACAGGAAACTATCAACAGCAACCTGACTGCCGAAATCAGGGCCTTGTCGACAGCTCGTCAGCCTCAGAGTCTACCTCAGGATGTCGCACGTCGTGTCACCCCGATCGCTCTTGACTTCTCCCCAGCGGCCTCGCCTTCAGCTCGCGGGGCTCGCGAAGATCATACGCCAACGCCTCTCAGAGATGGGGCCGTCCTTGTCGCAGATGCAACAGGCGGTATGGTTGCAATCACAGACGCTCGACCCAATCGGCCGACCAGTCGAATCCAAAGTCGGGATGAGGGCGAAAACGCAGAAAACATGCGATGGATGGATCAGGCTGAAGCCCCGACCAATCGTGGAGCTATCGCTTCGCAGCAAAGGGAGATGGACGAACTCAAAGCCATCACGAAGCAGACAGCTCGCGATCTCAAAGATATGCGATCGCAAGTCTATCGCGCAACCAGCAAGGCGCCAGAGATCGACCGTGTTCTTGAAGAAGCTCGCACCACCCCTTTTTCCGAGCGAATAACAAAGGCACGTCTGTCCGATCCGGGGAAGATGAAGCTTTCTATTTATGACTGAAAGGGCGACCCCACAGAGCTTATTAGGGCCTTCTCGATCGGCATGGCGCGAGCCAAGTTCCGACTCGACGAAATCGACTTTGGCTGCTGCCTCCTCTTTGTAGAGCACCTCAAGGGGGCAGCTCTCTATTGGTTCACAGGAATAAAGAAAAATTCGATCGACAGCTTCGCCCAGCTCTCCGAAGTATTCCTAAAACAATACGCGATCCTAATCAAACGCAGGTCGTCTGAGGCGGATCTTTACACCTTGTCACAAGCAGCCGGCGAACCCTTGGGAGTCTTCATTGAGCGCTTCAAGGCAATGCTTACTCAAGTGAAGGGAATCGATGACCAATCCGCACTTAGCGCTTTGCGTAAAGCCCTGTGGTACAACTCGGATTTTTGAAAGGAAATGACAATCAATGAGCCCTCCTCCATTCAAGACGCGCTCCATCGCGCAAATGGCTTTGCAAGGAACGAGGAAGAAACGCGGGTTTTGGACCAAAAGTATGGAAAAACAAGAAGTCCTAATCCGCGAGAAGCCCCACCGACAAAAAAGAAGAAGCAAAACGACTTCGTGCGACACGAAGGAGGCTTCAAAAGGGCCCATAACTATCAAGTGGACTCGCCCGGCTACGGTAGAGGAAGAGGGCGAGGCCGCGGAAATGGCGCTCCAAGCCGCGGTTATGGCAACACATGGACAAGGAACTTGCAGTACGACGAATCCGCATATTGCGAACTGCACAAAATGGGCGGATATTCGACAGCTAATTGCAGAGTGCTCGGAATGAGACTCGCAGCGAAGCTAGCCGCAGGCGAACTCAGAGGAAACATAAACGTTAATGATTTCCAGCTCGAACAGTTCGACGATGCAAGAGAGCAAGACCACTCGTCCGGAGACTTTAACAAGAATAACAAACGAGACAAGAGGAACGAAAACGAGGCCCACCTCGGCAGAAGAAATAATAACGATGGCCAAGGCGGCTCGAAGCAAAAAATCTGCAACATGATCATGGGCAGCTCGCGCTATTGCTCGAACACCATCTCTTCTATCAAAGCTTATCAGAGGCGAGCCGAGGTAGGAGCGAACAAGCCAAACCCGTCGAAGTTTCCAAACAATGTCATCCAGTTCGAAGAGAATGAGATTGACGACATCGACAAACCGCACGACGATCCGCTTGTCGTCCGACTCTCCGTCGCAGGATGGGACACGGGTCGCGTTCTGATCGATACAGGAAGCACAGTCGACATCATTTTCATAGACGCTCTTAAGCGTATGGAAATCGACCTCGCCCAAGTCGAATCCTATCCTAAACCTTTAACCGGATTAAATGGCGAGACGACAATGACACTTGGAACGATCAAACTTCCTGTGCGTACGGAAGGAATAATGAAAATATTAGAGTTTGCGGTATCGGATAACCCGGCAATTTACAATGTGATAATGGGAACCCCTTGGCTCAACTCGATGCGCGCAGTCGCCTCGACATACCATCTCTGCCTTAAGTTTCCTACGAAAGGCGGGATCAAAACGATCAAAGGGAGTCAGGCAGTGTCGCGATCTTGCTTCATGGCCGCGCATAAACTAAGAAGTCGCGCGACGGAACCGATTCCAAGCGAGCCGCAGAAAAAGATCAAAACAGACAGCGAACCCGTCAAGGAGATCTCAGACCTGTTATAGCAGCTACAGACCGCGGAATCCGCCGAAGAGGAAGGAGCGGGTCCAACATGCGAACCCGTCGTATCGGTTTGCATAGACGACGAATTCCCAGAAAGACGAGTAGAAATAGGCGCGACACTAGATGAAGCCGTCAGGCTCGACCTCGTCAAGTTCCTTAGAAAGAACGTCGATACATTCGCATGGGCCGCAGAAGACATGCCCGGGATCGATATCGGCATCATCAGTCATGAGTTGAACGTAGACTCAACCTTCAAGCCTATAAAGCAGAAGCAAAGGCGACTCGGTCCTTATAGGGCTCAAGCAGTAAACGACGAAGTCGACAGACTCTTAGAGGCCGGCTCAATCTCTGAAGTCAGATATCCGGACTGGCTCGCTAACCCAGTCGTCATAAAAAAGAAAAATGGCAAGTGGCGAGTCTGTGTAGATTTCACTGATTTGAACAAGGCATGTCGAAAAGATAGTTTCCCTCTTCCTCATATCGACCGCCTCGTCCAGGCGACGTCTGGGAACAAGCTGTTGTCCTTTATGGATGATTTCTCTAGCTACAATCAAATCTTCATGCACCCCGGAGATCGCGAAAAGACTTCTTTCATTACAGATCGCGGGATCTATTGCTACAAGTTCATGCCTTTTGGCCTTAAGAACGCCGGGGCCACTTATCAACGACTCATCAACAAAATGTTCGAGGGCCTCCTCGGCAAGACGATGGAAGTCTACATAGACGATATGCTCGTCAAGTCGCTTGAGGAAAAAGACCACATCGGCCACCTCGCAGAATGCTTCGCGCTGTTAAACAAGTATAACATGAAGTTCAATCCGGCTAAGTGTCACTTTCGCGTAACATCGGGCGAGTTCCTCGGCTATATAGTGACCCGTCGCGGGATCGAGGCGAATCCAAAACAAATCCGCGCGCTCATCCATATGGCCTCGCCTAAATCAAAAAGAGAAGTCCAGCGGCTAAACGGCAGAGTCGCGGCATTGAACAGATTCATCTCGCGCTCTACCGACAAATGTTTGCCTTTTTATGATATGCTCAGGGATAAAAAGGGAGCAACTCGACAAGCTTTCGAATGGACAGAGAAGTGTGAAGAAGCCTTTCAAAAGTTGAAGCAATATCTTGCGACTCCCCCTGTCTTGACAAAACCCATCGAAGGCGAACCGCTCTATCTCTACGTCGCGGTCTCGACCTCGGCAGTCAGTGGAGTCCTAATTCGTGAAGACGGCACAGAACAGAAGCCCGTTTTCTACATCAGCAAGTCGCTAACCGATGCAGAAACAAGATATCCTCTGACGGAGAAATTAGCACTCGCAGTCATTACATCGGCTCGCAAGCTTCGACCTTATTTCCAGTCCCACTCGATCATGGTTCAAAGTACTTTTCCATTGCGAACTGTTCTCCATAGCCTTACTCAATCCGGGAGACTCGCCAAGTGGGCCATCGAACTCAGCAAGTTCGATATCGAGTACCGCAGTAGGACTACGATCAAAGCACAAGTGTTGGCCGACTTTTTAATCGAGCTACCAGAGGCGACGACCTCGTCCGAAAATAAAGACGCACTCACGAACAGCTCGTCATCTCAAACCTGGCAATTACATGTCGACAGCTCGTCATCTAAACACGGGTCGGGAGTAGGCATTCGACTGTCGTCGCCACACGGGGAATCTCTGGAACAGTCATTTCGCCTTGGCTTCAGATCATCGAACAATGAGGCAGAGTACGAGGCCTTAATCGCGGGTCTTTGATTGGCGAAAACGCTTAAAATGACAAGGATAAAAGCCTTTTGCGACTCTCAGCTCGTCGTGAATCAGTTCAACGGCGAGTACGCTACAAAAGATGAACGTATGGAGTCATATCTCGCCCTCGTCAAATTCGAATTTTTCACAATAACAAGAATTCCAAGGGCGGAGAACTCGCAACCAGATGCCCTCGCATCACTCGGCTCGTCGGCACAGCCAGATAAAGATCTTCAAAGAATCGTCAAAGTCGAATTCATCGAAAAACCAAGTGTCGCGATCGCTAAAGAAGTCAACATGCTTACAAGATCTCAAGCCGCGAAGCGAAAAACGGACATAAGCGACGGCTCACATACTAATCCTGTCACAGATCTAATGGACCTCGACCAAACCAGGGGAATAACCGAGCCGGATCCGATGGATCTCGACCATTCCGACACGGTCGGCACAGACGAAACGACCGATGTAATGGCAAAAGACAACGAGCTCGAGCCGAATAATACAGCTTTTAACCCCGGCCTCCTCCCCAAACAACTCGAAGAGTCACCAGAAGATGCTTACCCGTGTAGCATGAAGTCATCGATATTCCCATTGACGACGAGACCACAGTCTACGGTTGCGACACCAAGTGGATGGCAGACATTCGCGAATATATCGCAGACGGCAAAATGCTGGTAGATAAATTGGCGGCTCGCAAGTTAAAGGCGCAGTCATCTCGTTACGTTTTATTTCACGGAGAAATATTCAAATGGCGACTGTCCGGACCACTCCTCATCTGTGTCGAGGGGGAAGCAACTCGCAAGATAATGCACGAAGTTCACGGCGGGTCTTGCGGTAACCATTCTGGAGGTCGCTTATTCGCCATCCGAATCAAAAGACATGGATATTTTTGGCCAACCATGATAAAAGACTGCGAGTTGTTCACTGCGAAGTGCGAAAAATGTCAACGCCATGGTCCTTTCATCCATCAACCTTCGGAGTTTTTGAGCTCGGTCACCTCGCCGTATCCATTCATGAGATGGGCGATGGACATCGTCAGTCCGCTCCATCCGTCTCGGCAAAAACGATACCTCTTGGTCCTAACGGATTATTTTTCCAAGTGGATTGAAGCGGAAGCATTTGGATCGATCAAGAACAATCATGTCGAAAACTTCGTCTGGAAGAATATCATCTGTCGACACGGCGTTCCCTATGAAATAATAACTGACAACGGCTCGCAGTTTATTTCCAAGCGCTTCGAAATTTTCTGCGATAAGTGGAAAATCAGAGTCAGCAAGTCGACACCTCGCTGCCAACAAGGCAACGGCCAAGCAGAATCGTCAAATAAGACGCTTATACACGGATAAAAGACTCGACTCGACGCTAAGAAGGGCCGTTGGGCAGATGAACTCGAAGGCATTTTGTGGTCTTATCGAACAATGCCGCGTCGCGCTACGGGCGAGACTCCTCTCGTCCTCGTCTACGGAACAGAATACGTGATCCCTCCCGAGGTCTATTATCCAGGAGTTTGCCGGATTGCTTCCAGAACAGGAGGGCCTTAATCACCTCCTCATGATCGACGAGCTCGACCTCATCAACGAAAGACGCGATCAAGCTCTCGTCAAAATGACCGAATATCAGATCGCAACGTCCAAATATTACAACTCAAAAGTGCGAGTTTGGCGTTTCTATGAGGGAAACCTCGTCCTCCGCGAGGTATTTCAAAATACGGTCGAGGCCAATGCCGGCAAGCTCGGCGCTCACTTGGAAGGACCTTATCAGATCACGAAAGTAGTTCGCCCAGGCGTCTACGAAATCGACAACATGAAAGGCGAGATGATCCCGCGTTCCTGGAATGCGCGACATCTGAAGAAATATCACTGCTAAAAATACTAAGTCATTAGACTTGAACTACGACGCGACTTGATCCCTTCATTGGGTAGGTAGGCAGCTCGTTTTCGGACGAGTTCAGTTGCCCCCCTTATTCAAAAAAGGGGGGAGTGGGTCCGTATTTTCATACACCCACTCGCAGTATGTAACGACTTAAGGTTTTAACCAAGTCTTGTTACGATTCGTTCAGCTCGCAAACGATTTCGGTCTAAAACGCAATAAGTCGACTCGCAAACGACTTCGGTCTAAACACGACAAGTCAACTCGCAAACGACTTCGGTCTAAACGCAACAATCGATAACGACTTAAGGTTTTAACCAAGTCCTGTTACGATTCGTTCAGCTCGCAAACGACTTCGGTCTAAAACGCGACAAGTCGACTCACAAACGACTTCGGTCTAAATGCGACAAGTCGACTCGCAAAACGACTTAACTGTCTAAACACGGCAACTCGCTAAACAACTTAACTGTCTAAAACGCGATGACATCAGTTCGCAAAATGGCTTAACTGTCTAAATGCGACGTCTATGTCAACTCGTCATTACTAGCTATAATGACGACCTATAAAACTTCATCAAAATTTTTTTCATATACATCCACAAACGGATAAAGCGCGCTATATAAATATAAAGTTCATTTCTGGGATAGACATATTCAGTGCGAGTATGTCCGTTAGCCGGGATGTCCATCTCGCGAGTCCATCTCAGGATAGACACACTCCGTAGAGTGTGTCCGTTAGCCAGGATGTTTGACTCGCAAACCCAGTTTTTACTTAACAAACTGGTCAAACTTAGCAAATATAATCGGTCAGAAATTCTGTCGAACTCTTCTGCACCGATATTTACCTGGATAAGATATATTCAGTAGAATATAACCAGGGTGTTCGTCTCGCAAAACCCAGTTATACCTAACACTGGTCGAACATGGCTAATTTTACAACGATACGATAAGTCGTATCGCCTGTAAGCGTCTTAAAACCGCATCGCGTCTTAAAACCATATCGCCTCTAAGCATCTTAAAACCGCCTCGCCTCTAAGCATTTTAAAACCGCATCGTAAAGATGAATCATAAAGAAATCAAACTTGGTCCGACCAACTCGGCAATTAAAAATGTTACGAGTTGGATAAAGCCGTCCAGGCACAAAATGACAAGTCTTAAAACACTTGAGCAAAACAAAAACAAATCCTAAAATTATATTACCACTTGGATTAGGCGACAAGCTCGCCATCTTCTACTTCTTTGGCCTTGGCGACCAGCTCGCCCTCGACTCTTTCTTCGGCCAAAACAACCTTGCTAGCCGAGCTCGCAGCCTCGCCAGCTTTGGGATCCAGCTCTAAAGGAGCCGGCTCGCGCGAAGGATCAGTGGTTACAGCTTGCTCAGGATTAACAATCTTATTCGTCTCACCCGACTCACTGTCGATCAGTTCTTCGCTCGCACTTCGCAAGCGCATACCCAGAGAGCCGTCGTTGGATCCCGAAGCTACATTAATACCAACAGATTTAGCGCTAATTTCGACTCGCGGAGAAACAACGATATCCGCAACATTAATGGGGACGACATAGTTCATACCTAACGTTTTCCTCAGCTCGGCAGCTATCTCATCAAAGACGACATCGGCGTCGCCCAGCGCGACCTTGTTATCGGTTAAAAGGGCACGTTCGGCCTTGGGGTCAAATGGCTCATCTGCGTCAGACTTCTCCATGTCATCAAGGAGTTGAAGGTTGGCCTCCGCTTGCGCAAGGTAGACCATTTTATTGATTGGCTTTTTCATCATCCGACAAAAGAGCTCGTTAGCGCGATCCATTCTAGCCTGAACCTCAGCAGCCGTGGATCGCCTCGCAGACGAAGCAGCCGCTTCGAGGTCGCTCTCGCGACTTTATTTCAGTGCCGATAACTCCACCTCCAGCTCGACACTTTTCTCCTCGGCCTTCTTCTTCTCTAGACCAACTCTCTGAAGATGCACGCCCAAGTCGTCAGAACTCTTCTTGTAGGCGTCGCGCTCAGCAGTGATGTTTGTCATCTTCTCTGCGAGTCTCTTCATCTCGGACTCTTCTTTCCTCTTGGCCTCATCAATAAAGGCCTGCCTTGACCTCGCCTCTTGGTCGTACGCTATCACCATTCTATTGTAGTGGGCGATAGCCTGCAGAAAAGTTAGAAATATGAGAAACAAAGTAAAACGGAACAAGTAGAACAATAGAAATTTACCTTAGCTTGGTGAGACGCAAACTCTTTATAGAGCTCGCTCTTTACCAGCATCTCCGGGATCGGAAGGTTGTCACCCGGATATGTGACCTTAGCCATTAGAGCAGCCGCGGCTAAGGGATCGTCATAAAGCTCAGCAGATTTTCCAGATCGCGGACCCGGAGGAATGGACTCGCCTAGGGGCAGAGTCGGCAGCTCGCGACGAGACTTCTTCTCGCCAGCTTTACCTTTGCCTTTCTCGGCATAAGTGTGCTTTCTTTTTCGAGTCAGCGGTTGCTCGGACTCGACGGGCTTGTCAGTAATGGTAATTGGCTGTGAAGCAATAACAGCCAAAGTACCGCTCGCGGCTACAGCAGCCGCTTCGTCGCTCCTTGCGGCAGGAGTGTTGTCTTTATCAACACTCCACTTAGACGTTTCAACAGCGGAAGCGACGGCCTTCGAGTCGACCTTCTTAGCCTTCGCGGCTTTCTGCTTGGCGATGTCGCGGAAGGTAGGCTTGGGTGGCATTGTCTCGAGATCTTCGGACTCGCTTAAATCAGACTCGTCGTCCTCGTCGTTTAGAATGGACTCGCGAGCTAGCACAACTCTTCGATGGTGGAAGTGACGATTCCAGAGACACTTCCGAGCCTTTAACTTATCGTGCAGGTCGTCGATTCCAGGAACAGGAGTGAATAGCGGTCTGTTAACTGTGAAAGCAATTGAACAAAGGGTTAATATAAAGCAAAAAGCGGCAGTTCACGCGATGAACATCAAGAAAATCTACCAAGTGTTCCCCACTTCGCCACCACCCGGTCTTCTTCTTCAACAGACGCGGCCGACACCGACACCAAGAAAAAATACTTTCGCCAACTGTGGTCCTTGTTCGGAAAGTCGTCCAAAACTTTGTAATGAGGGCGACTCGCCAGATTATACAGCCTCTTGCCGCTTGGGTCGACATGCTTACGAAACTCAAGAAAGTTACGAAGAAGGCGAACTCCAATGGGCTCGCCACATTCAGCGGCTCGCGTCAAAAGACCAACCAGTTGACGAATTCCTCTTGTGTTCACCTGCGCGAGCGCGATTCTATGAACCCACGTGTACCATAGGATCAACTTAGGAATGGGGAATGTGAGGTAGCAGCCCCTAAACCAGCACTCGTATGCGGTGAACATACCGATGGGCGGATTGTCTTCTCGCTGATCGGGAGTCGGCGTAATCATCTCGACCGCATCAGAGATTCCGCATTTTGCGCGAAGGATATCCAGCGACTCCTCGTCACACCATGAAGAGCCTGGAGGCGGGCGTTGCTTTCGCCTCGACTTCTTCGTCTTCACGACTTCGGCCGCTCCGGAACCGATCCAGGCTAGCAACCTCTCTTTTTCTGCTAGAGTGTTGTACTCCCAGTTGCGCTCCTCGATCTTTACTTGACGAGACGGCTCGACAGGAGTAAGGGACTCGTCACGAAGGTGCGGAACTTCGATGACAAGCCTTTGCTCGTTAGCAGCAGACGCCTCGCCAATTAGTGAGGGGCGCGAGGTCCCAACTCCTTCTTCAAGGTCAGGTCGCGGGGCTCGCGCTGGTGAAGCAATCTCCCTCGTCTCGCGACTTTGCCTTAAGACAGGGGAGGGATAGGAGAACAACTCGGCAAGAGGGGAATGGCCTCCAGCTCGATCCTCTCGGCAAAAAGGGCTCGCGTCCTCGCGACCAGAAATACTTGCGTCCTCTTTGCAGCGGAACTGACCACAACTTGAGCTCGCGTCAACGACCGATTCGCTGTTAGGAGAATAATCCCATATCGACTTTCTCTTCTCGGCGAACTCGGCAGATCTCGCAGGCTCAAAAGAACTCATTGACGACATTATTTCTTTGGATCAAAGTGACGATTTTCAAATTTTTCTAGAAAAAGACTGCGACGGCGAAGAGGAACACGGCGGCGGCGAAGTGATGGGACTGCAAAATTCCTATCAACTACTTGAAAGAAAAACGAGAGAAAAGGGGGAGAGAGCAAACCTGTTTTCGGAGAAATGAAAATAATGAGAAGTATGTGAGGAGCATCGCACCTTATAAAGACATTTTTGACGGTTCGGGTTTCGAGGTGGGCCTCATTTCGTAATGGGCCCAAATGTCTGGGCTCGGAAGATCAGTTTCGAGGGAGGTTGATCCGAACTTGTGATTCTACGACTTCCAACTGGCTCAGAGCACGACCCTGCGACCTCACCTCAGATTTGATTCGCGACTTCAGGACTTCACGTTCTCAAGACTTCAATCCTAGGCGATTACCACGACCTCACAACATCCATGAAGTTGATCGAGTCGCACCCTCGCAATTTGGTCAAGTCGCTCTCTTCACCAAATAAGTTCGCAACCTCGCGACTTTCTACATCAAATCAGCTCGCGACTTCGCGACTATCTTCATTTCACCACCTTGCGATCTATATCTCGAGTCGCCACGCGCATAGCGAGCGACTCGCAGATTTGTGACTTCATTTCGCCGTCTCTCGAATTCATCTAGTCGCCTCGCGCATAGCGAGCGACTCGCAGATTTTTTATATATCCCTCTCGTCGCCTCGCGCATAGCGAGCGACTCGCGGATTTGTGACATTCTTAAACGTCGCACTCGATCATCTCGCGAAGATCAGTATGTGACTTCGCTTCGCCATCTCGCCACCAACCGTTCGAAGTCATCTCGCATTTTCGTGTATCTACTCGCCTCGCAGCAGCAATGGTTTTCGTTACACCAAAGGATTCAGTGGATACACCAACGAAACCAAGTTTAGAATTCGGCGACAAAGACGACCTAAGCAAGTGTGTGACTCGCGCTCTTTTTCCCTTAGTCTGGTTTTTTCCCATCGGATTTTCCAGACGAGGTTTTTACTGAGGCTTGTTCGCATACTTATATCGTCATCTCGTCGCCTCGCGTTTCAAGCAGATCAGCTCGCGACTTCGCAAGATCGAAATCGACTCGCCTGAAACGTCTCACTCGATCAGCTCGCGACTTCGCAAGATCGTCATCTCATCGCGCTCGCGACTTCCTTTCACCAGCGACTCGCAGGTTTTGGATTAGCTCATCTCGTCACTTCGCGACTTCAAGAACCGACTCGCTGGATTCGATGCAATCAGGTCATCTGGGCTCGACATCATCATCAACACGTAAACCGTCTAAACGGAAATCGGTTCTTCACTCGGACACCCTTACTTCAACACTTTTATTTATAAAACTGTTGAACTGGGGGGCTAACTGTAGGGGTCGGATCCCCCCTCGAAGAATCGATAAGCCTAAACGACGTCGTATTCGCCAAAACGGCCCAATAGTCAAATCCAGAAGATAGCGGCCCATTAACGGCCCATTACTGTTCATCCGAATCGACCTACTTTCTCTATAAATAAACATGTACCCCCTCACTTGTGTGGGATGGGAAAAACTTTGTAAAACGCTCTGATCTTGATGAATAAGAACCCTAGTTCATAATCTAATTCTAAATCTTTCTAAGTGTTTGAAACCCTAAAGGAACTCTACTTCATAAGAATCTTCACAAATTCGATTGTGTGAATTTCCAGCACGCACAATATTCTCTCATGGGATCTGTATATTAGGACGTTTCAGATATTCTTTTTTGTTTTTGTTTATAAGTTTTGGTATGTATATACGGTGACTCCATAAAATATATTTCGAAATGAAAATCAACAAAATAACGGTTGAGTTACAAAGATTTAAATATAAAAGGTAAATAATATGAATGTTAACATATTCACAATGTGTGTGGTTGAAAAAGGTTCACTCCAAAAATTGACGTATTAATATTCGAGTGTTTCCACTACGATTTCAATCATGATTATCCGTAGTGGATGTTTTTTTATAACGAAAATATCAACTCTAATATGAATTTCGGTACGGTAAGTACATTTAACCAAGAAAAGGAATGTCTGTTAACTCTTGATAATACCCATACATAGAAAGCTTACAGCTATTACTTTGAGTTCAAGTAAAGGGGAGGGGAAAATATCCATGTTTCTGCTCCTTTCCAAACATGAAAGTTTGATAACTTTTTGTAGGTATAAAATATAATCTATGCGATCTAGGAACATTTTTAGCCCAAATTACAACTTTTGATAAGAATCGTAAATTTAGATTTCCATATGATTTAATAACCAATCTCTTCAATCTAATTCTTATCCTCAAACTAATTGAACTTCATATTACACGTAACACAAACTCTAAAAAAATTTAGGTTTTGGATATATATAAACAATGCGAAACATAACAAAGTAGAACAAATGTGGAATAGTAACGAAATTGTTAGAATATGGGCTTCCAACTCAAAACCAATTGGCAATGAGTGGATTGGCTCATATCCCTTATATATTGCTTATATTTTCTTCCAATTTCCGATGTGGGACTTTTGTACCTAATACACCCCCTCGAGATGATGGTTCTTTTGACCATTAATCTCGGAATATTCGGACATATATCAATGGACCAACTTTGAGTCAGATCGATTATGGATCGGGTTGGACTGTGTGGAACGTGGGATCTCATACCATGTTAAAATATGGGATTCCAACTCAAAACCAATTGGCAGTAAGTGGATTGGCTCATATCCCTTATATATTGCTTAGATTTTCTTCCATAGAAAAAAATCGATTATATTGTAAGAAGTGTGGCTGACGAGCTCGGATCAACTAATACTGACTTTGGTGAATAGCAGTGTGTGTTGACGAGCTCGGATCCCTATTTCAATCAAAAGTTGATGACGAGGTCACATCTTCTAATACCGTGCTTGGTGAACGTACACTACCAGCATGCGTTGATCCATTGAATCATCTGAAGAATCTGATCATGCCTCTGCTTCCACCTGCTCAATACCAATCACTATCGCTGCTTCCGGCTGCTGCTCATTAACGTTCACTATATATGCTTCTGCATGCTGTTCATTACCTGCTCTTTCTTGTTCACCCTCTTCTTGGAGTTCCTCTCCTAGAACGTCACCGTTTAACTTTCTCTAGATCATACCAAGACTGTTCGAACTTTCATCTGTCATCTTCGTGCTTAGTTGCAATGTGGAAGTTGTCAGTAAGTACTAAGACACATAATTCGTGGTTTCCAATACGTTCTTTCAAAGAAGATCTACCATACTCTGTGGCTTCACCCCTAACACATGCCATGTCCATTTCAATATCAGAAGCATCACTATGTTTGATGTCATCAAAACATTTTTGCTTTGCATTCGCATCGTTGATGGTCCAAGCATGGTATAAAGGGATCCCTAAGATTTCAAATATCTGAGAGCGATCGTTGTTTTTGAAAGAATCAATCTTATCTCAAACAGGTACCAGTTTATAATCATCAAGACAGTGAGTTCTCGAAACTGCATCATCCACGCTATGTCTTAATGTTTTAGGACACATATCGACCATCTTGGTTCTAAGAAAAGATAGCAATTCAAATTCCTTGTTAAATCGATCCTTGAGAACCAAATTGTCTCTCAAGAGGAGCATGTTACAAATTGATATAAGACATTCTAGTCCTTGCCCATTGTGCAGAATAATAGTCCGTTTTTGCCTGGCTCTGATACCATGTGAAGTTTCATGAGTTTCCAACTCAAAATCAATTGATAATGAGTAGATTGACTCATATCTCTTATATATTGCTTAAATTTTCTTCTAGAAACTATTCCGTCCGTTTTGCATCGTTTTCATTGGGAGTCCTAATTTTCTAATTTTCTTGCTTTAAATGTTACATTTCCCAAAAGTTTCATTTTAAATTGAAAAGATCTCCTTATAGACATGTCACATGTCTCTATGATTGATTTCTAAATCTCGTGGACCAGAAACACAAATAGAGTAATGATAAGGAGGCCGGTTTTAGTTCAACTTCACCCGTCAAAACGCATGGCCCATGCCTATTGCGATTGTCTCCGACCGTCGTCGTGATGACATTTACGTGATTTTGATCATAAACTCACAAAAATATATGATATGTAAAATACAAATATGTACATTTGGAACAACATCAACAAATTTGTTGCAACAACAACTATATATTGTAGTATTATATTATTTGATACAAAAATCTGAAGGCAATAACTTTTTATCAATTTGTTGACACTATAGATTATAGAAATTCGTTAATCTCTACTTCTGAAAATTGATTTATATTATCAAGTATCAATTGTTAGTTTTTATGGGTCAAATGTCCGAAATTTTAGGGTTCTTACTGAAAAACTACTTGTTATAGAAATTATGTAACTGAAAAAAAAAAAACAGTCTAACCTCTTGTTCCACCATATTATTTCAAAGGAAAAATGATGGATTAAATTTACAAAAACAAAAGAAGAATCTTGTTGACATTTGACTTTAATTTACCAAATTAATTAACCAAATGCGGTATCACCTAACGAACCAGTCGCTTTTATCCGGTACGACTTATGACGAACCTTGATGGCGACTGAAGTACACGCGCGAGGGACCCTCCTTACCTAATTGCCACCTGTCTCCCCCGTCGTTACAACTTACAAGGACGTAACTATAAATATCCTATTTTTTATTTTTTTCATTTTTAACCCGAACAATAAAGAAATTAGAAAGAAACGGCAAAAGTATTTTTTTCTTTCTTTCTTCGCTCTCCGCTTGATTACGCCGTCCGTTTATCTCAAATCTCCGATAAAATTCCGGCGACACTAAGTAGATCTTGAAACCAATACTTGATTCTTCTTCGTCGTGCTCAAGATTCTCTTCTCTGTTTCTTCAATCCAAAGTTGATCGGAGTTTTTTTTATTCGATTGATTGATTCTCGTTCTCGAACGGTGATTGAATCCTTCTCTTACTTTTTCGATTTTGTGTTCAAGTTCGATGTATCAATCGTTCGACGTTTTTTTTTTTGAATCGCATTGCGATTGGATAATCTCCGGATTGTATTGCTGATTTATGGTTCTGCATTTTGATTGATTCTTCGCAGGATGATACAAGAAATGACGATTCTGAGGTAAATCGGAAGTAGCGAAAAGTGGATTTGTGATGGATGATAGAGAAGGCTCGTTCGTAGCAGTTAGGCGGATTTCTCAGGGTCTCGAACGAGGAAGCGTTTACAATCCTTCATCTGGTAATTTGCGTTTCATTGAGAAATTTGCGTTTTAAATCTCTCTACAGTATCAAAAGCTTATCTCTCTACAGTATGCGTTTCATTTGCGTTTAAATCACTCAGTATCATGGCTTTTTACTGTACACTATGCGTTTCATTGAAAAATTTGCGTTTAAGAATCTCAGTATCAAAGCTTATCTCTATACACTAGCGGTTGCATTAAGAAATTTGCGTTTCAATCTCTCATTCTCAAAGCTTATCTCTCTAATTTAGCGGTTTTGATTGAGAAATTTGCGTTTAAATCTCTCTGTCTCAAAGATGTCTTGATTGTGTAAAACCTTTTGCTTGCTTGTGTGGTTTTGTATGTATTAGAGATTTAGAGTAGCTTGCATTCGTGTATTATAGATACATTAAATCAATGTCTTGAACATTAGAGCTACAACTTCACATCTCTGGATAAGGATTTCTCTGTTGAAAGCTCCAAATAACATTGAAGTTTATTTGTTTTGTTTTAGCTGAGGCTGTACCTGGATCAGCAGCTTGGTTAGGCAGGGGTCTTTCTTGTGTTTGTGCTCAGAGAAGAGATAGTGATGCACATTCTACGTTTGATTTAACACCTGCTCAGGTACTCATTTTGCATTGTTTCTTTGAGTTGAAGCTGGCTACTTGTAAGTGAATCCAAGTAGCTCGCTGAAGTTGGAATTTGCAGGAGGAATCATTGCAGAGTTTGCAGAACCGTATTGATGTAGCGTATGACAGCACAATACCTCTGCATCAGGTACACTTTACTTGAGTCATAATTTCTCGCAAAAAAAAAAAAAACAGTCTTGAGTCATCAATTGGAGATGGTAGAATACAGTTTTGCATCACTTGGTTTCTTATTGCTTGATTTTGCATCATAAGTCTAAACGTAGCAGCTTTGATAGATACTTTTTTTTTTTTTTGCTTCTTCGAACGCTCTTAGGAAGCTCTGAGGGAGCTGTGGAAACTTTCCTTTCCTGAAGAAGAGCTTCATGGATTAATATCTGAGCAGTGGAAAGAGATGGGTTGGCAAGGCAAAGATCCCTCGACTGATTTTCGGTATGACACTGTCTTTCCCCGCCATTTGTGTCGTATTTCTATTTCGTTCTCCCGTCCTCTTTGACTTACAGTGCAGCATTTTTCAGGGGGGGTGGTTTCATATCTCTTGAAAACTTGCTCTACTTCGCTAGGAACTTTCAGGTATAGCCCTATATACTACATATGCAAAGGTTTCAGAAAAAAAAGAATTAGTTTTCCTTTGTAACTTTCACTTTCCATGCACAACATTTATATGTATCTATATGTACCATCACATATGGTGTTTATACCATTTGTAGTGGATTTGTTTCACTGTTTCATAACTTAGTTTAAGACGCTACATGTCTATATGTTGCAGAAATCCTTCCAAGACCTTTTGAGGAAGCAAGTTGGGGATCGGTCTGTGTGGGAATACCCCTTTGCTGTTGCTGGTGTCAATTTAACATTCATGCTCATCCAGATGCTTGACCTTGAAGCAGGTATACAGTCACACAAATTTACATATGTACTACGATTGTGTTAGTTACTATTGACATTTCAAGCCATAAGATTGCGAGGCCCGTTCCTATAGAATGCTTTTGCATGATCTACCTTATTGAGATAATCCGGGTTTACTAACAGTTGTGTTCTTTAACATTTACAGTGAAAACTCGAACAATCGTTGGGGCAACTTTTCTGAAGTTCCTTTCCGGTAAACTCTTGCACAACTCAACAGTGCTGTTTTCTTTTGCTCACATGTTACTTCAATTGGATTTTGACACTGATTCAGTTAAAGGTGTGGTTTTTTTTGGGTGGGTGTTTGTTGTGTGAGCAGAGAACGAATCTGCCTTTGATCTGCTTTATTGCATTGCATTCAAGCTAATGGATCAGCAGTGGCTTTCAATGCGCGCTTCATACATGGAGTTCAACGTAAGTACTCTAACCAATCCATATACTGAGAAGATTCATAACTGAGATATTGTGTTTGGTAACTGATTACATGAGATTATATTGTTTTGTATGAAACAGACGGTGATGAAATCGACGAGGAGGCAGTTGGAGAGAGAGCTGATGCTGGAAGACATAACGCATCTTGAAGACTTGCCCTCATACGCTCTTCTCTCGCAATAGCAGCCTTACGATAATAACAATAGCAAGAAGAAGAGTTTTCTAACCTCTCAACACACTCCCACTTTAATAACACCAAGGTTGCTCTGCTCTGTTCACACTTTTCACCTTCTTGCCTCTTCTTTGACCTTGTCTTGTGTTTGTGGGGTTCTTTTAGAGACATTTCAAACACCGAGTTGTTGTTACTTGTTATGTTAAAACAAGAAAGAGAGATTAGAGTGAGAGGGAGGTTGGGCTAAAATCTCATTATGGTTGCAAGGAGTGTGTGTGTGTAGCTAAAATGGGGTTTGTTTTCTAACAACATTCAGGGTTTTTTTTTAGTTACTGTGTGTCACAGTGTGCGGTTTATTTCCAAATTCAAAAGGGGGTTATAAACTTCATTTGGTTTGTGTTTTGAGTATTAAAAATTGCTTACTGTGTATATTGAAAAGCTTTTCATTGTTTGTAGCTGTAGCTGTAGCTGTGAATAATATATTGTGTGCGTAAGTAGACCTAATAATAGAGATGAGAACATTCGATGCACTTATAATCGGGTACCAAACGGACGAAAAGGGGAAATAATATTATTGCTATACAAAAATGAGCATATGGTATTATGATGGTACAAATGATGATGAATGAAGACAAACTGTAAAAAAGAAATTAAACAAAACAAAAAAACGAGAGCTCACACCAATTCTCTTTCAAGTAAAAAGCTTGTTTTAGTATATATCAAGCTTGTGATTTTGATCATGCAATATCTTAATTGCTTTTGCCAGTCAAACTTAGTGGCATGAGGACTCCACATAAAATTCAGTTATATCCAAGGACAATCAAGCTTGCAACCAATATATACATCTGTAATTAATAAAATATATAGAGAGTCAACATATGTCGAGTTTTTTAATCTTTAAGTCGTAGCCTGTACCTAACTAATCGAATACTAACTACATGCCAAGTTGCATTTTTTAATGTGATCATATACCCCATTAACAACCACTATTCGAATAAATATTGCTATATAACACTCATATTTCTCTTGGTTGTTATTGATTCATTATTGAAAACAACATATTAAAATCTCCTTAGTTATTAATATACATATAGTAGGCTTGGGATGGTGGAGAAGAGGTGTACATATGACTCCAAAACCAATAAGAGGAGTATATGGAGAAGAAGAGAACATGTAATGTGATCACTATGGGATCCACACGAACTCAACAAAATGGAAATGGAAAATAATTATAATAATAAAATTTATTACAACACAAAAAGAAGTGAATGTGACGATAATGATTACCATAATCATAATCAAATGCCATATAATAAAATCCTAATGAGTGACGTGGCACACATATCAAAAACCAAAATAAGATGAAAAGCAAAAGCACTGACTCCACCCTGGCTCTAAACCAATTACATCATCAAACCATAACCCAAAACCATCGAAACTCCAACCAAAACGTAACTCATCACTCCCTTGGTCGCACCACTTCCCTTTGGTGGAGGAGGAGAAGAAGTTGTCCCTGGTGTGGGTGTTGCCGGAGGAGAGTCTGGTGTGGCCGGAGTTCCGGGAGTTGGTGTAGGAGTGGCTGGAGTTCCGGGAGTTGGTGTAGGAGTGGCTGGAGTTCCGGAAGCAGCTACGACCGTAACGGCTAGCTTCATACCATTTTGACAATGACCAGTGGTAGGGCAAAGGAAATACTTTGGTCCAACCGTGTCGAGATCGATATCGGTGTCTCCATCGGAATGAGTTTTGAGCGGTGTGCCTCCACAGTTATCGTAAACGGATTTGCTTACCTCGTTCACTGAGTGTGAAGGACCATACTTGAACTCTATATGTTTTCAAAGAAAAAAAATGTTAAGAAACAAAACCTTAAATAGAGAGCTTACTTGCATAACTTATTTTCAATATAACAGACAAGTGGTTCTTAGTCTAGTGGTTTGTTTGAGAGCAGACTAATTCTAGACACCGAGGAAATACTATCAGCCAAAGACTTGGATTTCCCATGGTTTATAAGAAAATAAAAACAGAACATGACTTACTAAACCTTTTTGGAATCAAGAGTATAGGTTGTTATAAAATTAAACTAGATTAGATTTCAATTTAGTTATTAGACGTTTTAAATCTTAGACCAGTAAACATGAAACTCAAAATGATCATTCTTAATTACCTAAAGTGTCACCAACTCTGAAAGTTTTTCCGGCAACCCAAGCTGTGTAGTCCACACCACTATCCCATCCTGCAGTGTCTCCGACTGTGTGTGTCACCGCGAACGCGGCTGGAACAATGGCTAGGACTAGGAAAAGAGCAGTTGCAGCCATCTTCATTGCCATTTTTTTTTATGTTTGCTTAGAAGAGAGATATTATTGTAAAGATTGTGAAGATAGGAAATGGTAATGGTGTTTATTATATAACAAAGAGATATGCGAGAAGGACTAAGATAAAAATAATTAAGTAAATGGAATGTATGAAAAAGTCGCCGCCTCGCCAACTCATTCAACAACTTCATCCTCTCTTTTTCATTTTCTTTTTATTCATTTCTTTGTTTTGTAAGAGATTGTCATGATGTATACCAACTATTTGTTCTCATATATCCAAACTAAAAGTAAAGGAATAGAAATTAATCGAATTTCTCGATGGCTTTCTTTGATGTAATTTATATAAGCCCATCATCCTAGTGAGTGGCTTTTCCTTATTGTTTTTTTTTATGTTTTTCTACCTAAAAGGGTGTTTAGAACATGGGGTTTGGTAATATGCATGTGTTTATAATGTAAATAATGTATATCATAAGTTCATAACTATTGTATTTGTTAGTGGACAAGAAAAATGTATTTTATGGATTACTTAATTAACATGTTAATAGAATCTGCATGGGCAAATGTTTCCTTATTGAAGCAATAGATCAGCTAAAGTGAATTCAATCTAATGCCTGAAAAGAAAATAGAGTTTTTGAAGAAAACGTTTCAATCTATGTAATTCATTGAATTTTTTTGGCGGCTATAGCACAAGAAGTTTTCATGTATTTTATAAAATTTTCAAACTAATTGAGTTCAATAATATTATTTTTAGTTTTTATATGTCTAATTGGTATATTTTATGGGTTCTTTTTTTGTGTGGTCATAGTTTGTATATTTGAACAAGACGTAATCATATACAACTTCTTTTAAAAGCTATTAATTTGTTGAATCACACAAAACATATAATATGAAAGCTTTTGTGTACTAAAATCTCACTATTAGGTTTGTTTAGAAGCCGTTAGCAAGGTGCTAAGGTCATCCTCATTGCACATTTTTTATAATCTAATTAGGTGGTCTTATAATATAAAATTATTAAAACACACACTCTTTCTTCCTTTTAAAAACATTCTAAAAAATGTCCAATTTTAGACATTCTCTCTCTCTCTTTTTCTAAACATACTCACTATCTACTCTCTTTACTCAAATTTTATTAATTTTATATTTCAATATACCCCACAAAAACACTCTCTTTTTTCTTTTTATAATAATTTTAATAATTTTATATTATAAAAACACCATATTAGACCATCTTGGGTCTCCAATGTGGATGCAACCATTGACTAAGTTCATTATTCAACGTTTCTCAGTCGAAATGACATCGTCGAAGCCATCGGGTCAGAAGTTATACAGAAGAAAAGATGAACAAATAGTCGAAATGACATCTTAACACTTTTTAGAACATTTTCTTATAAAAAGTGACAAATATGGGAATAAGATAATAGGAGGAAGATGCCCAACACGTTCTAAGGCTATTTTCTTATATATTGTCAACAATCAAAGATGGGTTTGGTGTTAGGTGAAACAGATATTTACAATATTCGATTTTTTTTTCTTTCTGAAAAGTTTAATACTTTACGAAACCAAAACAAATTTGATAGTAACTCATGATAGGATCGAAATGGTCAATGATGGAACATAAATCAAATAGGGATCGAAATGGTCAATGATGGAACATAGATCAAATAGTATAATCACTATGTTTAATTATTTACCAATTAATTATCTGACCAAAACAGATTCAGCCATTTAGGAGATCATTATAAAACATAATTTAGGAGATTCATTGTAAATATTTTGGAAAATAAAAAATATTTGTCGAGTTGGACAAGGAGCTTCTAGAGGCTCTCCAGTCTCCAGAGCGTGCGTGACATGCTCTGGGCTTTGATGATTATTATCGTGTATTCCATTAGCTTCAACAGGCAAGACAATTAACTTTAAAACTAACTCAATGAATCATAATTATTATTTAATTTGTTAATAAATATAGAAAAAATTTATATTTACTGTCATGATGAATTTCTTATTATTTTTTAATCATATGAATAAAATTAAAATAAAATGGGATGAATTAGTTAGCAAAAAAAAAAATTGTCATGATATGCCGCTTTATAGCTATGTCATCGTTTGAAAATCTTTGCAAAAATGCCATTTTTTTAACTTAACTTTTATATTTACGTTATAGTTTTTGGGGTAGAATTTTATGATTTGTTTTGACTGAGAGATTTTTTTTTTAATGATTTTATCTTTTTATATAAAATATGACATGTTTGTAATAAATTTTCATGGGTAGCATATTTGAAAAAAAAATTCAAATGTGGCATTTTTGTAATTCCCAAAAAAAAAAATTGGGATGAATCTAGTGTTTTTGTCACAAAAACTACATTAAAAAAAGTAATTTGGTTACGTTACGTTTGCAAATAATCAACTTTTGTTCCAAATAATCAACTTCTAAATGTGGTTTTCATTTTTTTCAGAGTACTAAATAGTGTAATAATTTGTTAAGCTATGCACGTCAATGGAGGAGATCAATAGAAATAAAGGAAGAAACAAATATTTAAAACTAGAAAAAGTCCACGCAGCGCGTGGAAAAACTATTTACATAAATTTTAAAATTATTTTACTGTATATAAGTGATATTTAAAATATATTCTCACAAATTATATTTTTATTTTTAAAAATATAAAACTATATGATAATATTTTTGAAAATTTTATTAGATGTAAAGACAAACATATTGTTTGTCTTATTATTTATATTTGACAAAAAAAACAATTTTGTAATTGACTTGAAACTAAATTAGTGAATTTTCTTATTTATATTGCATAAACATAAAAAGATAAAGTGATTTTAAACTATTTTAATATTGATATATTATAAATAAATTGATTCCTATCTAGACAAAATGTTCAGATTTCCTAATTATCTGAATAATAAATTGATTAGATTTTGTAAGTTTATTGTAGTAAGTAAATGTGGACGTTGAATTTAGATGAGATCAATTTGATGGTAAGATAATTAATAATTTTTGGAATTTAAATAATCAAAACGTTATATGGGTGTTTAAAAATAAAATGTTGAATTATAATTGATAAATAAATGGAAGGATTAATTTTGGAAGTTTAGGAATTAATACCAATCACGAATGATCATTATTAGAGGTATATAAATTTATTTAATTAAATAGATTCCACATTACAAAAAAAAATAAAAATAATTGGCATTTCAAAATATTTCCTATTTTTGTGATTTAGAAAAACTTTTAGTAGCGAGTTATATATGTTTCTATCTGTGATATATATAAGTGTCTTTAGTAGTCTAGTGGTTGTTCTCCACATAATTTACTGAGGTTTGCTGGGTTCGAAACCTAGAAAAAACATTTTAAACTTTTTTTAAAAACAAAAATTTGTAAAGAAAGAGATGACACGTGTCGTCTTGTCAGAGCTTGTTGGCTTTTGTAATTAACTTGAAACTAAATTAGTAAATTTTCTTATTTATATTGCATAAACATATAAAGGTAAAATGATTTTAAACTATTTTAATATTGATATATTATAAATAAATTGAACCCTATCTAGACAAAATGTTCAGATTTCCTAATTATCTGAATAATAAATTGATTAGATTTTGTAAGTTTATTGTAGTAAGTAAATGTGGACGTTGAATTTAGATGAAATCAATTTGATGGTAAGATAATTAATAATTTTTGGAATTTAAATAATCAAAACGTTATATGGGTGTTTAAAAATTAAATGTTGAATTATAATTGATAAATAAATGGAAGGATTAATTTTGGAAGTTTAGGAATTAATACCAATCACGAATGATCATTATTAGAGGTATATAAATTTATTTAATTAAATAGATTCCACATTACAAAAAAAATAAAAATAATTGGCATTTCAAAATATTTCCTATTTTTGTGATTTAGAAAAACTTTTAGTAGCGAGTTATATATGTTTCTATCTGTGATATATATAAGTGTCTTTAGTAGTCTAGTGGTTGTTCTCCACATAATTTACTGAGGTTTGCTGGGTTCGAAACCTAGAAAAAACATTTTAAACTTTTTTTAAAAACAAAAATTTGTAAAGAAAGAGATGACACGTGTCGTCTTGTCAGAGCTTGTTGGCTTTTGTAATTAACTTGAAACTAAATTAGTAAATTTTCTTATTTATATTGCATAAACATATAAAGGTAAAATGATTTTAAACTATTTTAATATTGATATATTATAAATAAATTGAACCCTATCTAGACAAAATGTTCAGATTTCCTAATTATCTGAATAATAAATTGATTAGATTTTGTAAGTTTATTGTAGTAAGTAAATGTGGACGTTGAATTTAGATGAAATCAATTTGATGGTAAGATAATTAATAATTTTTGGAATTTAAATAATCAAAACGTTATATGGGTGTTTAAAAATTAAATGTTGAATTATAATTGATAAATAAATGGAAGGATTAATTTTGGAAGTTTAGGAATTAATACCAATCACGAATGATCATTATTAGAGGTATATAAATTTATTTAATTAAATAGATTCCACATTACAAAAAAAAATAAAAATAATTGGCATTTCAAAATATTTCCTATTTTTGTGATTTAGAAAAACTTTTATAGCGAGTTATATATGTTTCTATCTGTGATATATATAAGTGTCTTTAGTAGTCTAGTGGTTGTTTTCCACATAATTTACTGAGGTTTGCTCGGTTCGAAACTTAGAAAAAACATTTTAAACTTTTTTTTAAAACAAAAATTTGTAAAGAAAGAGATGACACGTGTCATCTGCTTGTTGGCCTTTGTAAACCTTAAAATATTATAAAGATGACCCAGTAATAGTGATCATACAAACCAAAAAATAATTAAATTTATAACTAGTATCTAGTTATAACTAGTATCTAGTTACTAACAGCTTCTTGGTATACGAAAAGAATTGAGAGTTCAGAATTGGGCTTCTATCAGGCCCATGAGAGTTCGGAACTGGGCTTCTAGGCGGCCCATAACGGCGCGGAACTAGACATTTAAGCCGACATGGAAGTCAACTGCACAAGTCAAGATGCCTCCAACCGTACAGGGAACTTGTACGAGTGTTAAGCTTTTATTATGTTACCTCAACCTGAGGGAAAAACCAACTCATAGAGATTGTACAAATTCATTTTGACATGCTTCTATTTTTCCAATTTATTCTCAATACCGCTTACACAACCGTTTAATTTATAAAAATATGTATACAACATCATTATTTGGTGCTGGTCCATGAATCTCGACCGATATTCAACCACATAAATGACGTCATTACACACATGACATGACACAACAACAAAAAAAATTGTTTCTTTTATTTTTGTCCTTAAAAAGTGGAAACCAAAATATCCTAAAAATCCTTTATGAATGGCGGTAAAATCAGCAAGGCGTTAGTAGTTTCTGATCGTTTCAAAAAGACGATTTTGCCCCTAAACGAATCGTTTAAGCTGGTCATGGTGCACTGGACTTTTTTTACTTATATATAAACCATATAGAAAAACAGCAAAACATGAAACGTATTATTACTCCTATTATATGCACACTCTATAGATAGGTACTTCATTTAGGACGCGACAATATCACTTTATTCTAATCTTATAAATTTGAGATCTCATTTCATTTAATGTATTAAAATGATAAAAAAAGCAGTAGGTGGTTTCCAATTCCAAAACCGAAAGCAGAAAGAGGAAAAAATAAGTGAGAATAAAAATGTGGACTTACTAAATACGAAATTTAATAAACTTTATCTTCTAGAAGAGTTTATTAATTGTATATAATATAATAAATGTATAAATAGCTGAGCTTACCAACCCATATATTTTCATTTCTAAGCAAACTGAAAAAGAATGGAGGCAACAAAGAAGAAGAGCTTGCTTGATGATTCTTTTACAAGTGCAATGACACTTACCAATTCAAGTGTACCTGATCGTTACGTTCTTCCGCCATCGCAAAGGCCGGGTTTTGGTACAAGCACATGCACTACAGAGACAACACTTCCTATCATTGATCTCTCTCTTTTACACCAACCTTCGCTTCGATCTCGTGCAATCCATGAGATAGCCACAGCCTGCAAGGAGTTTGGTTTCTTTCAGGTAATAATTACACGGAAAAAAGTCTCAATCCAACATCAAATGTTCTGTTTTTTTTTACTTCCATCAAAATTCAGTCTAGTTGTTTCTACTCTTAGTCACTAGAACTAGCCTTCGAGTGTACTTACTGCATCTACCAATCCGATTTTGGAAACGGCGGCTATTGTCTTCTTGCATTTATGTCATAAGCAACAAACGAAAAAGTCCCAAATCAGAAAAAAGGAAAAGAAAAGACAAAATCTTCAATCTCAGTCTTAAATGAGAACACAAATTGCATAAAAATCTCTCTTATTCCTTAAAAAACTAAGAGCTAAGGTACTAACTTAGTAACTTTTACTTTCCTACAGATTATAAACCATGGAATATCATCATCAGTGGTTAAAAATGCCTTAGATGCAGCAACAAAGTTCTTTGACTTACCTGTGGAGGAGAAGATGCCTCTGGTCTCTGCAAATGTTCATAAGCCTGTAAGGTATGGCACAAGCATCAACCATTCAACAGACAGAGTTCACTACTGGAGAGATTTCATTAAGCATTACTCTCATCCTTTACCAAAATGGATTGATATGTGGCCATCAAATCCTCCATGCTACAAGTAAGTAAAACCTAAGCTTCACTATCTCAATATATACAAAACATAGCTTTCTTTGTTTCAAAACTGATATAATTTTCTGTTTCTTTCAGGGATAAAGTGGGTAAGTATGCAGAGGCAACGCATGTGTTACACAAGCAATTAATAGAAGCTATCTCAGAAAGCTTAGGACTTGAGAAAAGTTACTTACAAGAAGAGATTGAAGAAGGGTCACAAGTTATGGCGGTGAATTGTTATCCAACATGTCCAGAACCGGAAATTACGTTGGGAATGCCACCGCATTCGGACTATGGCTCATTAACCATCTTAGTTCAAAGTAGCGAGGGGCTTCAAATAATGGATCGCAACAAAAACTGGGTTTGTGTACCGTATGTTGAAGGAGCGTTGATAGTCCAGTTGGGAGATCAGGTAGAAGTGATGAGCAACGGGATATACAAGAGCGTGATTCATCGTGTAACAGTGAGCAAAGACGTCAAACGGCTATCTTTTGCAAGTCTTCATAGTCTACCTCTGCACAAGAAAATAAGTCCAGCACCAAAGCTCGTTAATGAAAACAATGCACCTGCGTACGGAGAATTTAGTTTCAATGATTTTCTCGATTACATCTCGAGCAACGATCATTTACAGGTAAGATTCATCGAAACACTTAAAAAGAGAAGTTCCTGAAGATGGCAAGGAATGTCAAAAACAAGAGAATTCAACAAGGCAATTTTCATGGCTCGTCTTTTTGTATCTACTATATGCATCATCACAGAATTATCACATAACAGCAACCCGAGTAAATTTTCAGCACGTAAACAGATGAATCCGTCGTTTATATCACATAAATAGCGTAACGAAGTGTAATAAAAGTTTATTTCTTCTCCTCTGAAAATGATGCTAATTGTTTAGAATTGTTACTTTCATTGTTTTTTTTCCTCAATTTGTTTTATACACTTGGATTCTTGGTCTAAGAATATATTGGTTCTAACACTGACTAATATATCAAATCTCTATTTCTTGATATATCACATTAGCCATAGCTTTGTTAAATCAGTAACAAACAGTGAAATTTTCTGATTCATATAGTAAGATTATAAGCACAAGTAGTTCATAATTTGAGCCAATACTGTGATCAAATGGAACTGGACCCAAAAAAAACTGTGTTTGATTCATGTAAGTGATTATACAAGCAATTATATAATCAGCTAAACATTACTATCAAATCTGTGTAAGGAATTTGGAATAACACATTCACAAATCTACGTTCAAAATCTCTTAGGACTCATATTCATATACCAAAAACTGAGACAAAAATCCGCCAAATTTCACCAGTAAATCCGAATTCTCACAAACTAGGTATTCCGAATAACAACTACGAATGCGATAATCTATCGAATTTCTCGATTCAGGGGAAAAACTGATCGCACAAAAAAACAATCACATCGATCGATACTTACAGGGAATCTCACGAAAAGATCTCACCGGAGACTTATCAACGTCGCGGGTGATTTTCCGTCGAACTACAGCCTTGGCCTCTCGATTCCGGCGGCGATTTCTGGTTCCGGGCGATATTTTTTTTTTCCTAGCCGTCTCTGATTTTTTTTGGGTTAATTTGCTCACCAGTCCAAACAAAATTAAAATTATAATTATGACAATTAGATTTAGGTTAAATTGCTAGGATTTTAATTGTAGTTTTTTTTTTTTTGTTATTTCACCTAATTTCTTTTTTTTTTCTTTTCTATTTTTCAGGATTATCGATAGCTTTCTTTTTTATCGTAATGGCCCTGATTGGTAACCGTCTTTATAACGTACTGCTTCTTTATAATTTGTACAGCTTTAAATTGTACTTATCACCAAAGCTTTACCAAAAACTTTACCAACATTATTACAGCTTTATCTATACAGTTTTGCACTATTACAATTTTATGTATTACAACTTTGTACTATGTTGTACAGCTTATCGCTCTAGCTCTTAAAAAGATTAGGTTACTAATTGGAGACAATATTATTTTTTATCCGTAGTTTTTGTCTCTCTGGTTTATCTCTTTTACAGTTTTACTCATGTTTTTAACCATACACTAATTATACATAATGATTGTGTAATCGTAACCAACGGTAGAAAGTCTCAATGTTAACATAAAATAAAATTTATATGAAAACATAGTTTACAATATTGTTGGAAAATATAATTTAGAATGTATATAAAAAAAGTTTCTGTGTTAAATTGATGTGGAAAAATATAAATAAGGTAGATGGAAATGAATTTCGATTAAGAGATATTTTAAGAAATGCTCTAGCATTATCACTATCGCAATGCCTCATCAATACCATCGACAAAGCTATACGAAACAAAATCAGTTTCGTTTTGTACCGCGGATAATAGATATGAAGACATAGTTTGGCATTCGATTACATCACTTATCTCCTTCTCCTCTGTTTTTAAAACAACTCAAAAACATGCCACAATTGATATAACAAAGTCTTTTGATTTGAATATAACTTTTCATTCTTTTCAAAAAAAAAAAAAATTATCCTTTTGAGTAAATTTCTTGAAGTCAAACAGCAACATGTAGTCTTTGAAAAATCCTAGAGCAACAAGGCGGGGAAGCCCAACATCATTGAACTATCCGCATTTTCTATGAGGACAAGTATCGATGGAAAACACATATCCATCAAATATATAATAAATTGATACAAGATTACTAAAAAAATCGATATACCTTTATACGTAGGTCACAAGTGTCATATATATTGATATTATGCATTTCTGTGTGTGTTATTCTATACTTTACAAATATATTGAAAATTGTCTAAAAGAAAAAAAGAAAATGATGCTATACACATATATTTGTTTGAAAATAAAATACGACCAAGAAACATCTTTTAATACTTAAAGTGAAAACATGGGAAAGGTTCAGAAAAGCCTATTATACTTATATTATAAGATTGGCATTTATTTGAATGTGAGTGCATGAAAAATTATATCGAACCTTTGTAACTTCATTTGAAAATAGATGATTACTGTTATGATATATATTGGAATGATAATATTCACTAATTAATTTCAATATACTTACTGAATATGAAAACATCATTTCAAAATAATAGTGAGTTTAAGTGTAACAATTATGTTTTCAACATAGATTACCGTATGATATAAGTATGTATATATATATTTGAATGCTTATAGCACACTACAAAAAAAAAGTGTATAGTATCATTTATTTTGTTAGTTTACATCATTTTTTGATTGATACAACTAATATTATATCATTTACATGAGTGACTCTAATAGTGGTGACTCTAAATTTTGTATCAATAAAAAAGACCGACGCAAATATTGTCATCACTTATTATAAATGATGTTAATACGTATCACTTATAAAAAATGAAACTAAACTTTACATCAATTTGTATAAATGATGTTAAATATTTATTTCGGTTATAACAATTGATGCCAAACATTTATATCATTTGTTTAACTGATTTTATAATTACATCAACTATAAAAAAAATGATGTGAAAAATGTAAATATTTATTAAAACGTAAATATTAGAAATATTTACGTCATACATATTTGATAAGTATATTTGTGTCACATGTTATTGTTGACATTTAACTTTTTTTTATTGCATCACTTTATATATTATTGACGTTTTTTTTTTGGTAGTGATATATTATTGACGTTTTGTTCACACGTTTGTTTGTAAACCGGCAATAACATTTAAAAATATTAATATTAAATTAAAAGGAAATTAAATTACAACTGTACATTAGTATTAAAATAAAAAGAAATTAAATTACAATTTTGATTATTTATTTTTTGGTTTCAAAATCATCTCTTTTGTTGAGATAGAATTTTCTTGTTCCCTTAATCTTCTTCTTTATCTTTGATCCCGCTTTCTTCATTTCAAAGTTCATTTCTCGAAGCAATTGATTTCTCCTTCTCATCCGCTTTGAACACTAACTACAAAAAACCTATATTTTTCACCAGTCGTAATTGTGTTTACAAATCAAAATTGTATCTTATTTTCATCTAATATAAAAAAAAAATTCATGTTAAAATTAGATTATTATTTTACCTCAGTTACTTCTTCTTGTGCATATGAGAAGGATAGCATGTTCTTTAACAAAAAAAGAAGAAGAGAAGGATAGCTTGATAAACAAAGTTGTGATCAACCTTGAACAAAAGGGAGAGAAAAAAAAAAGAACCGGTTTCACAAATAGTGCAAGGTTGGGTGAATCTTTATAAGAGATAAGGATATGAACTTAACTGTTTTTAAAAAATAAAAATATCAAGGTAATTTAAAAAATCTAAAGCCATATTTTTCGTCAAATCTGGTACACATAAATCAAAATCTTTATTTGATTCCGAAGTAGGTATTAAATTGCCTAATTTCTATCATAAATTTTCCTTAAACTAACGAATATATTTCGAGATCCCGCATCGATTAAATTTCGTTCAAAATCTAGTAATAATTAAATACTAGTAAATATAGAATTATAACAGTTACGGAAAAGATATATTTTCGAAATATTTTTTACATATCAGAAAGGTTATATCAATTCAATAGTTCCCTTAAAAAGCATTATTAGAGTATATACTTAATACTTCATTGTGAGCAAAAAATGAAAGTATTTAGAAGAATATATTAGTTTTTTTGTCTTCAAAAACATCATTTTACTATGTTAAAATTTAACCACGTTGAATTCTTTGCATTTGCTTAGTAATGGTTAAGTGCCTCATTTTGCATTTGCATTTACATAATTGTTTTTTATTAATTAAAGATTTGTATTCTCAATTAGTTAACTGTTTATATGTTTAAAGTTTTAGCACTCGTACTTTCACTATAGAGTAGTACTAAAGTCATATACTGAAGAAGCTAGATTTTAGATAGTTTTATAAAATGATAAATATAGCGTTATCTTAACTATAGCCACATTACGATTGAAGCTATTTTTTTGTAATTAGCATCACTTGTTGCAATCAATTTTAATTAGTTTCAATTATAATTTTTACTAATTATTTAAAATGTTATTAACATCGGTTTTTAATTGATGTAAACTGTGTATCATCTTCTAAATGATGTTAACAAAAATTAAATTAATACATCAATTATTTAATTGACATAAATTTGTATTTTGTATCAGTTATGTTAAAATGATGCAAACTAATATAATTGTGTATCAATTTTGGTGAACTGATATCAAACTACTCAACATTAACATCAATTATTAGAATTGATGTTAAATTATATTTTAAGTATCATTTTTTTAATTAGTGATTCTAAACAACATCAGTCAGTTTTATGATACTATTTAAGTGATGCTATATAGCTTTTTTTTGTAGTGGCAGTTGTTTTAAAAATCTAAGTGTGTATATGTACAGATAAATATTAATTAGATTGAAAATATTCATTGACTAATTCAGTAAACTTAGAAACACTAACATATTAAGCGGCTATTTCCGGCCAAATATATATAATTGACTTTAACAGATAGATAAAAATAACCATAAATCATCGAATTTCTTCTATAAACAGCAAAAAAGAAGTTTATGGCACAAAAAACAGCAAACAAATTCCATAATGTATAATACATAAGTAATTTATCCCCAAACAAACAGTATGGTTTTTAATTTGTTTCTTTGAAGAAATTGAATAACTTTCATTGATATCCAAGTACCCAAAATAAAGTGATATATCTTGGCAAAAAAATAGTTATGGCGCAAACTGAAAATGCCAATACCACTTTCAATGAGCAAATAAAGTGGTATTGGCATTGTAGATTTATTACCACTGAAAATGCAAATTTATTAACTCACACAATATGTAGTTTGAAAAACAAACAAGAAGAAACTTTTACTATGTAGCTGTTAACATTTCTTCTTCTTTATTTTTTTGGTTAAATTTTCATTCTCAAAATCGGTATTTTGGCAAATACTTGAACAAATAGAAGACGATTAATAGACTAAAACATTTTCTTTTTGCCAACAAAACTAAAACATCGAAGAATGAGAAGAAACAAAAATAAAAATCTTCACTTCCAAATTATGCAAAATTAAAACCCTTCTTAAATCACATATATAACAGAAAATCATATAGGCTATTAAAAAAATCAAATATAAAAAGAGGAAAATTAAAAGAAAAAGAAACTTATATAAGAATGAAGTTTGTTGAAACTAAGATGCGAAATCTCCAGCTCGGACTTGAATACATATGCATATGAGCATGAGCAGTGTCCAAGTACGTACCTACATGCAATACAATGTACATAAATATATATATACAGTCTTGATATTTTAATTTCCAAGACATATGCATAAGTGTGAGGAAAACAGCAGGCGTGCATGCATGAACCTACTTCTGTTTCAACGGCGCAAAGTACACAAGTTGATCAAAATCTGCTTATATCATCGATCTAATTAATACCATGTATATATATATTTGCTTATAAATATATTTATAAACAATGAATGCGTCTTGATACTTATATTCTGCGTCATATAACCAATTAGCATAAAGGTCAAACAAAATATTTAAAGATTTTTTATATTTGTATGGTTATAAGCCCATTTCACCATATGCAATTGGTTCCATAATTGCATGGTATATTATATAATTGTCAATACACAAAACCGGATAAAGTTTAGCAACTTGTTTCCCAGTTTTTTCTTTCGATTTACATGATCAAATTTGCATAAATAATTTGATTAGAAATAGAAAATCTTCGTAGAGAAAATATCAGTTATTTAGCTATTGTATATTTGTATTGATTTATAAAGATATTGAAACAACCAAACTTTTTTTTTAACTAATCATTTCTATGCGGAAACATAAACAATTAAACCAATAAAACAATTCTTTAATAATAACTCTTTTAAACCATTTAAATTCAAACACCAGAATTCAGGAATGAAATATAAATTAACTAGCAACCTAACCAACTGGTTCGCTAGACTAAACAACAAAGACAATAGACCCTATCATCCTTTTCTCTCGGTCTCGATTCCACGATCACACTTTTCCTTTACCTACAACTCAAATGGAAAAATAGAGTTGCGTGAGTATTATTATAAATACTCATTGGAGCGGTCATCCCGCCAATAGGAAATATAAAATACAAATATCAAATTACTACGCGATTTAAAAAATTCAATTAAACCAATTTCCATATTTAATTCACCATTTTCAACTTAATTAAACATTTCCCAGATTAATTAGACAATTACAGATTAATTAAACATTTACGGATTAATTAACCAATTTCGAATTAAATAACAATTTCTCAAGCAAAGAAAACCGAGTGTCGATCGACACTCCCCCCCCCCCCCCCCCCCGGGTGTCGATCGACGCTTGATTAAAAGAGCAGCGTCTTCTTCACAGGGTGTCGATCGACACTCCGCTTCAGAACCCGGGACCGAACCTATCCTCTCACGGTTCATCCCGTTACACGACGAATCGATACAGCAATCACACACACGATTTGCACACACACACACACACACAGAGACAACACCACGCAATACAACATCAAAACGACTATCAATGACTCACAATCCCTAATATTCGATTCTAACGCTTTTCCTAACGATCACGCACTCACCTCGTGATTTGAAGAGGTTTGACCGCGAGAACGAATCGACTACGGCCTGGACTCGCTGAATCGATGCTGGAACCGCGAGGAGAACTCGCTGCGATCACCACAAGAACACCGGAACACACGAACAGCCAACAAAAACCCGAGAACTCGAACGGCTCGCTAGAACTCTCGAAAACTCTTCTTTTCTCAACTCCCGCTTTGAAATCCCTTTTTCCCGACGGCTCACGAGAAACCAAGGTTAAAAAGGCGAGCTTAGGGTTTTTCCTTAACCCAAACCGCGATAAACCGAATTAAAATCGAAACATAACCGATTAAAATTGATTGGTGTCGATCGACACTGCACCATGGTGTCGATCAACACCCTTACCAAAAATCCATATCTCAGTTTGGGATGTTACAATTTACCCCCACTAACAATGGATTCGTCCTCGAATCCCGACAAACCGTCTATCAAGACACATACCTGACCCAAAACCAGTTACACTATCCGAGATCATAACACTCGATCCCTGAGGCTCTTGTTCAGTCTCATGTTTATACGCCCGTTTTCAAACATCTATTACTCTTAACTCATCCCACACCACTCTCACTCGCAGGACGCATCCCTTGAGCTATCTGTAGGAATTGTCACTAGGTTGTTTTAATAGAGATTAAAACTGGTAAAAACCTGTGCAAATTCCTACAGTGGTATCAGAGCCTTAGGGTTTAACTTTGAATCACTAGAACGTTATTGAATTAGAGAATTCAGATTGATACATATGATGTATAGGATGCTTGTTAGATCAATTTTCAGTCGAATCAAAATTGTTTTTTTGTTGAAATTGCTCTTCTCGGGCACCAGAATCGTTCGTGTCGATCGACACAATGGTTGTGTCGATCGACACGGCTTTGCAAAATTGTTTTGTCAAAATTGTTCTTCACGGCATGAAAAACCTAACGGTGTCGATCGACGCAATGGTTGTGTCGATTGACACTGTCGTCTCTGCCTTGAGAAGTGATTAACCGGTTCAATTGGATTGAATCGGTTATCTCACTTGGTTAGAAATTAATTAAACTGGCTAATTGCGGTTTGTTGCGATTTGGTTGGCGTCGATCGACACCGACCGGTTATCAATCCGGTTTAATTGGATTGACCGGTTATCGCAAAATTGATTTGGTTTGGTTAGCGTTGATCGACACAATAGTTATATCGATCGACAGAGACCAATTATCGATCCGGTTCAATTGGATTGGCCGGTTATCGATTCGGTCAATTGGATTGACCGGTTATCGGGTCGGTTATCGAAACCGGTTCAATTAGATTGATTGGTTATCGAAGAACTGTTACAGAGAGGTGAGTGTCGATCGACACTAAGGTAGTGTCGATCGACAGCCTACGAAAATTGTGGGTTAGTGAACCTACAATCAAATAATCAAACCAGATTTAATGAGATTCTAAACCTTCCTGAATGCATATTGGATATGTGTTAGGATTAAATGTTCAGTTCCTCAACTAAAATATCAAGTGTTCTGGATGTCTTCCTGATCTTGTCAGCTGTCAAGACTCGTTTCATTGCATGATAGGCTTGCAGTGCAAGGTGTCTGCAGTTACATGAGTAAGGCAGTAGGTAATTGAGTTGATGGGCTTGCAATGCATGACATCAACTATTACATGACTGAAGAGATTCGTTTACTTGAGTGGGCTATCAGAAGTTCTGGGCCCATAGACATCAGGTGGATAAAACATAAGATGTCTTATCCACAACCAAGAGTCATATTGGATATGATTAGCAAAGTGTTGCTTACCTATATAGCTAAGATTTGAGTGACTGGCTCGCTCGGGTTTTGATGAAATATGGATCTTGGATCATTATATTCATTTGAGGAAACATTGTTTTGAATATAATGCGAGTTTTCTTAATTGTTAAGATTTCTCATTTCCTCAATATCATAACTGAATTTTTCATTTTCTTATTACAGTTATGTCTAATCAGAACTCATTCTCGTTGAGATCCGTCCTTGAGAAGGACAAGTTAAATGGATCCAACTTCCTTGATTGGTTTCGGAACTTGAGAATCGTTCTCAAGCAGGAGAAAAAGGACTACGTCCTTGAGAAAGTTCTCCCCGAGAAACTAAGGTCCAATGCTTCACATGTAGTATATGATGCTTGAAATAAGCATTACTATGATGTGGTCGATGTGCGTTGTCTGATGTTGGCTACCATGAACTCTGACTTGCAGAAGCAATGTCAGAACGTGGCGTCGCCCATCGAGATGATCACTAGCCTGAAAGCGATGTTTCAGGAGCAGACTCGAACTGAGAGATACCAGACGGTTAAATCTCTAGTTGAGTGCAAGCTACCAAAGGATGCTTCAGTGAGTCCTCATGTCATAAAGATGATGGGTTATATTGATAACCAGAGGAGATTGGATTGTCCCATTAGCCAAGAGTTGGCTACTGACATCATTCTGCAGTCACTGCCGTCGAGCTATGATAAGTTCATCAAGAACTACATCAAGAATGGCTTGACGAAGACGTTGACTGAGCTGCATGACATGCTCAAGATAGCTAAGCTTAACATCAAGAAGGGCAAAAGGTTTGAGAAACCTGGTAAAGACAAGGGTGAGAGAAAGGCAGTCCAGATTATGAATAGGGATAAGCCCAAGTCTCCCACCAAACCCAAGTCTGGCCCATCTGATGATGATCCATGCAGCTACTGTGGGGAGCCAAGGCATTGGAGGAGAAAATGCAAGAAATACATGGAAGATACTTTGGAAATGATGAAGATGTATGAGACTTCTTCTTCAGGTATTTATGTTATTTCAAGTTCTATCTTATGGGTATTAGATACCGGTTGTGGTGCTCATATTTATTGAAATATGCAGGGCCTGAGCAACAGTAGAACGTTGAAGAAGGGACAAGTGGAGAAACTCGACAGGAATGAAGCAAGAGTTGCTGCATTAGCTGTAGGAAGTTTCCATTTGTAGTCGGCTTCAGGTTTGGTTTTAGAAACTAAATAATTGCTATTATGTACCTGCTATGAGCAGAAATGTCATTTCATTTTCTTATATGATTTTATTTTGATAAAAGACAAATGTTGCTCTTTTAATCTTAATGATATATTCAATGGTAGCACCCCATTAGAGAATGGGTTTCATGTCTTAAACTAATCTATGCCTGCCTATAACATAAACACAAAACGGTTCTTTAGCATTGTCATTTTGGGCCACATCGGATTCTGAAGCTCCATAGTGATGGGCTTCTGGACTCACTTGATTGTGAATCATGTGAAAAATGTGAATCCTGCTGTTGGACAAAATGACTAAGGCCCATTTTATCAAACTAAATGAAAGGGCCAACGAATTATTGGGCCTTATACATACAGATATGTGCGACCCGATGGGCACCAGTGCTAGAGGAAATTTCAGTACTTCATTGATGACTTCAGTAGGCATGGCTATGTTTATCTAATGAGTCACAAGTAGGAATCCTTTGAAAAGTTCAAGGAATTCCAGAATGAAGTACATAATCAAATTGGCAAAAGTATTAGAGCTCTTCGATCAGATCGCAGAGGAGAATACTTAAGTCAAGAGTTAAGTGAGCATCTGAGAGAGTGTGGAATTGTTTCACAGCTCACTCCTCCTGGAACGCCCCAATGGAATAGAGTTTCTGCGAGGAGGAATCAGACCTTATTGGATATGGTTCGATCAATAATGAGTCACAAAGATCTTCCATTATCTATTTTAGGGATACACTCTAGAAATGTCTGCGTTTATACTAAATAGGGTTCCATCAAAATCAGTTGCAAAGACGCCACATGAGATGTGGATTGGAAATGTTCCAAGTTTGTCTTTTCTGAACAATTTGGGATTGTGAGGCTTATGTAAAATTTCATATCTGATAAGCTCGCACCCAAATCCGATAAGTGCTGCTTCACTGGTTATCCTAAGGAAACCAAGGCTTACTACTTCTACAACTGTTCTGAGAACAAAGTGTTTGTTGCTAAGAACTATGTTTTCTTGAGAGAGATTGTCTTTCCAAGGAGAACAGTGGGAGTGAAGTACAACTCGAAGATGTTCGGAAATCACAGGAGACTACTCAACCTGTTAAGGAAGAGCAGTAGCTGGATCTACAAAGAGTTGTAGAACCTACACCTGTGGTGCCTGAAGTTCGTAGATCCGAAAGGATACGTCACGATTCCGAAAAATAGGGATTTCTCGCGACCGATTGTCATGACTTGTTGATCATTGACAATGACGAGCCTACGAATTTTGAAGAAGCAGTGTTGGGCCCGGACTCCGAAAAGTGGCTTGGAGCCGCTAGATCCGAAATGGGATCCATGTCAGAAAGCCAGGTATGGTACTTGGTAGATTTACCAGATGGTGTAAAAGCCATTGAGTGTAAATGGATCTTCAAGAAGAAGATTGACGTGGATGGATATATCCAGATATACAAAGCTAAGTTGGTGGCTAAAGGTTTCAAGCAAATTCATGGTATGACTATGAAGAGACCTATTCCCCAGTTGCTATGCTTAAATCCATTAGGATTATCCTAGTAAATGTCATTTATCATGGTGATGAGATTTGGCAGATGGATATGAAAAACAGTTTTCCTTGATGGAATTCTGGAAAAGGCTGTGTACGTGACACAACCTGAGTTTTCACAGATCCTAATAATGCTGGGAAGGAATGCAAGCTTCATCGATCCATTTATGGATCGAAGCAAGCATTACGGAGTTGAATTCTTCGTTTTGATGAAGCGGTCAAAAGGTTTGACTTCATCAGGAACGAAGAATAATCGTGTGTTTACAAGAAGACTAGTGGGAGTGTAGTTGCATTTCTCGTTATGTATGTAGATGACATACTTATTCTCGGAAATGACGTTCCGTTGCTTTAGTTTTAGAAACTTGGCTCGGAAGTTGTTTTTCAATGAAAGGCATGGAAGTAGCCGCGTGAATTCTTGGAATAAGAATCTATAGAGATAGATTGGGTAGGCTAATTGGATCGTGTCAAGATGCTTATGGTGATAAGGTCTTGGACAGGTTCAGTATGCATGATTCCAAGAAGGGCCTCATACCAATGTCTCATGGCATTAATCTTAGCAAGATGCAATGTCTCTAGACACTGGCTGAGCAAGAATGGTTGAGTAGGATTCCTAGGCGTATGCAGTGGAATCTATCATGAATTCCATGACCTGCACTCGTCCAGATATTGCTTGTGTTTTAAGCATGACGAGGAGATACCAATATGATCCATGTGAAAGTCACTGGACAGTTACCAAGAATATTCTCAAGTATTTGAGGAATACTAAGGATAGGAGCTTGGTGAACTGAGGAAGTAATGGTTTTTGTTGAGAGTGGTTAGACGGACAAAGATGATTTCCGGTCAGAATCTGGTTATGTCTTGTGTCTATATGGCGGTGGGGTTTGTTGGAAAGGGTTCTAAGCAGAGCGCCGCAGCCTGCGGTTTGTTGGAAAGGGTTCCAAGAAGAGCACCAAAGCCTGCGGTTTATTGGAAAGGGTTCCAAGCAGAGCTCCGCAGCCTCTCCCACGACCTAAGCATGAGTTTCACCCTCCTGCTGTAGGTTTTAGATACATTAAGATGTGATCTTGATTCTAGTGGGAGTTGTAATGGATTTAGTTATGTTATGATATTCATGTGGACATACTTTGGTTATGTCATAATGAAATTGTTTCATGTATTATTTGATTATTGGATAATTGAATAATAGTCCCAAAGTAATTTATGGCATTTTATAGGTCATCAAGTTGAGGACTTGATCATGAAACCCTATAAGTGATTAATGACATAGATTATATTTGTCCCTGGTCAAGGTTGTTAAAGTGGGACAATGATAACCGCGTGAGACTGGTGTGTGAGGTGACTGATGACTAAGTTTCATGGAGTCATTAATAAGAGTATTAAAGTCAATCACATAGATATGTGTTAGAGAACATATGATCGGACATGACCCGCTAATGAGAACTCTACAGGATAGTTATATAAGTGTCATAAGAGGTTCTCATTACGACTATAGAGTATAGTCCTTAGACCTGAGTTCATCATGATTTCTTGCATATGAATTGGTCCGCTTTGACTTTGTCAAACGTTATCCGTAACAGGTGACTATAAAGGCATTGATTGGGCGTATCATGAAGTGTGTGAAGTAACAGGGATGGAACAAGATGGAATTTGTCCCTCCTATATAACAGGAGATAAATATCTCAGGGCCCATCGATGATTTGATACTGAGAAATGCGAGGTGATTGTCAGTCGTTTGTTTTAAAATCAGTATAAATCGGAGTTCGATGAACATGATATTGGCTGTAATAAGGATGACACGGTTCTTGCCTTATGCCATATCGAGATATAGAGACGAAGGGATTATGGGAATAGTTAATTCCAGTACAAGTGGGAGATTGTTGGGAATGTCCTGAAATCATACTTGTACTCACTCTAGAGATAGTTGTGTTGTCGGGATTAGACATTCATATAATACTAGGTGGTCATGACGTTTTGCTAGAAGCCACTAATGATCTATGAGTTATGAACTCATTGCTAGTATTATATGATCCTACAGGGTCACACACCTAAGCAAACTGGATAAACTTAATGTGGGAATAATCATTAATGTAATGATTCAAATGATGTGTATTTGATACACATAAGAAACGTGTTTTAAAGAGCGTGTCGATCGACACAAATGAGTCGTGTCGATCGACACATGCCAATAATCGAAATAGGGATTTCGGTTTAATGACTTAATTTGGACCGGTTTAATTACTGGACAATTAGGTTTTCTCACGCGCCTATATATATGATATGAGACACGAAATTGAGAGCAGCCTTAGTTGATAGCCACCTCTGAAAACGTAAGTTCCTAAGAGATCCGATTCCAGGTACTAGCATCCCTGCGGATTCCAGTTTGTGTACGTGTGGACTATCAGTAGAGGCGCAACACTTGATGCACTACAGATCTCGTTACACGACGAATCGATACACCAATCACACACACGATTTGCACACACACACACACACACACACAGAGACAACACCACGCAATACAACATCAAAACGACTATCAATGACTCACAATCCCTAATATTCGATTCTAACGCTTTTCCTAACGATCACGCACTCACCTCGTGATTTGAAGAGGTTTGACCGCGAGAATGAATCGACTACGGCCTGGACTCGCTGACTCGATGCTGGAACCGCGAGGAGAACTCGCCGCGATCACCACAAGAACACCGGAACACACGAACGGCCAACAAAAACCCGAGAACTCGAACGGCTCGCTAGAACTCTCTTCTCACTCTCGAAAACTCTTCTTTTCTCAACTCTCTCTCTGAAATCCCTTTTTTCTCGACGGCTCACGAGAAACCAAGGTTAAAAAGGCGAGCTTAGGGTTTTTCCTTAACCCAAACTGCGATAAACCGAATTAAAATCGAAACAAAACCGATTAAAATTGATTGGTGTCGATCGACACTGCACCATGGTGTCGATCGACACCCTTACTGAAAATCCATATCTCGGTTTGGGATGTTACAGATATCTTGGTGATTCCTTATGATATTTTTTTTGCATCGTTTTATAGTTTCAATATATTTCCTTACCAAATTTGATTATTTTGAAAGGTAGTATCATATTGATCAAGCTTATATTTCGTTTTGTATATCTCTAAGATCATACATGAACACAAACAATACTATCATATTTAGGTTATACATATATTCAGATAACTCTTCTTTTTTTTTCGTACTCCATATTAAATTGTCAATGTGATATTCAAAGAACCAACTAAGACGGTTCGAGGGGAGACGTACGAGACAGCACAAGTTTTGTCCATTTTGGTAAGAAAATTATTATAAAAAACAGCTTATGTCGTCTGGTACCAAAACCGTATAATAACATGCAAAAAGTGAATATTTAATGTTTCAATGTGGATAATAGATTCTATTTAATTTGTTTTGTATCAGAATCTTTCCAAAACAAGAACAACATACGATCTGCTCATCAGATCGGAATCTAGATCGGAGATTTGCTGCGGTGGTAAACGGCGGCAATCCAACTTCTGCTCGCTCTATAGACAAACATTTGACATGCGTGGGATTAGGTTTTCCTTTACTTTCAACAATTGTAACACCTGTAATCTCTCTTTAAATCTTGTATTAGAGCAATTGGGCTTAGAAAATTTGTAAAACCCACTTAATGGGCCAATCTAATGAAAAGTTGTTGCAGACAAAAAAAAAAAAAAAAAAAAGACAACATACGATGGTTTCAAGAAAACCACTGTCCACGCAGATATATACATCGTGACAATATATAATTATTTAACATATATATATAATAAAAGTTAGTGAGTCGCATTTTTTATTGACAGAGAATACTACTCATAAATCATAATGTGATCAAAATCCTTTGAATCCTGCTTTATTTGCGGGTTTCTAAAACAGAACAAGCTGCCTCGAAATTCTTAAAACTACGAGCAAAATATGAAAAAATAAAATCTATCGTTGGAAGCTCGAACAAACACAATTAGTGTCATTATGAATATAGAAAGGTTTTTACCGCCAAACTAATAAAATTTTATGCAAAATGAAGATCGCTATATAGCCTATAATATACCATAGTTTGGTCAAGTTTGGTTCTTCAGAACCGGTCTAGATTCTAAAAGTAAAACCTTATTGCATATATTTTTATAAAACCCCAAAAATTATAGATCTTCGGCTTATAACCTGTAATTCGGTGACGACAATCGATGTTAAAATTTTCAACAACAAAAAAAGACAATCGATGTTAATATTGTGTTCTATTACAACTATTAAAAATAGGATCGGACTATCGAGTATCGACCATAAGTACTCGCATCATGACAACAGTCAACAAAAGTTAGACGCAAAACATTTATATACAAGAGAATTTAGACCGAACTCTACACATATTTATAAAATATGTGAAATAACTATATATGTGAACGCCGAAAAAAAAAAAAAACGATATATGTGAACAACTACTGACTAAATTAAACATTACAAATTTTTGAACACTCATCTAAGCACACAAAGTAGTTTTCAATAACTATATCCGTTTATTATTTTTCGAAGCTCTGCAAATTTTACATATTAAAATATTGTCTATATTATATTTGTGCTTGATTTGTTGGTATATAAAATAGCCAACTATTTATATTTGTAATCGTAATATTTGTAAATCTAGTGCATCGATTTATCCTCACCGCTTTTCAATAAAAACATGATTATCAATATAGGTGTTAGTGGATTGCTAGTGGATTAATAAAATATTTTAATATGAATATGAATTGTTTATTTTTTTAACATGGATGCTTACTTTAGCATTTTTTTAGCATCTATATTAGAGAAATAAGCAACTCATATTAATATTAAAATGTTTTATTAATTCACCAGTAACCCACTAACACCATAGATAATCATGCTCTAAAAGTTCCAAAATTTGAAGAATTTATTATTAAAACAAATCTTGTACTGTCTTCATGCAAGTATACAAAATAGCCGACTGTTACAACTTATATAGTAATTAACTCCATTGGAAAAGCAAAACTTATAAATATATATCATATATTATGACGGCTATATTTTGATCGGTTGAGAAATACGGTTTTCAAAACCGGACCGGACCGGCCGGTTGGACTGATCCGACCGGGAATCCTTTTTCTAGCCGATTTCGGGTTGGTCAAAAATCCGGATTTGAGTTGGACCGGTAAAACCAGCCAAAAACCGGTAAAACCGGTGATTCGGTTCTATGTCAAAACCCGGTTCACAAAAATTAAGTCTAAATTTTGAGTTTTTTTTGTCAAAAATTCAAATTATGATTTATAGTCACTATTTATTTACTTTCAATTTTTTTTTTACTTTAAACAAAAAAAACTAAATTGTTATACAAAATAAATTAAAATCTTGTTATGTAGATGTGTTTATGACAATTACCACATGATCAAACCATATTTCATATTATTATTTCTAAATTTAAATGATATATTATCTTATTTTGTTGTAATTTATTTTATTAAAAGATAAAATAATATAAAAAAATAAATTTTAAGTATGTTTTGTCTTTTCTTTAAAAACTTACATAATCAATTGTTCTTACTCTTATATATAATTGAAAATATATATATTTAAAAATCCGGTTGAACCGGTTGGATCGGTCAGACCAACTATCCAACAACGATGCCGAGTCGGTGTCCGGTCCGGTTTTCAAAACAGAAAAAGTCAAAAACAATTTCTGTTGGTTCAGTTGGGCTTCAATTAAAAAGTGAAATATGATAAATGGGCTTAATAAACAAGGGGAGCCCAAATGCTCGTTGAATGTAGAATAATACTAATGTAACAAAACATTTATTTATTAGATAGTAATAATAAAACATTTAAAACCATCAATAAATAAAAAAAAAACAATTTGATATGATCATAATTTTTTGTTTCCAATTCATAGACGAACAGTTAGTAGATAAATTAAATACGACGGAACCAAAAATATACTATATATTACTTTTCAACATTTTTTTCTTCTCGTTTTTCTGTTTTTTGTTTTAAAACATAACCATCAATATGACATTTTATTACTCATTATTTTTGCTATTTCTCCTAACTAGTGACTTTTTTTGCTGCGACAAAGATCAGTGATCAGATTCAACACAAATCTCAAATTCTTTGTGTTTGAAATTGATTGAATAATTAGTCATCATATGATTGATTGTAGTGGACGGTGGCTACATTATGTAGAAGAAAATAGTTTTGATAAAAATGAAAGTAAGATTTGAAGTTCATTTATGGACTTTAATCAGATACAAAAAACGGCTGGATTTGGACCAGCTTTGTATGTATTATGTGTTCATATAATTGCAATTTTTATGTCCACTATTTTTTAATGTATATATTAATTAATATATTAAAATGTAGGACTCGTGCGGATCCGTCGAAAGTTGTGTGTATTGGACCGACCTTTGTGTTTGACATCTAGTAGTAATATTAGCATTATATATACATAATACCATCCTAATGCCATCAAATACCATGATATTATACCATTTATTTAACATTTTCTTTAGCCTTTTCTAAAAATACTAAAATTGTGTTATGAAATATTAAAATTAATTTATTTCATAAAAAATGCATATCCATATATCATATTACACTCTCATCAAGTGAACACTACTAACACTACAATGATTACATTGCGTTAAAACATATAAACAATTAAACATGAGAATCTCATGATGAGATACACAAACACAAGATATAACCAAGTACCAACATAAGTTCGTATAACGTCAAGCTAGCAGTCATAATATAACACATACAAAACATTTGAGTCTGAACCCAATAATCATAATACAACACATATCTAAACATCAATATTACAAATTTACAAATAGTAAATTATAGGTTTTATTCTTATCAAATAAATTTGAGCCCGCACATGGTGTGGGAAGTCACCTAGTATATCAATATTCATCATGTTTGAATAGTAAAAATAGCCTTCATTTTTGGTTTATAGATTAAACAACTAAAGTCATACTCACACTAAAACTAAATTATTTATTTTTATTAGATTAACTTTTTTTTTTGCTATTAAAGTTATTATATATACAAATCATATGTTTTGGTATTATATACGATTGTCTACTATACATGCATATATTTTGTTATATATTAAGGTTTACAACGATAATTAAAACCATAAAAAAAAGTGTTCAACAAATTTGATCTCCTATTTCTTTTTTTGTTAGGCCCTATATATAATCATATTGATGAGAAGATGACTTTTTTTTTTTACGAACACACTTCATTACTTACGGATTATACAATACATTATCAATATCACAAAACCAATAAGGGATTGAAGTGTTAATGAAATGAAATTTAATATTTCGCATGCGTGCAGTCTTTGCTAGCAAATCCGTTCTTGTTGTTCTTCCGCTGCCAATAGATAAGTTCGAATTTGGGAAGGATTCCCGTAACACTGCCAAATCAAGTAATCATGGTTGAAAACCGGGCTAATCATTTGATGAGATCACCATGTTAACTAACTCAGAAAAATCGGTAACAAAAAATTGACAAAAGCTTAGTTTCCATATCAAACATTGCATTGCATTGCCCAAATGAGGAGAAGATGACTTGAAGCCAGAGCATGGTGTGATTGGGTAGAAAATTAATCTCCCATCTACTTTACAATAATCATGAATTAATTTTAATTGCATCAGTTTAGTGCATTTAATTAGCGAATGTGAATTCTTCAGTCATCATTAAAGTAACATATAATCAACAATTATTACTTAAACATGCATACATATTCACACGGGCCAGAGTGAAAACACTGTAGCAAAAAAGGTGATGTCAAACACGATTCTCTTTTTAGAGCTTCTGATTCTCAGAATAGATTAGAGTTTTTCTCTTCTCGAGTTCGGAGCTTGGTTTACTCACTCACGAATTTCATCAAAGATCAAGATAAGCAAAGAAATTTCAAGATCTGAAGAGAGATTTGAAGCAGAGATCTGGATCTGTTCTTAATCACTGTTCCTTTTTTCGATTTTCTTCTGCTTGCGGTTCAGTTTTGATTTGTGTCGTTTCTTTTTGAATTGGTTTAAGGGAGATGCGTTTTTGTCGGTGGAAGAAGAGTTTTAATTTTCTGGAAACGGGGAGAAGCAAGGTTCGTAGTATATCATGTCGCCAGAGATGGACAGAGATATGGCGAGAATGAACTTGGAAGATGAGGATGATGGAGCTCCTTGTGAGATGCCGGATTTACCTGAGTTCTCATCTGCAGAGTTCAACATCAACAGTGTGATAGGAAGGGTTTTGAACCCGGAAGCAGTTAAGATGTCGAGTCTAATACTTGATATGCCAAGGAAATGGCAGAAGCAAGGCAGAGTTAGAAGAGTTGCGTTATCAAAGGAACGTTTTCAATTCATCTTTGAAAGTGAATTCGATTTGATAGAGATTTTGGAGAAAGGAGTTCACACATACAATGAATGGACTTTGGTAATGGAACGTTGGGTTGAAAATCCGAGCTCGGATTACCTGCAGTTCATTCCCATTTGGGTAAGGCTAAGAGGTTTGCCGGTAAATAAAAGAATGGTGGCTGCGATAACTTGGATTGGAGAGAAGATTGGTCAAGTTAAGGAGGTGGCTTTTGATGCGTCTAAAGCACAAAGTCAAGATTTCATCAGAGTTAAGGTTAGTTTCGATGTAGCTAAACCATTAAAAAGATCAAAAGAATTTGTCCAATCAAATGGAGAATCTTTCACCATCCTATTTGATTATGAGAAAATCCAAAAGAGGTGTTACGAATGTCAGCGGTTGAACCATGAGAGGGAGAAGTGTCCTATTCTAGCAAAGAAGAATCTCGACAAAATCACTGAAAGAAAAGCAAGAGGAGAGGTTCAGAATCTCATTGCTCCTCTCAAATTCTTGAAAGAATCAGATCCTCTTTTCGGAGTGTTAAGAGAAGACCAAGTGGGTCTTGATCCTACAACTGGACGACCGAGAATTGCGGAAGATGTGCTTCAAAGTATTCGGTAATATCTAATGGTTGAGAACGGGGACCCAATAATAGTCAAGGAAGCAAGGGTTAGGAAAACTGTGGTAGAAGCTGAAATGGATCCATCTCTTCAAAAAACTATGCTCAGGTTGGAAGATCTTCCAGTGATCCACAAAGAGGTTAACAAAGGAAAAGGATTGGTTTATGAGTATGACTCTGAAGTTTCATCCTCCAGGACGAACTCAACAGATTTAAAAAATCATTCTCAGATCACTAAGGCGATAGACTCTGGTAAAGCAATGGTTTGGAATCCGTCGGCAAGTCAAACTGTGAGTGATGATGGTCCTATCTCTGATAACTTAAAACCCTTTTCCTTTGACTTGACGGTTAAAAGGACTGGGTTCTTTGAACCTGGACCTTCCAGAGCAAAAGGGAAAGGGATCAAACCAAGGAAAAGACCTACCAAGAGCAGAAGAAGACTCAGGCCAAGAGACATATCTATCGAAAAGTCTTCAGTGGTTATCAAAGAATTGAGGGACTGGGGACCCAATAATAGTCAAGGAAGCAAGAGACATATCTATCGAAAAGTCTTCAGTGGTTATCAAAGAGGATCAGGAAGGAAGAGACAAGCGGAAGAGGAGATAATGGATGGTAACATTGGTGCTCGTCGCCAGAAGCCAGAGATGGTCCCAATTGAGGGACTGTCCCATTTCTAAATGAGTATTTTGAGTTGGAATTGTCAGGGACTTGGGGGATACGACGATCTGACAATTCCAAGACTAAGGGAAATGCAAAAAGAATATTTCCCTGATATTTTGTTCCTTATGGAGACTATGTATCATAGAAACGTCTTGGTGGATCTTCAGAAATGGCTAGGGTATGATAGAGTCTTTACAGTAGATCCTATTGGAAAAAGTGGTGGTTTAGCCTTATTCTGGAAGAATAGTATAGTTATGGATGTTAAGTATTTTGATAAAAACTTAATAGATATGCGAGTTATTTTTGGTGACAAATCTTTCTTCCTGTCTTGTGTATATGGGAATCCGAATATGCAATATAGGCATATTGTTTGGGAAAGGATAACAAGGATAAGTTGTCTCAGGAAAGAAGCTTGGGGAATGATTGGTGATTTCAATGACATTCTCAGCAATAAGGAGAAATTAGGAGGTCCTTTGAAGGCTGACAAGACCTTTGTAGCTTTCTCAGACATGATTAGAGATTGTCAAATGAATGATATTCCAAGCACTGGAAACAGTTTCTCATGGGGAGGAATGAGATATACGCATTGGGTCCAATGCAAGCTTGATAGGTTTTTTGGGAAAAAAGAATGGATCAAGATGTTCCCCGTGTCTAATCAGGAATTCTTGGTAAAGAGAGGCTCAGATCATAGATCGGTGTTAGTGAGATTGATGTCTTTGACTCATATATAAAAAGGAAGTTTCAGATTTGATAAGCGTTTTTTGGGCAAGCAAGATGTGAGACAGGTTATTGCTCAGGCTTGGTACCAAGGTACCTCAGTTTCGGATGGACTCAGGAATTGTAGAAGAGCGCTCAGTATTTGGAAGAAAACAAACTCCTTGAATTCCTTGGAAAGGATTCATCACTTGCAAGTAGTTTTAGAAGAGGAGCAGTCTGCTTCAAGTCCCTCCTTTCGTATGATTAACTTTATCAAGAAAGATTTAATCAAAGCATACAAGAAGGAGGAAATTTATTGGAGCCAAAGGAGTAGGAGCAAATGGGTGGTGCTTGGAGATAAGAATACACGATTTTTTCATGATTCGGTCAAAGCTAACAGAAATGTTATGAGGATTGAGAAACTAATGGATGTTAACAGGATCTTGCAAACGGGAGAAGGGTCAAAAGGAGAGGTGGCCAGTGCTTACTTTACCAATTTGTTCAAGTCGTCAAATCTGGAGGACTTTCAGGAGCTATTCCAAGGATTTCGACCAAGAGTATCGCAGGAAATGAATGAATCTTTGATTCGGCCTATCACTAAAGAAGAAGTAAAGGATGCTATGTTCTCCATTAGACCGTCTAGTGCTCCAGGGGCTGACAGAATGACTGGGCTCTTTTACCAGAAATATTGGGACGTAGTCGGAGAGCAAGTTACAATGGAAATTCAACGTTTCTTTTCCTCAGGTCAGTTTCCGCAAGAGTGGAATTACACTCAGCTTTGCTTGCTGCCAAAGGTTGTTAAACCAATGCAGATGTCAGATTTAAGGCCGATAAGTTTGTGTTCAGTAATGTACAAGACTCTTTCTAAGGTGTTGGTTAAAAGACTTCAACCATTATTGCCTAGAATAGTCTCATCTTCTCAATCGGCTTTTGTTTCAGAGCGCCTGATTTCAGATAATATTGTTGTGGCTCATGAAGTGGTTCATGCATTGAGAACGTATCCCACAATTTCGCAAGAGTTTGTGGCTTTAAAGGCTCTGCTTATCGCTTTAGGTTTCCATCAGTTGTGGGTTGATTGGGTGATGGAGTGTGTCACTTCAGTCTCTTTCAGTGTGTTGATTAACAACCAAGCTTTTAGGATGATCAAGCCAGAGAGAGGTTTGAGGCAAGGGGATCCCTTATCTCCCTTTCTTTTCATTCTTTGTACTGAAGGTCTCTCTCATCTCCTCACCATGGCGGAAAGAAACATTAGGCTCAATGGAATTAGTTTCTCTCCTAATGGTCCTTCAATTCATCATTTTCTTTCTGCAGATGATAGTTTGTTTGTGTGCAAAGCGGATATAGGTCAAGTGAAAGAGTTAGTAAGCATTCTGGAAATATATGAGCAAGCAACAGGGCAAGTGGTAAACCCGGTCAAATCTTCTATTACTTTTGGATCAAAGATTGGAGATGATTTAAAGAACCAAATTAAGCTCATCACGGGGATCTCGGAAGAAGGAGGAGCAGGGAAATATCTAGGGCTCCCAGAGTGTTTCAGTGGATCCAAAAAAGATTTGTTAGGTTACATTCAAGAGAAACTAAAGTCAAGACTTTCAGGCTGGTTTGATAGATCGTTATCTTTAGGAGGAAAGGAGGTTCTACTCAAAGCAGTTGCTTTGGCTCTACCGGTTTATGCGATGTCGGTTTTCAAACTTCTGGTCTACACATGCAAAAACATCACAGCGGCTATGGCTAATTTTTGGTGGAACTCTCAGGAGCATAAAAGAAAAACGCATTGGATGAGATGGGAGAAACTATGTCTCTCTAAGGATCAAGGAGGGATGGGGTTTAGAGACATTCAATGTTTTAATCAGGCTCTCTTAGCCAAGCAAGCATAGAGAATTCTACAACAACCTTACAGTCTTGTAAGTTTCTCAAAAACAGATATTTCCCCGATCAATCTTTCCTTCAAGCGTCTCTAGGCCGTAGGCCTTCCTACGCTTGGAGAAGTGCTCTATATGGTAGAGATTTGTTAGTGAAAGGTCTATCAAAGAGGATTGGTAATGGGAAATCAACTCTTGTATGGATCGATCAATGGATCTCGGACAACGGTATGAGAAGGCCTTTAATCAGAAATTATTCAATTGATCTTAATCTAAAGGTCAGTGAGCTCATTAACCAGAACACAAGACGATGGAATATGCAAAAGATAAGAGATTTATTTTTTGAAGAAGATGTCAGAATTATCCTAAAACATCAGCCGGTAATATGGAAAGAAGATTTTTGGATTTGGAATTCTAACAAGAATGGGGATTATTCAGTTCAATCTGGTTATAAGCTCGCGTGGAACACAAGTAGAGAGGATTTAATAAAGGAAGCAGAACAGCGGCCCTCTTTGAACGATCTTAAAAGTGAGATTTGGTCTCTAAAAACCTCCCCAAAGATAAGAAATTTTTTGTGGAGAATTTTAAGTGGGATAGTGCCTGTTGCGGAAGTATTAAGAGCTAGAGGTATGAATATGGATCCAAGATGTCAATCTTGTGGTGATGATTTGGAATCGGTCAACCATACTCTCTTCACGTGTCCTCTTGCTAGACAAGTTTGGGCGCAATCCGGTTTTCCCTTTCCTTTAGAAGGCTTCAACCAAAGCTCGGTTTTCTAGAATATTTATTCTCTTTTGGAATCGAGAAGAAGTTCAGAAATTCCTAACGACCTCAAGAGGAGTTTTCCCTGGATACTATGGTATCTATGGAAAAACAGAAATAATTTATTGTTCAGAGGTTTCGTGTTTCTAGCATAAGATATTGCTATCAAAAGCAAAGAGGAATCAGATGGTTGGTTTTTGGCTCAGACAATAGATGATCAGCTTTTGTCATTGGAGGTGAGGCCAAAGATCAAATGGATGTTACCTCCAGACACTTGGCTTAAATGCAACATTGGTTTCTGTTGGTCAGAGGAGAATCAACATCATGGGTTCTCAGAGACTCCCATGGCTTGGTTTTGATGCATAGTCGAAGGGGTTTTATCAATCATCAAGGTAAGGATGAGGCTCATCTTTAGAGTGTTTTATGGACTTTGGATTGTCTAAAACATCACAAATTGGATAAAATCATTTTCGAAATGGAAGCTCTAGATTTCGTAGATGCTGTGAACAAGCCATCTTGCTGGCCGGCTCTTCTGTTTCAGGCAGGCGAAATTTGCTACAAGCTAGAGGCTTTCAGATTTTGGAAGGTGGTGAACGTGGTACGACCAGCAAATAGAGGCGCTTTTCTGATAGCTCAAAGTGTTATCAAGGGCAACAGGGTTCACTCTTATATTGCTACAGGTTTCCCGTCTTGGTTGAAATATATCTTTGACAGTGAGAAAAGCGTTACCTCTGTTAGGTTGGTTCATCACTAGTTATTAAGCCTTTCTTATAGGTTTTAGATAGGCTAACTTTTGCCCCTTGATTGGTGATTTTATGTTCCATTGGGGTTGTATTAGATAAGCGTAGGTAACAGGGTGCTGATTAATGGTGAATCTTTGTAACCTTTATCCTTTTGATATATATTATAATCAGATGAAAAAAAAAGCATACATATTCACACATACGGAAAATCATTTCTAATTAGTTAGCCTGTCAAAAGGACGGAATCAAGTAATCATTTGGGAATAAAATAAATTAAAAATTAAATATATAGAAATTCCGAATGCAATAATTTAAGTGGTTGGTGAAAGAAATAGAAAAAGGAAAATAGTCAATATGAAGAAAAAATTGAGGAAAATGGACCCTCGTTTTTCAGCAATGCACCTTTGTTGCTTGAGTCTACTTAGGTAAAACTTTTTATTTAAATATTAAGTCATTCAAGCAAAAATGTCATATTAATTTCTTCAATGACGATTGTAGTTATATTTTTCGGTTCAAACGTTTTCTGTAAAACTAGAGAACGTCATATGCATATCTTGGATTGTTCGTTTTAAATGTAAATGCATTTTAAATTCATTGAAACGTATATATCAATCAATGAAATTCTTAAGGTTGATGGATTCTTAAGGATTTTAAAAAAATTTAGAATCCATTGTTATTAATTTATGGATTATGAAATTCTTAATAAAATCCATTGTTATTGGTTTGTGAGTTTTAAACTCCATTCAAAATTCATTGTTATTCAAAAAGTTTAGTTTTTAGGAATTCTATAAATCTATTAGAATCTATTGTTATTGGTAGATGGATTTGTTCTAATTTTACTTATTAAACAAGATTTTGAGAATACCTCATAAAACCTTTGGATTTTTAGAATTTTAATCACCAAATTTTCTAAATACACAAAACTCTCTACAAATTTAATAAATCTTTGGATTTTAAAAATTCATCAACTCTATGAGAATCCATCTCCCAATAACTCCCCCTAGAATTTTTAGTTATTTTTTACGATTTTTAAAAAACTGCTATTATATCTTTGTAAAGTAGAAAACAAAAGAAAATCATTTACAATAATTTTTTTCTTCAAATTTATAATTAAAGGAAGTACAAGATAACTATTGTGGACAGTTGGGACATGGGCGAAGAAGCTTCTTTATTACCAAATTAAGTAAATATCCCAAACAATTCCATTTTTCATGTAAGCTTAATGTCACTATTCCCTAAATTAATTTCCCAAATTTCAATTTCTGTTATGATGATTGTTTGATATTTTTTATCCCTACATATTATTTAAAGACCCACCTCTTTTTTTGTTAATGAAAAGATTCCACCTCTTGTATTGAGTAGTTGTGTACGTAGCGGTACGAATCGTTTGGAAATTTGGAATCTTAGAGTATTTACATATCAAGACATATATTAGGTGTGTGCTTATAACTGTATATCTAATCACGTATACAAATATGATTATTTTATTTTACCTTTTTTACTTATAAAATTTTCTCTGACTACAAAAGAAGGTGTATAAATTTGAGGACCCAACTTGAAACACCTCTAACAAACAACAAGCTATTCGATAAGAACTTCTTGAAAATATTATTGCTCGATCAACATCATAACATTGCATATAATATTCATTATCCTATTAATCGGCATATTTAGTAATATAAATATCTACATTAAAAATGAACAGTAGCTTTTAACCAAGTATATTAAAAAAATATTTAAAAGAACAAAGGAAATGCATATAAATTGCTTTTATCAAAATGCATGTACTGTAATCTGTTTGTGGTGATTGGTGAGTATAGACCGATATACGAAAAAAGGTAAACTAATGATAAACAGTTAGTTCACCAAAGAGGGGAAACACTTGGTAGCTGGCTTCTGACGATTCTACGCAGCTTCGACTTCGCGCCGGTAAGCTTTTAGCTGGCTTTCCTTGATATCATGTTTTTTAAACTTGTATTTAACAAACAAATGCAAATAGTGTACTTCGTTCTTTAACAAAAGAAATGGTAACTTGTAAATAGCACGTGGGGTTATCTCCTAAATGAAAAGGTAAATTAAGAATGAGTACTTGATATCAGATACGTGTTCTGCCACTACGCATGTCCAAAAAAATCATGGGAAATTAGGTGGAATAACTCAAAAAAAATTTATAATTAAAATCCTAGCAATTTAACCTAAATCTAATGGACATAATTGTGTCATATGGGTTAATTTTTGTTAATTTACTAATTATAATTTTTTTGTGTGCTAGTGAGCAAATTAACCCAAAAATCATATGATTCAATTCACAGAAAAAAAAAAATCATATGATAAAAGCGCTATATCATTTCAATAAACAGAACCGAGCCTAAGGACAAGGGACATAACATAAACTATCGTTGGCTATCTCTTAAATATGAATACGAACAATACCGACTAAACTATAAAATCTATAGTCCCATGATATAGCTAGCTTCTTCAGATTTTTGTTAACCAAATTTTAAATAAATTGTTTCTTTATTGGGAAGTTAAAACCAAAGTTTTCTTAGAAGATATAAACTCTCTAAAAACATGTACTCCCTCCGTTCTCTTTTAATTGATGTTCTTAGAAAAAAAAATATTTCTAAAAAATTGATTTTTTACATTCTCAATGCATTTTTAATGAAAAAATAATGATAAATTGTAAATTTGAAGACACATTAATTATTTTTATTGGATTACTATTGGGTTAAAAATATAGAAAATTGTTTAGTATAAAAAATAAGGCATTTATAACTAAAAATTTATGTGTTTTCTTAATAAATGTCAAAATTCTAGAACATCAAACAAAAATGAATGGATGGAGTATTTACAAAGAAAAAAACATTATTTATTAATTGTACTAATTGAACCGATTTCAAATATTTTATGCAGTTTTCAGTATTAGATGTTGATTTTTGTCATATGACATAAACAAAATTCATGAGTCTGATTTAAAACTTAGGCATAGTACTATACTTATAAGAGAATATTTTAATTATATAGATATATACTATATATATAATTTATTTATTTTGGAGTAAAATGTTAAGATTCATGCCTTTTTTTTATTTGTTAGAGCGATATACTAGCTAGATAACTTAAAAGACATAAAGTCCGAAAACTACAAACAATGAAAAAAATACAAAGAATAAAACAAACATACAACAAGCAAACACACTCTAAACACAACCCATAAAGTCTTCTATAGGAAAACACAGACTCCGAACAACTAAGCTCGGACGAATTAAGAATGTCTGTTTTTACTCTTTAATTTTTTTTTTCTGAACCAAGATAAATAATAGTCTATTCAGATAAATATTTACCCACTCTTGAATTCCTTATTTCTATAACGTATTTCCTAATGATCACCAGCTATATTTATTCCCCGCGTAAACCAAACTTCCTTCCTACATCGATCTCTCAATATTTTGGTCGGTTCACTTTACAAATGTTTAAAGTACAAGAGTTTATAGTCGTTTACAAGAAATTAACATCGATCAAAACATGTCATCAACTAATTATCACCATCACTCCAAGATCCATTCATCTTCCATATGTTTATAGTCATGCATGACCTCCTTTAAAAATAACCCATTAATTTGTTTTGGGTATATGAGAAATGTTTTTTTAATTTTCCCAATAACAACGTGGAAAAATTGTCCCGAAAGAAGAAAATCCAATGTAAATGACAGTGAAATAAGCACGTCGGCAAAAAAACGAGTGGAAAAACAAGAAGAATTATGTAGAAATTATATGTCTATGAAAAAAGTAATGGCTTTTGTGGTGTGGAGTGTTGTGCCCACAAATATATTAATGGTCACGTTAGTTTGGTATATCCAAAACGATAATATTTAAATCGGGGCATGCAAGTACGTGTTATAATTAAAAACCCTAAAATGGTGCATGCAATTTTTGTTTATTACAGAATAGGAAATTAATTCCCAGTTGGTTCTAACACCGAATTACTTTAACGGTTTAATCTCTTTGATCGTAGTCCTAGCGAGGATATTTTTCATGCATTCCATGTGTTCTCCTCAATATTTATTGTTAAGCAAGTAAATTGTAACTCTTTCTTTGTCTTCTTAAATTAGTGACTGACTTGTAGTCTATAAACTGCAAATAATGTATAGTCTTGAGAATTGAGAAGCTAAAGGATTTTTTTTATTAAAAGTGAGTCCCACGTGGGTAACAATTGACATGCATTTGCAACGATGTAATAGTGTGAAGTGCTTAAAGTATATAGAGTTAAAATTTTCTTTCAGAAATCACGAATGTTATAGATACAATATAGAGAAAATAATTCATAATGTAAAACAGGTAAGAGACTAAGAGGCTTGCTAAGTGAAAGGATGCTATATACATATGGTGATCCGACGGTGCCTAGTGGAAGAGTCGTCACTCAACGGTTAAAAGTTACGCTAAGAACAACGTGCTGATTTTTTCCGAAAGCTCACATCGACATGAAAGTTTGTTATCTCGATGTCCGCTCTTCGCCACTTGGGGCTAAATATGTTCCAGGGGTTGGATTGCTCGTCCACTAAAACGGTACATGAGCTTGGTTTAGAACATCGTGTAACAGTTCGGTATATATCTGGTATATGTGTTAAAACAGTGAAAGATTTTTTTTCTAGTACTAAAAAACTAGAAAAAGACGCACCTCAAGTGTTCCAGTTATCGTGTCCAGGATAAACGTTGGATAACCAAGTGCGGAGCAGATTGAATCTTAAAATCAGGAGACTAATATAAATATGCGATTTGAAAATATGTGATGTGAAATTCAAAGATAGTGTAACTCACATCGCACTTCTTTTAATCCTCGTTTTGTCCGAACAACACATAACCAACTTATTCCATTGGACTTGTTCTAATACCCCGTGATATAGGCAGATATATAAGTTGTATTTTCATAATTTGTTTTTTAATCCAAGCATAAGAATTGGATTAACTATTAAACTATACTCCTAAGCGTGGAGAAAGGATGTGTGCATCGTACTTTCTTATAATAGCATTCATATAAATTGGCGGCATATGGCTAAAGCCGAGCCGGTGATAGTTTCTCACGTGTAAAAGCCTTCCCCTACTGATCCGTATCGCTAAAGAACTCCCACGTGCTATTCCAATCAAATCTTAGTAGAAAAGCGACGGTCAGATATTTATCCCAGTCCACACTCTTTTCTCTCCTCATCTCAACCGTCCATTACTTTTTTGTATCTCATTCTCATACAATTACTTTTTCTTCACTAATCTCGGTTAAATCTTGTTTTTCTGGTATTTTTACACTACGTTTAATGGAATATACGGGTTTAGATAAGTCGCATATTACAAAGTAATTACGTGGAACCATTGATGATCTCAAATATTGAGAATTCACATTCTTTTTTTGGGTGCATTTTTGTTAGTTAAGAAAAAAAAACAGAGTTTATCTGTACCACATATAATTTTTATTACGTATGTGACTTTGTCAAAGATTGTTCTCGCTCTTTATTACAAAACCCAACCATTGTTTACGTTATTTTGGCTATTTATTGCTTTTACACATATACACACACACATTTATACTACACGATTGTAATACCAATGTGTATATATGTATGGGTATTAAATATGAAGTAACAAAACTATATATTCCTTCTATATCACAATAATTGATTTTCTAGAGATTTTTTTAAAAAAATTAGATGATTTTTTAAGTTTTCAATACAAAATTAAATGTATTTTTATTTGATATGACTATTTGTATTCTCCCGTTTAATTTCCTATTAGTTGAATTATATTTAATTGCATGGTAAATGATGCTTAAATTTATAAAAAATAGAAAATTTAATGTTTTCTTAATTTATGTATAAAATCCTCAAACATCAACTATTGTGATATAGAAAGAGTAGCTTGTAAGTATCAACAATTTATTGCTTTTACAGTTTTACACATACACAAAAAACACCTCTTTTAATTAATATACGTATACGATCGAGTAGTACCAATGTCAATGTGTATAAAGTAATAAAACTATGTATCAACAATTTTCTGAGTCAAAGTCCTTTCATTTTCAAACATCTCTCTAACTCCACTTTAGTTTTCTCTCACTTCGTTAATCTCCACTATAAAATGAACCAATTCTTCTCTCTCTCTCTCCAACAAATCACCTTCTCCCTTCTTCTTACACCAATAGTGTCTTCAAGAAACCAGAGAAACTTTGATTAATAAGATCAAATATTCAGAAAAATTAAAAACACAAACACATTTTCCTAATAATGAAACTCTCTCTTTCTCACGTACGTACTTACACTATAGTACCCTCATTACCAAAACACGACGACGTTTCTAACGTAAGTGTTAAAATGTGGAATCGCGAGTGTCGATGCGTACTTACACTTCCTTCTACTACAATTTCTACTTCTCGATCACCGGTTATACCAAAACCAGAAACCTGGGAGAGTTTACTACTAAACCAAGATCAAAATTCCGGCGAATTGTCATCTTCCGGTTCGAGTAACCCGGTTAAGCTTGGCCAGAGATGGAAAGAGTACCAAGGGCTACAAAATTGGGAAGGTCTTCTAGACCCATTAGACGAAAATCTCCGGCGAGAGATTCTCCGGTACGGTCAATTCGTCGAATCGGCTTATCAATCTTTCGATTTCGATCCGTCGTCTCCTACCTACGCGACGTGCCGGTTTCCGAGGAGCACTTTGTTAGACCGATCCGGTTTACCTAATTCCGGTTATCGACTAACGAAGAATCTCCGTGCCACGTCAGGAATTAATTTGCCACGTTGGATTGAAAAAGCGCCTAGTTGGATGTCTACACAATCCAGCTGGATTGGTTACGTGGCAGTATGCCAAGACAAAGAAGAGATCTCACGGCTCGGACGTAGAGACGTTGTCATCTCTTTCCGTGGAACCGCCACGTGTCTCGAATGGTTAGAGAATCTTCGTGCCACGTTGGCTCATCTCCCTGATCTGCCTATTGGACCGTCTAACTCTGGGCCCATGGTAGAAAGTGGATTTTTAAGCTTGTACACTTCTGGGGCCCACAGTTTGAGAGATATGGTAAGAGAAGAGATCTCTAGACTACTTCAATCTTACGGCGACGAACCGTTGAGTTTAACGATAACGGGACACAGTCTCGGTGCCGCGATCGCGACCTTAGCTGCGTACGATATCAAAACGACGTTTAAACGTGCGCCGATGGTAACCGTGATATCTTTCGGAGGTCCACGTGTTGGAAACAGAAGTTTTAGGAAGTTACTTGAGAAACATGGCACTAAGGTTTTGAGAATCGTTAACTCTGACGACGTTATTACCAAAGTTCCAGGAGTCGTTTTAGAGCAAGAAGAAGATAACGTGAAGATGACGGCGTCAATAATGCCGAGTTGGATACAGAGACGTGTGGAGGAAACGCCGTGGGTTTACGCGGAGGTTGGGAAAGAGTTACGGCTGAGCAGCCGTGACTCGCCGTATTTGAATAGCATCAATGTAGCCACGTGTCACGAGCTTAAGACGTATTTACATTTGGTAAACGGTTTCGTGAGCTCCACGTGTCCATTCAGAGAAACGGCTCGAAGAGTCCTCCGTAGATAAAGAAAGATTCACGAGACATTTCGTTTTAATTAACATTGTGTAAAGAAACATTAAACCGAGAAAGAAATCAAGATCTGTACCGGTTTGATTCCGGTTAACAAATATGAGCTCTCTAACTCAATGATAGAAGTAGAAAGTAGAAGACAGCTCTAATAGAGCGAAAGATATACATATAGAAGTTCTTTATATATAATCTCAATTCTCAAATACTAGTATATATATGTTTTTATAATCTCAAATGGTATAAAATTTTGCTTTGTCTATTATTTTGAAATGTGGTTAATGGATTATAAAATTTAGACGCAAAATGTCATGTGAGCAAATGTATCTCTATCTCCGTCGTAAAGGCAAAAATTGTTTTTACTTGACCGAAAGGAAAAGAAAAGACAAAAATATCTCTCTCCGCCCATATGAAAATTTTGTGTTGCCACGTAAGCACCGACCCGTTTTTGACGACGTTGACTGAAAACTGTACTTGATAAAAAAAGCTTAGAAGAAGATTTTCAGTTTACTTGTGTAATCTAAATCCAAAAGCCAAACAAGAACACGCATCAAGCACCGTCCATTACCATTTTACTCATGTTCCTCGTTACTTGGATAATACCATCTACGCGTTAATTTTTTCCCGTAAAAAGAAATCAATTGTTTTAAGTTAAGATATTGAATGGATAGTCAAAATTTTAATTACAGTTTAAAATTTAAATCACAGACAAACTGATCTAACACGGTACACCTATGACCTATCGAATCAAATTAATGCATCGTATAATGAATGTTGAAGTTAAGATATTGAATGGATAAGCTACGCACTTGGATTTAGATGTAAGACATTTTAAATACTAAGCTGATCATGTTTTTGGATTTTATCTTAATTATTGTGGTTGGTATTGTAATTAATCCCTCGTGAAAACTAAACAAAAGAGTTTACTAGTCGAAATAACGCGACGGAGGGAACGAAAGTTATGTTGAAAATTTCAAAAGTAACAATATAATAATATTCAACTTGAAATATTTGTGTTCACACTTTCAATATAAGTCAAAATGAATTGTTTACTCGTGACCTGTTTCAACTCATTTCCATTTTCCATTACACTTATAGATGCACAAACTACCTTAAAAGTAATCTTAACCAGTTAATCAAACATAGTATTAACTTTAATTTCGAACATTGTTAGTAATATCGACAAGTTATACTAAATGATAATATTTTGTTAGGAGATCTCAAAGAATATATGAGATCGAATTAAATAGAAAGTTAATATTTGTGTATATGTTAAATAAGTAGATTTTATATTATCAAATGTGTAAAGAACTTGTTGATCAAGTTAATTATCTTGTATAAATAGGTCTATTGGCTAATGAATAAATCTGAGAGAAACTATTCCACTACAAAGGTTTCCTCCAAATTTATCATGGTATCAGAGCTTTTGATCATAACTTCTATGGGTTATGATTCTTTTATTTTCCGCATCTAAAAAAAAAAAAAAAATCTTCTTAATTAACAGAGCTACGTCTCTGTCTTTTGATATCTTTAATCTCCTTCTAGGTTTTTTTTCCCTTCGTTCTTCTTCATTTATTATAGTTTAGTTTAAGTTTTGTTTCAAATCTCCAAAGAAATAAAAAATAAAAAAAATAAAAGAAGACAAGATTTAGAGACAAAGTCTTCATGTGGTTAATTATCGTTCACTACAAATTCGACGAAGCCACAAAGATGGTGAATCTGGATCGCATAAAAAAAAAAGGAAAAGAAAACATCATTCATTCGTCTAATACTACAAAAAAGACGTTGTTCGATGATTTAACGAAGTTGCTGTGAACTTTGAGCAAGGACCGATTGATGAGTTCGTTCAATTCACATGGTGACATGAAACAATGGAGATACCCAACTACTACCGTATTCTCCATCGATGGCCTTATGACGAGGTATAAACACCACTGATGACCCTACAATGGGTATGAAGACGACTTGAAGATTGTCCAATCTCATACGTGTTATCACGTATGAGCTTGCGGGAGGGTGTTAGGAGATCTCCCTTGAATATATTTCTTAATAGCTATTAGGAAAGTTAATATTTGTGTATAAGGTATATTTCATATTCCGTTAATGTAAATAACTTGATGAACAAGTTAGAATCATTGTATAAACAAGCCTATTGGCTAATGAATAAAACTGAGAGAAACTATTCCACTACTAAAGTTTCCTCCAAATTTATCATATTTTAGTGGATATTTGATGGAAGAATTCCGAATATTTTGTTAGTAACTAAGATGAATATTTTTTAGTAACTAAGACTCTCCTATAACCAAATTAGGGTCTAATACCAACAACATAGGTTCTAAAGACCAACCATTCACTAAAAATATGTGCGTGCTGGAAAATCACACAATAGAAATTGTGAAGATTCTACGAAATAGAGCTTCTTTAGGGTTTCAAACACTTAGAGAAGATTGCGAATTAGGGTTTTCAGAAGTTGTTCTTATTTATCAAGATCATAGCTATTTTTGTCTTATTATCACTCAGAAAATCGGATCCCCTCAAATGAGGGGGGGTACATACTTATTTATAGAAATACAACTTGGTTGAGGCAAACAGTGATGGGCCGCTAATGGGCTTCCATCTTCTGGACTTTGACCGTTGGACCGGTTGGCGAAATACGACGTCGTTTTAGGCTTATCGATTCTTCTAGGGGAGATTTGACCCCTACAGTTAGCCCCCCAGTTCAACAGTTTTATAAATAAAAGTGTTGAAGTAAGGGTGTCCGAGTGAGGAATCGATTTCCGTTTAGACGGCTTACGTGTTGACGATGATGCTGCCGAGCCCAGATGACATGATTTGTACCCAATTTTGAAGAGTTGACCAAGTGTGACGTTATGAGCGAGTCGATCGAGCTCGTAATACGTGAGCTGTTTTGAAGATGCGAGTCGTTGATGACGCGAGGCAATTCAAGAGATTAACCGCGAGATGGCGAAGTGAGACCACAAATCGGTTATGGCGAGATGACGAGATTGTTTCCAACTTCAGCGAACTGGCCGATACGATGCTAGGCGGCGAGACGAAGACGTATAAGTGTGTGAACAAGCCTCGGTAAAAACCTTGTCTAGAAAACCTGATGGGAAAAAACCAGGCCAAGGGGAAAAGAGCACAAGTCACACACTCGTTCAAGTCGCCACTATCGCCGAGTCCCAAATTCGGCGAGCCGATCGGTACGAGTTATCTGCGAGTTGATTTGACGAAGATGAAGTCGCGAGCTGCTTTAACGAAGGCAAAGTCGCGAGTTGATCTGATGAAGATGAAGTCGCGATATGATCTGAGGAAGATAAAGTCGCGAGTTGCTTTGATGAAGACGAAGTCGCGAGTTGTCTGATGAAGATGAAGTCGCGAGTTGCTTTGACGAAGGCGAAGTCGTTAGTTGATCTGATGAAGAAGAAGTCGCGAGTTGCTTTGACGAAGACGAAGTCGCGAGTTGATCTGATGAAGATGAAGTCGCGAGTTGCTTTGACGAAGACGAAGTCGCGAGTTGATCTGATAAAGATGAAGTCGCGAGTTGCTTTGACGAAGACGAAGTCACGAGTTGATCTGATGAAGATGAAGTCGCGAGTTACTTTAACGAAGGCGAAGTCGCGAGTTGATTTGATCAACTCCACCGCTACTGCGAGGTCATGGTAATCGCTGAGAATTGAAGTCTTGAGAAAGTGAAATCCTGAAGTCGCGAACTAAGTCAGAGGATCGGCTCGCGAGGTCGCGTTTTCGAGTTAATATGAAGTTGAGGCATCGCAAGTCGGTCTGGTTCCCTATGAAACTATGATACTTTAAGCCCAGATTCTCGGCCCAAATTAAACGAAACTCGAATCGTCATAAATGCCTTTATAAGGAGCGATGCTCCTCAGATACTTCCCATAATTCTCATTTCTCTGAAAACAGGTTTGCTCTCTCTCTCCCTTTTCTCTCGTTTTTCTTTCAAGTTTTCGTTAAGTTTTTTGCCGTCCCGTCTCTTCGCCGCCGCTGTGTTCTTCATCGCCGCCGTCGTGTTCTTGAGAAGAAAACTGTCCGATTTTTGATCCAACAATCATGTCAACAAATTCGATTAAGTTTGCGAGATCTGCCGAGCCCGCCGAGAAGGAAAAACTGATCTGGGCGTATTCTGCTAACAGCAAATCGGTCGTTGATGCGAGTTCAAGTTGTGGTCGGTTTCGTGGATACAAGAACGCGAGTACGTCTGATCGCGAGGAGACGAGTGCATCTAGTCAAGAGAATCGAGTTGGTGGTCATTCTCCTCTTGCCGAATTGTTCTCTTATCCCTCCCCTGTCTTAAGGCAAAGTCGCGAGTTCTGCGACCTGATTTCCAAGAGGGAGTTGGGACCTCGCGTCCTTCGCAAATTGGCAAAGCTTCTGCTATTGATGAGCAGAGGCTAGTCGTGGAAATTCCACATCTCCGCGACGAGTCGCTTAGCCCTGCCGAGCTGCCTCCTCGAGTAAAGATCGAAGAATGTGCTTGGGAGTACAATCCTCTCGTAGAAGCAGAGAGATTGCAAGCCTGGATTAGATCCGGGCTTGCCGAAGTCGTTAAGAAAAAAGAGTCGAGGCGAAAGGAACGCCCGCCTCCAGGCTCTTCATGGTGCGATGAGGAGTCGCTGGATATCTTTCGCGCAGAATGCGGAATTCCCGATGCGGTCGAGATGATTGTGCCGACTGTCGAGCAGCGAGAAGACGACCCGCCAGTCGGCACGTTTACTGCATATAAATGCTGGTTTAGGGATTGTTACCTTACATTCCCCATTCCAGCGTTGATCGTGCGGTATATGCGGGTTCATAGAATCGCACTTGCTCAGATTAACACCAGGGGAGTCCGTCAGCTGGTCGGGCTCTTGACTCGAGCTGCCGAATGTGGCGAACCCATCGGAGTTCGTCATCTTCATAATTTCTTCGAGTTTCGCAAGCATGCCGACCCGAGCGGCAAGAGGTTGTATAGCTTGGCGAGTCGACCCATGTACAAGATTTTAGACGACTTCCCAAACAAAGACCATAGCTGGAGAAAGAAATTTTTCTTTGTACCGATTTCGGCTGCGTCTACTGAAGAAGAACACTGGGTGGTGGCGAAGTGGGGAATACTTGGTAGACTTTCTTGATGTTTACCGCGCGAACACCTCTCTTCTTATATTTTATATTGACCTTGTGCTCACTTGTTTTTACAGTTAGCAGACCGCTATTCACTCCTGTTGCCGGAATTGATGACTTGTTCGACAAGCTGAAGGCCCGGAAGTGTCTTTGGAATCGCCACTTTCACATTCGGAGAGTTGTTCGAGCTCGCGAGTCCTTCTTAACCGACGAGGAAGACAAGTTTGATCAAAGCGAGTCTGAAGATCTTGAAATTATGCCGGAACGACAAACTTTCCGCGATATTGTCAAGAAGCAAGCCGAGAAGGTCAAAAAGAAGGCCACTCGCAAAGAAACTACCTCTGTCGCCGAAACGTCAGAGACAAGTGTAGCTAAGGAAGACGTTCCTGCTGCACGAACTGACGAAGCGGCAGCGACAGGCGCGAGTCTTGCTTTGGTTGTCATGCCTTCGCAGCCGATTACTATTACTGACGAGCCCGTCGAGTCTGAGCCCGTCGAGTCCGAGCATCTACTGTCTCGGAAGTGAAAGCACTCTGCTGCAGATAAAGGCAAAGGCAGAGCTGGCGAGTCGAAGAAAAGTCGTCGCGAGCTGCCGACTCTGAAAATGAATGAGCCTCTTCCTCGATCCGGTAGGTCCGTTGAGATCTACGATGATCCATCAGCTGCGGCCACCTTAATGACCAAAATCACATACCCTGGCGACAACATTCCAATTCCGGAGATGTTGCTGAAGAGCGAGCTCTACAAAGAGTTCTCGTCTCGTCAGGCCAAGGTAAATCTACGTTATTTCATCTATCTCGTCTCGCTTCCTTTCTCATACTTTGACCCTTTTGTAGGCTACCGCGCATTTCAACAGACTGATCATCGCGTACGATCAGGAGGCGTGGTCCAGGCAGGCTTTCATCGACGAGGCCAAGGAGAAGGAAGAAACCGAGAAGAAGCAAGTCGCGGCCAAAATGAACGCACTAGCTGCCAAGCGCGATGCGTATAAGAAGGGCTCTGACGACATGGCGAAGCATCTTCAGCAAGTCGGTCTTGAAAAGAAGAAGGCCAAAGATAAAAATGCGGAACTGGAGGCAGAGCTGCTGTCTTTGAAAGCGAGTCGCGATAGGGCAATCGAGGAGGTTGCTTCTTTTGCGAGGCGAACCGCGGCTGCCGAGGTTCAGTCTCAACTGACTCGTGCAAACGAGTTGTTCTGCCGCTTGATGAAAAAACCGATTAGGAACATGGTTTATCTTTCGCAAGCGGACTCTAACCTCCAGCTTCTTGATGATATGGATGATGCCACTGCCGAGGAGCCTTTTGATCCCAAAGCCGAGCGTGCTCTCCTTGTCGAATACAAGACGAAGCTGGGCTCTGCTCATGATGTCTTTGACGAGATGGCCGCCAAGTTGAGCAAAACGATAGGTATGAATTACGTCGTGCCCATTAATGTAGCGGATATAGTTGTTTCTCCGCCAGTCGAGATTAGCGCTAAGTCTGTTGGTATTAATGTAGCTTCTGGCTCTAACGACGGCTCCTTGGGTATGCGGCTGCAAAGCGCGAGCGAGGAGTTGAGCGACGGCGAGTCGGGCGAGACGGACAAGACCGTTGATCCTAACCAAACTGTAGCAACCAAACTTCAGCGCGAGCTGGCTCCCCTGGAAAAGGATTCCAAGACTGGAGATGTTGCAAGTTCGGCTGGACCTTCCGCACCGGCTGGCGGTGAAATGGAAAAGGAAGGTGGTGAGTTGGAGGGTGCGGCTGGCGCTGATGCTGAGATCAAGGATAAAGGAGTCAAAGAAGGAGAGTTGGTCGCCTAATCTAAACTGTAATAGGTTTTTTGGATTTTTTCCTTTTGTTTTGCTAAGTTTTAAGACTTGTTTTTTGTTTCGATGCCTGGATGGCTTTATCCACCCTGTGACATTTTTTCTGCCTGGTTGGCCGAACCCAAATGTTTTATAAAAATTCGGATTTATTGCGACATGCTTTATCATTTTAAGGGATTCGCCGTTTTTGGCAAGACCTGTTAGGGCTTGCTTAGAAGCAATGCGGTTTTAAGACGCTCAAATGCGATGCGGTTTTAAGACGCTTAAGGGCGATGCGGTTTTAAGACGCTTAGAGGCGAAACACTAATAGTGTTGCCGCAAAATTCGCCATGTTTGGCGAGGCCTGTTATAGCTCGTCAGCTAGGCCTGTTATAGTTTGTTTACTTGAAGCAAATTTCGGAGTATAGATATTCCCAGGAATATCTTACCCGATAATAATCTCTGACCAGATTATGTTTGCCATGTTCGACCAGTATTAAGTATAACTGGGTTCGCGAGATGAACATCCTGGTTTACGGTCGTATTCCACTGAATACATCCGCTCCAGTGATGAACTCTAAATTTATATAACGCGCTTTATCCACTTTGGATGTATAGGTTAACTTCGCGATAAAGTGTTTTAGATCGTCATTATGGTCAGTAATGACGACGAGTCGCGTGTAGACATTTAAGTCGTTTGCGAGTTGATCGAGTCGCGTGTAGACAGTTAAGTCGTTTTGCGAGCTGATCGAGTTGTTACAACTGTCGCGTTTAGACATTTAAGTCGTTTGCGAATTGATTGAGTTGTTACAACTGTCGCGTTTAGACATTTAAGTCATTTGCGAATTGATCGAGTCGCGTGTAGACAGTTAAGTCATTTTGCGAGCTGATCGAGTTGTTACAACTGTCGCGTTTAGACATTTAAGTCGTTTGCGAGTTGATCGAGTCGCGTGTAGACAGTTTAGTCGTTTTGCGAGCTAATCGAGCTGTTACAACTGTCGCGTTTAGACATTTAAGTCGTTTGCGAGTTGATCGAGTCGCGTGTAGACAGTTAAGTCGTTTAGCGAGCTGATCGATTTGTTACAACTGTCGCGTTTAGACATTTAAGTCGTTTGCGAATTGTTCGAGTTGTTACAACTGTCGCGTTTAGACATTTAAGTCGTTTGCGAATTTATCCAGTCACGTGTAGACAGTTAAGTCGTTTTGCGAGCTGATCGAGTTGTTACAACTGTCGCGTTTAGACATTTAAGTCGTTTGCGAGTTGATCGAGTCGCGTGTATACAGTTAAGTCGTTTTGCGAGCTGATCGAGTTGTTACAACTGTCGCGTTTAGACATTTAAGTCGTTTGCGAGTTGATCGAGTCGCGTGTAGACAGTTAAGTTGTTTAGCGAGCTGATCGAGTTGTTACAACTGTCGCGTTTAGACATTTAAGTCGTTTGCGAATTGATCGAGTTGTTACAACTGTCGCGTTTAGACATTTATGTCGTTTGCGAATTGATCGAGTCGCGTGTAGACAATTAAGTCGTTTTGCGAGCTGATCGAGTTGTTACAACTGTCGCGTTTAGACATTTAAGTCGTTTGCGAATTGATCGAGTTGTTACAACTGTCGCGTTTAGACATTTAAGTTGTTTGCGAATTGATCGAGTCGCGTGTAGACAGTTAAGTTGTTTTGCGAGCTGATCGAGTTGTTATAACTGTCGCATTTAGACATTTAATTCATTTGCGAATTGATCGAGTCCCGTGTAGACAGTTAAGTCGTTTTGCGAGCTGATCGAGTTGTTAAAACAGTCGCGTGTAATACTTGGCCGCGGCAATTTGATATTCAGTCATTTTTATAAGAGCTCGGTCGCGCCTTTCATTGATGAGGTCGAGTTCATCGAGCATGAGGAGATGATTAAGACCTTCCTGTTCGGGAAGCAATCGTCGACGAACACCTGGGAAATGGACCTCGGGAGGAATTACATATTCTGTTCCGTAGACGAGGACGAAAGGTGTCTCGCCCGTAGCGCGACGAGGTGTGGTTCGGTAAGACCATAAAACGCCTTCGAGTTCATCTACCCAACGACCCTTCTTAGCATCGAGTAGAGTATTAAGCCCGTGAATAACTATTTTGTTCGAGGCCTCCGCCTGACCGTTGCCTTGTGGGCAGCGAGGTGTCGACTTGCTGACTCTTATCTTCCATTTGTCACAGAAAAGTTCGAATTGCTTGGAGATGAACTGCGAACCGTTGTCAGTCACTATCTCGTAGGGTACGCCGTGTCGACAAATGATATTCTTCCAGACGAAGTTTTCGACATGCTTGTCCTTGATCGATCCGAATGCCTCTGCCTCTATCCACTTGGAAAAATAATCCGTCAGGACTAACATATATCGCTTCTGCCGAGATAGGTGGAGCGGCCCGACGATGTCCATTGCCCACCTCATGAAGGGATAAGGCGAGGCGACCGAGCTCAAAAACTCTGTAGGTAGATGGATGAAGGGACCATGGCGTTGACATTTCTCGCATTTTGCCGCGAACAGCTCACAGTCTTTTATCATTGTTGGCCAGAAATATCCATGACGTTTAATTCGAATGGCGAGTGAGCGACCTCCCGAATGGTTTCCGCAGGATCCGCTATGTACTTCGCGCATTATCTTGCGAGCCGCTTCACCCTCGACGCAGACGAGGAGTGGTCCGGACAGTCGCCACTTGAAGACTTCCCCGTGGAATAGAATGAAACGCGATGATTGCGCCTTTAGCTTGCGAGCTGCCCATTTGTCTTCAGGCACTTCGCCGTCTGCAAGATACCCGCGAATGTCAGCCATCCACTTAGTATCATAACCATAAACTGTAGTCTCATCGTCAATGGGAATGTTAGCGATTTCGTGCGCTGGTGGCGGCTCCTTGCTATTCGGGTAAGCATCCTCTGGCAGTTCATCGAGCTGTTCGGGGAGAAGACCACGGTTAAAATTCGTATTGCCAGGGTCTAGCCTGTTGTTTCCTGTCATTACATCCGTTGTTTCGTCTGCCCCGACTACGTCGGGCTCGTCGAGATCACTCGAATCTGTCGAGGGGCGAGTGGGCGAGCTGTTGTTAGGATCCGCCCTTCGCTTTGTGGCCTGAGATCTCGTCAGTACGTTGACCTCCCTGGCGAGTTCGATACTTGGCTTTTCGATGAACTCAACCCGGACGATTCTTTGAAGATCTTTGTTAGGCTGCGCCGATGAGCCGAGTAAAGCGAGGGCATCTGCTTGCGAGTTCTCTGCCCTTGGAATTCTTGTTAAGGTAAATAACTCGAAATTCGCAGTCAACGTCTTGACGAGTGCGAGGTATGCCTCCATGCGTTCGTCTTTTGTTGCGTATTCGCCGTTGAACTGATTCACGATGAGTTGCGAGTCGCAAAAGGCTTCTATCCTTGTCATATTAAGAGCTTTAGCCAATCGAAGACCCGCGAGTAAGGCCTCGTATTCTGCCTCATTGTTCGATGCTCTGAAGCCAAGGCGGAATGACTGTTCCAGAGATTCTCCGTCTGGCGACGACAGTCGAATGCCTATTCCCGATCCATGCTTAGATGACGAGCCGTCGACATGTAACTGCCAGATTTGGGATGAGTCCTTATTATCGCTCTCTGACGAGGCCGTCGCCTCCGGTAGTTTGATTAGAAAATCGGCCAACACTTGTGCCTTGATTGTCGTCCTACTTCGATACTGGATATCGAACTCGCTTAATTCGATTACCCACTTTGCGAGTCGCCCAGAATGAGTAGGGTTATGGAGAACATCTCGTAGCGGAAAGGTACTGAGAAGCACGATCGAATGCGATTGGAAATAAGGTAAGAGTTTGCGAGCCGACGTAATAACCGCGAGTGCTAATTTTTCGGTCAGGGGATATCTTGTTTCCGTATCGGTTAAGGATTTACTGACGTAGAAAACTGGCTTCTGCTCTGTGCCGTCTTCGCGAATTAGAACCCCACTAACTTCTGAGGCGGAGACCGCAATGTAAAGGTAGAGCGGTTCGCCAGTTACGGGTTTTGTCAAAACAGGCGGAGTCGCGAGATATTGCTTCAATCTCTGGAAGGCTTCTTCGCATTTTTCTGTCCACTCGAAGGCCTGTCGAACCGGCCCCTTCTTATCTTTAAGCGTTTCGTAGAAAGACAAGCATTTGTCAGTAGAGCGCGAGATGAATCTGTTCAATGCTGCGACTCTTCCTGTCAATCGTTGTACTTCCCTTTTTGTTTTAGGCGAGGCCATCTGGATTAGCGCATGGATTTGCTTCAGGTTTGCTTCGATCCCGCGCCGAGGAACTCACCTGATGTTACGCCGAAACGACACTTAGCCGGATTCAGCTTCATGTTATACTTGTTTAGTAGCGCAAAGCATTCTGCGAGGTGGCCGACATGGTCTTTTTCTTCGAGCGATTTGACGAGCATATCGTCTATGTAGACCTCCATTGTCTTACCGAGGAGTCCTTCGAACATCCTGTTCACCAATCGCTGATAAGTAGCCCCAGCGTTCTTAAGGCCGAATGGCATGACCTTTTAGCAATAGATCCCGCGATCTGTAATGAAAGATATTTTATCGCGATCGCCGGGATGCATAAAAATTTGATTGTAGCCAGAGAACGCATCCATAAATGATAGCAGCTTGTTCCCGGATGTCGACTCGACGAGGCGGTCAATATGAGGAAGAGGGAAACTGTCTTTTGGGCATGCCTTGTTTAAATCCGTGAAGTCCACACAGACTCGCCACTTGCCACTCTTCTTCTTCAGGACGACTGGATTTGCGAGCCAATCCGGATATCTGACTTCGGCGATCGAACCGGCTCGCAAGAGTTTTTGTACTTCGTCGTTCACCGCTTGAGCTCTGTCCGGCCCGAGTCGCCTTCGCTTCTGTTTTATGGGTTTGAAAGTCGAGTCTACATTCAACTCGTGACTGATGATGCCGATATCGATCCCGGGCATATCCTCTGCGGCCCATGCGAAAGTGCTAACGTTCCTCTTAAGGAAGCTGACGAGTTCGAGCCTGACGATTTCATCAAGCGTTGCACCAATCTCCACGCACTTATCCAGGAACTCGTCGTCAATGCAAACCGATATGATGGGTTCGCATGTCGGACCCGCACCTTCCTCTTCGGCGGCTTCCGCGATCTGTAGTTGCTAAAAAATGTGCAAAATTTCCTTGACGGGCTCCCTGTCCATTTTGAGCTTTTTTCGCGGCTCGGTCGGAATGGGCACTGTCGCCAGATTTCTTAGTTTGTGCGCGGTCATGAAGCAAGACCGCGACGCCGACTGACTCCCTCATATTGTTTTAATCCCGATTTTTGTTGGAAACTTAAGGCAGAGATGGTACGTCGAGGCGACGGCGCGTATCGAATTGAGTCGAGGAGTTCCCATTATCACGTTGTAAATAGTCGGGTTGTCCGATACCGCGAACTCCACTATTTTTGTTACTCCTTTCGCATATACTGGAAGTTTGATCATTCCGAGTGTCATTGTCGTCTCGCCATTGAATCCGGTCAAAGGTTTGGGATAGGATTCAACTTGAGCGAGGTCGATTTCCGTACGCTTAAGAGCATCAATGAAAATGATGTCGACTGTGCTTCCAGTATCGATCAAAATGCGACCCGTGTCCCATCATGCGACGGCGAGTCGGATGACAAGCGGGTCGTCGTGAGGTTTCTCGATATCATCGATCTCATTTTCTTCAAACTGGATGACATCGTTTGGGAACTTGGACGGCACGGGTTTGTTCGCTCCTACCTCAGCTCGTCTTTGATAGGCCTTGATTGACGAGATTGTATTTGAACAATAGCGCGAGCTGCCCATGATCATGTTGCAGACTTTTTGTTTTAAGCCGCTTCGGCCATCACTATTGTTTTGCCGGCCGAGGTGGACCTCATCGTTATTCCGCCTGTCCCGTTTGTTATTCTTGCTATTGTCCGCAGACGGACTGTCTCCTTCTCTTGCATCGTCGAACTGCTCGAGCTGGAAATCGTTAACATTTATATTTCTTCTGAGATCTTCGGTGGCTAGCTTCGCTGCGAGTCGCATACCGAGCACTCGGCAGTTAGCCGTCGAATGTCCGATCATTTTGTGCAAGTCGCAATATGCGGATTCGTCGTAAGGCGAGTTCCTAATCCACGTATTGCCGTTATTACGACCCAAAGTGCCATTTCCGCGACCTCGCCCCCTTCCTCGACCGAAGCCGGGCGAGTCCACCTGGTAGTGATGGGCACCCTTAAAACCTCCCTCGTGCTGCACTTTGGACGCGACTGGTCGGCCGACTGGGTCGAGCGGTTCCGAATTCGCGTCCTTCTAGATCATCCGCGACTGCAACTACACCTCCAGTTGTATCTGCAACGAGGACGGCCCCGTCTCTAAGAGGCGTATGATCCTCGCGAGCCCCATGAGCTGAAGGCGAGGCCGCTGGAGAGAAGTTAAGAGCGATCGGGGTGATGCGACGTATAGCATCGTGAGGTAGGCCTTGGGATTGACGAGCTGTCGACAACGCTTTGATCTCGGCGGTAAGGTTGCTGTTGATGGTTTCCTGGTTCTGCGATTGCTTGAGCAACTGCTCAAGCATTGCTTTGAGCTAATCAAAAGCGGCCGGTGTTGCCGGGTAGGCCGAGTTGGTATTGGCGGTCGTTTGGTTTCCTGTAGGGACAGATCTGCCCGCTTCCGCCTCCAATGCGGACTGGCTGCTTGCGTTTGCCTGCCCACTCTCGGCGAGCTCCCTTGGATCTGAACCACCTTCAGTTGCTGGAGATTGCGGGTTCGTTATTGACATCTTGGCGAATTCGTCTAAGCGTTTGTTTCGTGTATGAAGCTAGTGTTGCGAGTCCCCTTCTTCTAGCGCCAAATTGTGCGTGCTAGAAAATCACACAATAGAAATTATGAAGATTCTACGAAATAGAGCTTCTTTAGGGTTTCAAACACTTAGAGAAGATTGCGAATTAGGGTTTTCAGAAGTTGTTCTTATTTATCAAGATCATAGCTATTTTTGTCTTATTATCACTCAGAAAATCGGATCCCCTCAAATGAGGGGGGTACATGCTTATTTATAGAAATACAACTTGGTTGAGGCAAACAGTGATGGGCCGCTAATGGGTCTCCATCTTCTGGACTTTGACCGTTGGATCGGTTGGCGAAATACTACGTCGTTTTAGGCTTATCGATTCTTCTAGGAGAGATTTGACCCCTACATAATATATACACACAAAAATTTCAGACTACTTCGTACCACAAAAACGTCTATATAAATTAACCAATGGCCAATAAATATAGAACTCAAAATAATATTGGTAGATGGCGGAATTTGTTCCTTAATTTTAAATTATTTGTGGAAGCCCTTTGGCATAGTGGTCAAGAGTTTAAAGGTTTTTACACCAGGTCCGGGGTTCGAATCCCAGACAATACAAATTTTTGCAGATTAATGGAGGGTGCTTTTTAGAAGTTTTAGAGTCGTCCAAGGAGACCATATTCATCGTTGGGGATGTCGTACATGCAAAACCGTTGGTCGGAGAAAGTGTCCATCATGGAAGATGTCGTATATTCAGAGCCGTTCGTCGGGGAGAGTTTGTCCATCATGAGAGATGCTGCATCATGAAGGCCTCCGTAGAAGCTGTTCACCCTAATCGCATAGATAACATGTGATTGAGTATCATCATAATAGGATTAGAACAAATTAGTGTAATGATGATTGCAATATCTTTATAATAATTCCGACGATTAATTTTTTTTAAAAATCATTTGATGATCCTATACTACTAAAACAACACTATTGTAGCACACCAATATGATTAGCAATCAATTTTTACCATATGCTTAATCAGACCTCAGAAATTACTTTTAACTTATGTCCAAATAAAATCCTCCGGCCATGACGAAAAATATCATTCCAGAGAAGTACATGAGAACAGTCAACGCAATAATTTTATGATATTAGAGGGAGAATATATGGAATGCATGATCCAAGCCGTATACGTACATATATAAGCATGTCGTAATCTCCAAAGGTGGATATATCACATAACCGACCCATACCTAAAATGCTCGTTTTTAATGTATATGCCATAGATTTTCTCCAAAAGAGAATGAAGAAGATATAATCCGTAATTGTAGAAAGTCATCATCATTGCTAGCTCGTTACATCGTTAGAGCCGCAATATTCATCGTCAAAATGTACCAATTATCGGGAGTAGAGACCATCACAATTTCAGATTGAACTTATATTATTGCGTCACATTTTTCAATTATTTATTTTGGGTAATGATTAAAGTTAGATTTGACAAAGACGTCTTCCAAGATATAGTTTAGCTTTTTCCGTTTCCTGTCATTGTGGAACCCTTAGCTACAGTCATATTACACTCTCCGACCACTTTTTAGTTGTTAACACAAAGAAAAAGAAGAAATTTGTTCATGTATTATTTTGGGTTCGCATGTGCATATGCATATGCATACAAATGAGTGCCTAACATTTTTTTTTTTTTGGAGAAAATGTCATTCTATTAATTGTGTGCCTAACGTTGCCTTGGATTATAATATTATTACAGTTTTAGGATATATAAGACAATTATACTATGTTTTACGCTATCCGGAGTCGAGCTATATAGTTGAAGTTATCAATATTCGAGACATACAACCATTAGACTATCGAATATCCATCTTATTATAAAAAAAATATGAACTATTTTAGCTAGTTTATGCGAGGATAAATTTAAATACAAATTATATTCTCTTTTAATTTATTTTTAGTCATAGCTAGCAACATATTTTATTCTACTCTTTTTTAAAAATTTATTTACCACATATGATAATCTATTATGCGAGGATAATTTAAATACAAATTATATTCTCTTTTAATTTATTTTTAGTCATAGCTAGGAACATAATTTATTCTACTTTTTGTTTTAAATTTATTTACCACAAATGATAATCTAATACATCTCAAATTCTCAATGATGGTATGTGTTGATAAAAAAAGAATGATATAATGTTACAAACTAAACATGAAGGACGTGTATATGACATAATAATGAAATTACATATTTGACAATAGCCAACAAAATAAATAATCAAGGGAGATGATAAGTAAAAGGGTGATTATAGATGTGTGCGTGCGTATGTGCGTGCGTGTAAAAGGCTTTATGCCTCCTACATCTCAACATTAGGCAAAATTGCGGCTGTGCCCAATAACCACCCGAAGGACTTATTAGTCAAATAATCAAAATCAATGCATGTCTTAATCTCTCTCACCAAACTTCTGACCTTCATTTCAACTCACATGCACATTTTGGTGTATTAATCTATTAAGATTTAAAGGCTTCTACACCAAGTTTGGGATTCGAATCTCAGACAAAATAAATTCTTGCAGATTAATGGAGAGCGCTTTTCAGAAGTTTCAGAATCTTCCAGGGAGACCATGTCCATCGTTGGGGATGTCGTACGTGCAGAGTCATTCGTCGGGGAGAGCTTGTTGATATCGTACATGGAGAACTGCTGCATCATGAAGACCTATGTAGAAGCTGTTCACTCTAATCGCAAAGACAACATATAGTAGAGTATCATAATAATAGGATTAGGTCAAATTGATCAAATTAGTCTAATGATAATTTTAACATCTATATAATAATTCAGACGACTAAAAAAAAATCTATTAGGATAAAGTATAAACTCATATGTATATATTGTTTTGTAAAGTAGTTATGAAGAAGTACGTATGTTTTGCATACTCATTTTGATATAGCGACGAATAAAGTAAACCGAATTAGACAGAAATTTATAGTTTTAATTTAACTATGTTGGATTTTTCTTTATCAAAAATAAAAGAACTATGTTGGAATTTAAATAAGTCACTGTAGAGTTCTATGGTCTAACCAAGAGAGACTTTTAAAATAAAACAATTAAGAAGACGCAACGCAACAATATTATTTTCATCTGATCCAAACTTCTACGTTCATATTTCATGGTTGTCTTTTGTTCAAGGCATTTGGCTTCTACCCCAATATGACGTTAATAATTTAAACGAACTTAATTCTCTATGAATAATAAATTCATAATCAATAACAAAGCAGAAACAACAAAAGGCAACTTACCAGTTTTCTTCAATTATGTGAAGTTGATAAATTGAAGGAATTCAACGGAGAAAAAAAGGAAATGTGATCGTTAATGGTTTCTAAATATTTGTATGAATAAAATGAAGAGGAGAAGTATACATTGTGTTACGACTCTATCCCGGTGATCCGTCAAAAACCTAACTTCTAAATCAAGAAAGCATAATGGATTTGTTTTTGTTTAAGTGGATAGTCATTCTAAATGTTTAAGTGGACAAGACCAATTTTTTTTTGTTTCCGAAGCCCATAAGTCGAAGCGTATCTATCTCTTTAATATTAAAACCCTAGCCTTTGTTTTTTGGGGGAGATCGCCCGTGAATCAAAGAGAAGAGCGAGGCAGAGAGATAGAAACATGAAGAGAAGGAAAGAGAGGAAGAAGAAAGAGAGAGGGGAGGATCTCTAAGACATTGAGGAGGAGAAGAAGCCTTGATGATGAGAAAGAGAAACGGATGCCAAGCAGATATGACATGGTCGGAGAGGACGGAGGCTGCGGTGGCTCCAGTAACCAGTGACGGCGAGGCAATGTGTGAGAGACGATGTTGCTCTGGCTACTACTGGAGAAGACGCGCATGAGACATATCCACCACCGAAAGCACGTGAAGGTAATGAAGGAATAATGGTGGTGGAAGAAGATGATCTCACCATTTGCACTCTTGAGCTTAGTGACGGTGACGAACTGATCAGAGAGAGAGAGACTCTCATGGAAACGAGGGAAGGAGATCGGAGATTCTTATGGTGTAGTGAAGAATGTGAAATCTGTACAGCTCATACATGCCAACTTTGGAGCTTCTCCAGCGGCCACTGGAGCGTCTGATGGTTCTGACGGTGGTGGCATTAGAACCGTGACATCCTCAGCTTTCCAACGGTGTGAAGACGGGACGCTAGATTGATCTGTACCGACATGTAGAGCTATTTCTTTGGTGCCAAGAAACCAATCTCTAAGAATTCAAGGAAGTCAACCTTTACAAGAAAAGTCAGTGGGGTTTAACGGTTCAACCGGAGGGGCTAGTTCCAAGGCTGCAATGCGTTGTCGTCGCATCGGAGGAGCCTTTTGGGATTTCACTCGGAGCTATCATCTCCGACCAAGGCTAAGGTGAGGGTGGGATCTACGTTACTTTGGTATTAGTTAGGAATACATGTTCTTTCATGCTAAGTCTAGGAATGGAATGTTTGATGGTTGTTGGTTGATATATCATGGTTTTTACCTAATTTTATACCATGATATATGTCCGTTTTATCGAGTCTTATGGTGTTTTCTAGTGTTTAGTGTTTTATATTAGGTACAAGGATGAATTGGACTCAATTGGTGTTTACTGGAGCAATTTGGAGCTTAACGGAATGAGCAGTCAAAGTGGCAAGTTCGGATTGAAGAATTCAGATCAGTGTCGAGCGACGAGGTTGTTGATGTCGCTCGACACCAACATTTATCAAGTGTCGATCGACATACTTAATCGTGTCGATCGACACGACCATCAGACCAACCCAGATTCCAAGTTTTAGAAGATTTCCTTTTCGCGCCAAAAAGCCCAGATGTTTGCAATTGGGCCCATGACGTTTTTGTATTCTATAAATACTTATTTTCAGCCATTGTTTAGGCTATGCTTTACTTTCTAAGAGATTTTAATAAAAAGGGTTTTATCTTACATTACTATGTCGGAGTAATTCCCTTGTTAGGTTTTAGGGTTTTTCAAAGGTTGAATGAAGAGTTGTAGAGTCTAATTACTATTGGGATTTGCATTCATATTTATTTGTATTCTTCACCTTGATTGCTTTAAATTCTGATTTAGCGCTGAATTGGATATCTTAGGTTGTTTAGTAGATGCGACAGCATTATTGAATAACTAGAACTGAATCATAGGTGAGCAGAGATTCGATTCGCAACGAGAGTTGGCTTTGGATCTCTGTGAACAATCGAACCCGAATATAATTGCTTGTTTAAATCAATCTGATTTCGCAACGACAGTTGGTTGTCTAGGGTTTAAGCATAGATAGTATTTGCAACGACAGTTGATTTACTTTAAAACAGTGTTTCGAGTTCAAGAATTGTGCATCATAACTTATCCCAAAAGTGATTTTATTCTGCTACTTGGATTTCTTCCTGCGAATTCCCTAAAGCTTAGCGTTTTCCTCTTATTGTTTTAAAAGCTTTACAATCATCCTGATTTACTTTTCTGCAATCGTTTTTTACCTACATCTTTCTGCTTAGCATAATCTAAAAGACTAAATCTATTGTGCAACCTGATTCCCTGTGGATTTGATAACCTCAAGTACTACAATCGATCTCTTAATTTGAGAGAGTAGGTCTAGGGTAAATTTGACCATATCAAATTTTGGCGCCGTTGCCGGGGAATCATACCATTAGATTCTTATTACTAGGATTTTGTCTAGGTCTTTATTTTTGTTTTTGTTTTTGTTTTTGCTTTTGTTTTTGTTTTGTTTTGAGTTTCAGGCGTAAACGACGATGGATACGCACCTAATCCTGATTCAGAGGGACGAAGGATTGTTTGATCTTAAAGGGAATCGGTGCAACGAGCTTGGACAGAAGCTTGATACTAAAGGAAATGTGATGGTTGAGCAGATCGACGAAGAACAGCTGAGACGCGACGAGGAAATCAAAATCTCTCGTGAGGAAGAACGTCGTGTCGAGCGACACAACATGGCTGTCACTCGACATGACAAAATCAGAAGCGTCGCTCGACATGAAGAATCGATCGCTCGACACGTCAGAGATGCTGGTGTCGATCGACACTGCTTTAGCATCGATCGACACCCTGTCCAGGAACCAAGAACTTTAGTCGATTTCAACAGTTTTGCGCGGTTCTACGCGAATCAATCAGCGATTCGACCTTCAGAGCTTCAGAGGAATGACTACCAGAGGGACTATGGTGCTTCAATGTATCAAACGCCTCCACCTCAATCATCAGAAAGCAGGATGGAGGCTATGCTTGCGAAGTTTCTCGAAGGACAGCAAAAGTTGACTGAGGACTTCAACAGAAAGCTGGAATCTCTTTACACTGATCTGAATGGAAAGCTCGAGGCTTTGGGAACTTATGTGGAGAAATTGGATGTTCAGGTTGCTGAAGCTGCTGTTTCTATCATGTGGCAAGAAGAGTTTCTTAATGCGCAGACTGATACGAACTCCGAGCATGCTTGCGATACCATTCCAGTAGAAGACGAAGGCTACTTCGATGCGTTTAAGGCAATTTCTGAAATTGAAAAGCTAGTGTCGAGCGACACTAGTCAAATGTGTCGATCGACACTTGAAGAAAATCGAAAGTCCGACGTTGAGGAGTGATATATTAGGATTTTAGCCTATTTTACCTATTGTTTTCTAGTCTTTTTCGAGTCTTTTCTAGTTCTTTTTGTGTCATTTCAGGTTCTAGGAGACTTTGGAGCATGGATTGGAGTTGCTGGAGCTCTTTGGAGAAAAGGAGAAGAATTGGAGCAAAAAAGAGACTTTTTCACCCAGCGAGCACCTGCTCCCAGATGTGCGAGCACCTGCTCGGTCAGAAGCTCCAGAATTTGACCTAATAAATCTGAGGCCGCCGCTGCCAAGGGGGCCCCACACGATCTCCTTTTAAATGAGTCAAAGAAAATCCCCTTCTAATTGGGAGTTGATCACTCTTTCCCATTTATGAAGATTTTATTTTATTTCCTTTTTAGAAAGATTTGAGAAATTGACTTTTATGGCACTTTGTGGTATTAGAGGAATCCTTCTTCCTCCTGAATGTTTTATCACTTTTCTTACGAACAAAAGAATCAGAGAGAATTCTTCTCTCATTTACGTTTTCAATAAAATATTTTGTTCTTCATTGTTCTTGGGAAATTTTGGAATCAACTTGTTGCATTTGGCCATTTCCGAATCATCACCTCCACCGTTGGGCTCACTTGTTCAATCCGGATCAGTCACTAACCTCAATTGAGAAGAACCTCTAAACCTTATCTTCTTTGATAATTTTATTATGAGTTTCATTCCATTGATTGTTGTGTTTGATTTCATTAAGTCCGAGTAGTCCTCTAGCTAGGTTAAGGTGGTTTCAATGGTGATTTAGGATCTTAGATGGTTGAGCCAAATAGGGTAATCTTATGTCTTCATCTCTAGGAAGTCTTAACGCTTAGGCTAAATTGATCACTTAGTCTATGATCTCTAGGTTTAATCTATTCACCGAAAATGATGTAGGTTGCTAGGATTACCATTGATGAGCATTCGGTGGTAACCAAAACGCCATTGATCGTTGCCATCGAGTGTGAACATATCGAACCATTGCATTAAGGCTTGTTTACTTCATTACTAAATCCACTCGGAAGTTTAGGTATTTAGGTTGTAGACAAAGATATTGATACGCCGCCGAAAGCGGGGCAATATTACATTCATGTTTGAGTTCTAGACCGTGTTCAATTAAACCCTGAATAGATGCTCAACCTTAGATTCCGAAATCACCGGAGAATTACCTTGATCTAGTGCTTGTTTTATTGATTTTATTACCGTTTAGACGATTGAGCACCTGCTCACTGCTTGTTTCAGAAAAACCACCATTTTAATTTATCTTAGTTTTAAGTAAAATCTCGTATTTTCAAAGTGTAACCTTGGTCTCTGTGGATTCGATACCTCTTATACTACTGCTCTTATCTGTACACTTGCAGTTTATTTTGGGTTAAAACTCGAGACATCAAGGAGCTAGTGTCGAGCGACACCATTAGGAACGTCGCTCGACACGACGAAATCATCAGCGTCGAGCGACACCACCCCAGCATCGCTCAACACCCTGCCCAGTCTGGTCCAGATCTTCACGAATCGTCTGAATCTGTCAAAGAACGAGCCTAGTCCGAGTCAAAACTTTGCGAAACGCCTGAATCGTCCAAGGAAAAGGTCCACACTCCTAATCTTCCATTCCCCAGAGCTCGAAAGTCCTCACCAAAGGTTGAAGAAGCTTTATCCATGACGATCTTTATTGAGAATCCTCCGAAAGAGCCAAGGTATGAACTTCCTGTACTTATTTCTAATTCTCCTGCTCTCATCAATAAGAATTTAAATTGTGAAAAAACTGTTTCGCACTCATGCAAGCAACGAGTTTCTCGAAAGCTTGGTTTTTCTATTGATGTTTCTGCAGGAAGGAGAAGTGATCAAACCAAGGTGAAGCTTAAAAGGACCTCAAAGCCTTTCGCAAAAATCAAGATCATCATCCCTTCAGACTTAGAGGAGAAAGGAGAAGAAGTGATCCATCGAATGATGGAGAACACGATGAAACTTTTTCCAGGAATAGTTTTTGATAAGTCTGGGGGAGCTGGAGCTGAAAAGAAAGGACGAACAAAGGACAGAGCTGCAACCATCCTAACGGATAAGGGAGGTACAATACTTCCCGATGATCCAAACGCCTAAGCATGTCAAGCTAACGACTCAAAACAAGCGCTTAGTGGGAGGCAACCCACTGGTAAGTATATTTAAATTTTTATTTTTGTTTTGTTTTACTAACGTTTTACTTTAAGTGTTTCAGTTTCAAAAAAAAAAAAAAAAAAAAAATAGAGAGTCAAGAGTCGATCGACACTCACTGAGTGTATCGATCGACACCCGAGGAGAAGACCAATCGATGGAGCCTCGGATCGACCTGATCAATCGATCTGATTTGGGCAAAAAATTCTTGGTGTCGATCGACACCATCAACAGTGTCGATCGACACCCCTCGGCAGGTAAGTTTCTTCTTCCTTTTTCAATTCTTTTCAATTTTTGTTTATGTTTCTTTCACCAATCTTGGGCTTAATAACACTGGAGACAGTGTTGTTTAAGTCTGGGGGAGGTAGTTGCTAACTTATGTGTTTTCTTTTGAGTTTTTATGGTGTTTTTCAAAAAAATTTTGTTTTATTCTGGTCGAAACTCCCCTTTTAGATTTGCTTTGAACAGCACTCAAGGACCATTACAATGCAAGTTGACTGGTTTTACAAGGTGGGTAACTGGAAGTGGATCGGTTTAACGGAGCGAGTTCAGATTTCTGGAGAACGCCAGAAAGGATGTCAAAGACCCCGACCCTAATGAACTTTAAATCTCTTGTCAAGGGCGTTGGTAATCGCAAGACTTGATTCAGCTTCCAAACACTTGAAAGCGAGGACGGACCGCTCTTGAAACTTCTTCCCGAATGACGAGTATAACTGTCCTAGATCGAAAAAAGAAAGCCTCATGACCCTGTCTCCACAAGAACACCAGTAGTGAGAGCTGATCTAGTGATCATAGAGATGCCAAGGAAATAAAAAGTCTACAGAAAAGTGCAAACCCGAATTCAAAAATGCAGAGAAACAACAAATGGTAAAGGACCCTCTGCTGAGGTACCCGCCATCACAATGGCAAAGACATTGCATCTCTATGAAAATCCTTAATTGGATACAGTTTCAGAGGGAAGAGAGAGGGTGAAACGCAGGAAAGTGTTAAAGGAAGTGAAAGAATCTAGAAGGTCCAGCGATCGATATTCCCTTGATGAGACCGCACCTAATTAACTAAAGGGGTCTGCGACTGAAAGTCTAAGATTTTCTAAGGGGTTTGGATTCAACCTGAAAGAACTGCTACGCTTCTAGGGAAACATCGAAGTATGATCCAAGTATTGACTTTGCAGGAATGTGGATTCTAAAGGGGTGAGTACACTGTTTTGCTTAGGGACAAGCAAAAGGCTAAGTCTGGGGGAGTTGATATATCATGTTTTTTACCCAATTTTATACCATGATATATGTCCGTTTTATCGAGTCTTATGGTGTTTTCTAGTGTTTAGTGTTTTATATTAGGTACAAGGATGAATTGGACTCAATTGGTGTTTACTGGAGCAATTTGGAGCTTAACGGAATGAGCAGTCAAAGTGGCAAGTTCGGATTGAAGAATTCAGATCAGTGTCGAGCGACGAGGTTGTTGATGTCGCTCGACACCAACATTTATCAAGTGTCGATCGTCATACTTAATCGTGTCGATCGACACGACCATCAGACCAACCCAGATTCCAAGTTTTAGAAGATTTCCTTTTCGCGCCAAAAAGCCCAGATGTTTGCAATTGGGCCCATGACGTTTTTGTATTCTATAAATACTTATTTTCAGCCATTGTTTAGGCTATGCTTTACTTTCTAAGAGATTTTAATAAAAAGGGTTTTATCTTACATTACTATGTCGGAGTAATTCCCTTGTTAGGTTTTAGGGTTTTTCAAAGGTTGAATAAAGAGTTGTAGAGTCTAATTACTATTGGGATTTGCATTCATATTTATTTGTATTCTTCACCTTGATTGCTTTGAATTCTTATTTAGCGCTGAATTGGATATCTTAGGTTGTTTAGTAGATGCGACAGCATTATTGAATAACTAGAACTGAATCATAGGTGAGCAGAGATTCGATTCGCAACGAGAGTTGGCTTTGGATCTCTGTGAACAATCGAACCCGAATACAATTGCTTGTTTAAATCAATTTGATTTCGCAACGACAGTTGGTTGTCTAAGGTTTAAGCATAGATAGTATTTGCAACGACAGTTGATTTACTTTAAAACAGTGTTTCGAGTTCAAGAATTGTGCATCATAACTTATCCCAAAAGTGATTTTATTCTGCTACTTGGATTTCTTCCTGCGAATTCCCTAAAGCTTAGCGTTTTCCTCTTATTGTTTTAAAAGCTTTACAATCATCCTGATTTACTTTTCTGCAATCGTTTTTTACCTACATCTTTCTGCTTAGCATAATCTAAAAGACTAAATCTATTGTGCAACCTGATTCCCTGTGGATTCGATAACCTCAAGTACTACAATCGATCTCTTAATTTGAGAGAGTAGGTCTAGGGTAAATTTGACCATATCATTGGTCTTATATGCTATGTCTAGGAATAAAATGATAGATGTTTGTTGGTTGTTATGTGTAGTTAGTAATGATTAATTGATGTTGTGGAAATTGTTTGGTAAAGTTATATTGTTCTAAGTAAAGAAAGAATGTTAAAAGACTTAAAAATGATTGTTTGAGATTGTTAGAATATGATAGTTCTGCGGACGATCATGTATGTAAGTCCGTTGCAGAACTTTGCTTGTTGGACTACGAACGATAGCGTATGTAAGCTCGTTGTAGTTCCATTAGGTCTTAGAGGGCCAGTGGCGGCGAAGACAAACCCAAAACGCGAGATAGGGGTTGGCTCCGCCGTAAGTAAATATGTAAAGAAAATAAAAGTAAAGAATGTGAAAAGAAAAGAAAAAGATGTGAAATGTTTGAGTATGAGATAATGGATGGATAAAAGATTATGTTGTAGAAATCTTAAGTATAAATGTGACGGTTGCTAGTAATAAGTTTGAATGATGTATGATCTATTTATAGTTTAGTGTGTCTGACCGCTTATTGTTTTTCAAGTATTCACTACAAGAAAACAGTCCATAAGTGACTGCGGTTTGTGACTGCAAAATAAGTCACTAATATTTGCGACTAACTTGAGACACATTTGCGACTGATTTGCGACACCTGTGGGAAGGTTTCAGTCTAGTCACATATCAGTCACTAATTAGCGACTGATTTAAACCGAAAACGGCCGTCACAAATTTGTGACACATTGGTTACGAACATATCAGTCACAGATTAGCGACGCCGCTGGGGAAGTCACTGATTTGTGACTGATTTGTGACGTTCAAATATAGTAAGAGTTGCAAATATTTTTGACACTTTGGGGTTTAGAGTAATATTTTTGCAAAAAAAACAACACATTCTAAGTGTATATTATTTATTTTTGTAATAACAATCTCTGTAAACTATAATATTTATAAGGAATATATTTTAAGAGTTGAAAAATCCAAATTCATTTTCTAAATATCTTTGCATACATAAAGCTAGTATGAATCTCTTTGATATATAATCTAGTATTTGGTAAATTTGTTGTTTTATATAGATTAAGTTGAATTTCTACTAATTTGATGGATAAAACCAATCAAACATTCAAGAAATGCGTTTGGAATTGGTTGGAAATGATAATGGGTGATACTTGTTTGTTAAAATGTTTAGGGTTTAGGGAATCATTTCCTACTACCAAAATTTCGTCACAAAGTAGTCATACATTTGTGACTCATATGTGACTAATTTGTGACTCCTCCGTGACACTTTGGGGTTAGAAAAATGATTCCAGAACATTAAAATTTGTCACAAATTAGTCACAAAATACCCACTACTTTATGACTACTTTGTGACTTATTTGTGAAACTTTAGGGTATAGACACTCCGTCACAAATTAGTCACAAAATACCCACTACTTTATGACTACTTTGTGACTTATTTGTGAAACTTTAGGGTATAGACACTCCGTCACAAATTAGTCACAAAATACCCACTACTTTATGACTACTTTGTGACTTATTTGCAACTAATTTGCAACTACTTATAATTTTCTCCCAAAAAGACAACACATTCTAAGTGTCTATTATTTATTTTCATATTAACAATCTTTGTAAACTATAATATTTATAAAGAATATATTTTATGAGTGAGAAAATCCAAATTCATTTTTTAATATATTGTTGCATACAAATAACTAGTTGATAACACTTTGATCTTTAACCATTTTTCTTGTAAGTTTGTTGTTTTCTATAAATTAAGTTGAATTTCAATTAATGTGATGGATATAACCAATAAAACATTCAAGAAATGCATTTGTTATTGGTTGGAAATGATAATGGGTGATACTTGTTTGTTAAAATGTTTAGGGTTTAGGGTTTCAACTTGTGACTCCAAAAAATAGTCACAAAACAGTTACAAAATTGTGACTAATTCGTGACTACTAATAAAATTTGCCAAATTATTTGGGTTTTATATGGGCGGTAATTTTCCCTCTCCCCCAAATATTATTTCGCTTTTTATAACCCAAAATAAATTCTTTATCTCTAAAAAACCCTAAGTGCTCTCTACTCACTCTCTCTCGCCTCTCGATCGAGATGATTAAACATCTGTCTCGTCTCGGTGTTCTTTGATCCTCTCTCTACAAACCTAAAATCTCGGTCATTCGATCTCAAAGAAGGATCCAGATTCAGACTCTTCGTGATGACGACGATCGTATCGACGCTTTTCGAATCAACGACCGCAAAATGCTACGCTCCTAGCTTCATCGCCGTCAATCTTTGTCTCGCTTTAATCGACGGTGCTCTTGCTTTCATCGCATTCCTTCAGGTTCTCTCTTCTTCTTCTTCTTCTTCTAGGTTTTTTTTCTTTTTTCTTTCTGATTTCATTGGTTCCGTTTCGTTTAATTTGATTTTGAATGCTAAATTGTGTGAACCGTTTTAAGTCTGATTAGAAGGTGAGGCATTGTGTTGATTTTTGATTTTTGTGTTGAATTCAATGGATGATTTGGTGATTTTAGTCTCTAGAGCTGTATTTTTATTGTTGATATGGTTGACCATTAAGTTTCAGGTCAACTCTTTGTGTGTGTTCTCGTAGAATGAGAGATTTGATTCAGAGAATCTGAATCTGATACGAATTATCAGTAGACCTTTTCAAAACATTGTTTTTTGATGATTCTTAGTTCTGGGTTTCTGTTAATTGCTTGTACTATGCTGATTTGTGATTTTTTTTGGGTTTTGATTTGGTGATTAGGTTTTAATCGCTCCGAATAGTGCTTCAAAGGAGAAGACTCAGGTCTGTTTCCATCACTTTGGTAGTTAGTTTCCAATTTAAAAAAAATATGTTTCCAATTTGGTAACAAATGTTGTTTTTCCTATTCTTGGGGTCACATACGAGAGCTTGAGGAAGAAGTACAACTTCTCAAGAATCTTTCACATCCAAACATTGTTGTGAGTAGGCAAATCCATTCAGATTAATGTATGTTCTTCATGCATTCCCTTTATGATCTTGATTTGTTGCAGAGATACTTGGGTACTGTAAGAGAGAGTGATTCGTTGAATATCTTGATGGAATTTGTTCCTGGTGGATCGATTTCATCTCTGTTGGAGAAGTTCGGATATTTTCCTGAGCCAGTAAGTCCTTAATTAGTATACCTGAAAGTTGCTAAATTGTGTGTTTTGAGCTCCATATGTGATAAATGTTGTGTGGAACCTTTTCTGGATAGGTAATTATAATGTACACAAAGCAACTTTTGCTTGGTTTGGAGTATCTTTACAAAAATGGGATTATGCATAGAGATATCAAGGCAAGTCCCTTTACTAACTTATGATGTGCCTTTGGTTGCTCAGAATTCCTGTATAACTTTTGTTCATATTCTCCTAGGGGGCAAATATTTTGGTGGATAACAAAAGGTGCATCAGACTTGCAGATTTTGGTGCTTCCAAGAAAGTTGTAGAGCTAGTATGATTGCGTTTCTCTTCCTCTTCCATTATATTTCAATATGTTGTCTGTACTCTTAAGACTTTTGATTGTTATGCTTCCTTCCAGGCAACTGTAAATGGTGCAAAATCTATGAAGGGAACGCCGTATTGGATGGCTCCTGAAGTCATTCTCCAGACAGGTCATAGCTTGTAAGGATTTCTTTGAGAAATATAATTTGGCTTCCTGAGTCTATCACTAACATTTGTGTAGCTATGGACTGTTACTTTTAACATTTATGTAATGAAGCTGATTCACTTTTTCTGCTAACAGGACCACTTGGCTTTGATGATGGAGCTTCTTGGAATGATGCCACACAACATCCCTTTCTGAGATCCATGAACAGCTTGATTTTGCTCGTCGGAAAATTTGACAGTTTGCTTCTCAAACTTTATAAAACTTGTTATGTACTCTCTCTCTATCTTTTGTACTCTAACTTAATTACTACTTCTCTTTTGTCAAACTTATGTACTTATGCTTTAAAACCTTATGTTATGGTATTCTAATCTTTTGTAGTTTAAAGATTTTAAGTTATTTTCATTTAGGTTTCTCAAATCAAAACACAAATGTATGTGTTTTAAGTGACAAAAATATGACCAATTTACAACTGAATTGGCCAATTAAGTGACCAAAAAAACAAACGAGTTGCAAATTAGTGTCTAACAAGTGACACTTTAGTGACTAATTTGTGACTAGACAGAATATTAAAAGGAGTCACTAATATGTCGTTAATTTGCGACGAAAATAGTTAGTCATAAATCAGTCGCAAATTAGTCGCTTATTTGCCACGCCAAAGGCAGTCTCAAATACGTTGCTAATTAGTGACTACCTACATGAGTCACAATTTTGTCGCTTATTTGCGACTGAGTTATGGAGTTATTAATCCGTCGCAAATTAGCGACTTATTTGCGACTGAGTTATGGAGTTATTAATCCGTCACAAATACGTCGCTAATTTGCAACGGATTCCCAGCGTCGCAAAGTAGTCGCAAATGGGTCATTAGTGACGAATTTGTGACGCTTCTGGGAGTGGCAAATGACCTGTTTTCTTGTAGTGATTAAAATTTCTGCGGGTAACTTCCTCACTGAGTAATTTTATCCCGGAATTGCTCACCCTTCTTTTTCTCTTTTTCAATGTGTGCAGGTGTGTGTTGCAAGTTAGGACGCGAGACCTAAAGTTCAAAGTTATCGGGAATGGGTTGTGTCATATTGTATGTTGTTATTAAATTATTTGGTCTGCAGTCCAACCATATTGGCCAAAAGCCTTTACACTGGCGTAGCGCTAAAGGAACCGACTCTCTCCCATAAAATTCTCGTGGATCTCCCTTCTTCTTTGTCTTGTTGCCTCCCATCACTTGAACATCTAGAACTTATATATGTCATGTACAGACGAGGCTTCTCTAGTTTGCGAATTTATACGTGAATAGAAAATTCAACAATGTGGCAAAGTTTAGTGTGAAAGTGCCTTCTTTTATTTTACTATACTGTAGTAATAGGGAAAATTAAGAAACTACACCAAATTTTTTTAAAAATTAGGAGAATAGGCTACGTGTTTTAAAATTAGAGAAATACACTTTTTGTCTGTATTGCCCTTCACTCAAAACACGACTAAACCAAAAAAAAAAATTAAGAAAACTATCTTCTCTCTGCGATGTCTCTTTCTTTTTTTCTCTCACAGAGATAGACAAAATTTTGATAGCTGAATCAGAGATACATGAGTGGAAACTGTAAATCGAATCCGTAAGCCTCTTAAATCAATCAAAATCAAGACAAATCTTCCAGATACGATTTTGTTAAAGCCGAGTCTTTTCTTAAATCGAATTTGTTCTATGATGGGTTTGATGGTTATGCTTGTGCGCATGTTCTTTTTGAATTACTTTTTGTTTTAATCCGGTTGAATTTAAAGGTGAAATCGATTACCTCTTGATTTTGAAGAAAAAGTGAAAGATTCTCGATTCGTTTTTTTGTGGTTTTTTGAAACGTAAGAGAAAGTTTTGATTTTTTATCTCATTTAGCTTGATGGGTTGCAATTTTATGTCTTTCCAATGGGTTATTTCTTTAAACTTATTGGAATCTCCTTGACTTATGTTTTACTCGATGACATGGGAGGCAGAATCAACGAGTTGGAGCAAAGCATCAATGATGTAAGAGCTGAGATTGGAGTAGAACCCAAACCCAAAACACCGACTAGTTCCACTTAAAAAAACCATGTGAGGATTTTTTTGCTTGTGGCAGCATCCGAAACAAAAAGAAGGATGAAATTTGTTTAAGAGCAGTATTATTACTTTTGAAATTCTCGTTTTAAGGACATGAACATGTTGTTGATTGTTCATCAAATAGATTGATGATGTGGTACAATTATATGTCCTTGTACTTGTGAATTGCATTTATTTGATTTTCTTCTTCCATCTGTGGAATTGAATTGAGTTTTCAGTTTTTACCAAAAATAAAATCAAGTATCCTGAACATGATTAAGTTCAGGTTCTGATGAACGATTCAATATCGAGTTTTTTCGTGTAATGTTAGTTCTAATATCTTTCTTTTTTTTGGTTTAGTCGTGTTTTGAGTGAAGGACAATACAGACAGAAAAATGTATTTCTCTAATTTTAAAACATGTAGTCTATTCTCCTAATTTTAATTTTTTTTGGTGTAGTTCCTTAATTTTCCCTTAGTTTTAAAAGAAAAATTACAAAAGGCCGAAGCCCAATAGTTTTTTTCTGTTCAAAGCCCAATAGTTATTATAAAACGATGATACGAACTAGAACCGGCCATAATTCATAATTCCGTTTCCATACCGGGAATTTTGTTTGGTTTATCCAAACCGGGAGTTTGTTAATTAAAACCTGTAAAAAGACATTGAGAAGCCCTAAAACACTTTCGTACTCAATCGCCGCTCGTTCTCTGACTCAGATTCTGCTTCGTCTATTTTCTTATTCCGATCTTGTTTTTTGCGTTCAGGTTTGTGTTTTTGATCTCTTAATCAATTCGTCTTGTGAGGAATCAGGTTTTGGGATCTAGATTAGTTCGGAATCGAATCGGAATTTGATTTTGATGTTTTAACGGATTCAAGTTTTATGGAATCTCAAATCTCAATTGCTTAATTCTCTGTTTCAGAATAATTTTGAAAATTCAAAAAAATGTATAATCGCAATCGAAAGATGAAGAAAAAGGAAGACATGGAAGCTACTGATCCTAAATTTAGCTTTGGGAAGATTATGAAAGAAGTTGAGAACTTTGGTAATCACTTACTTCTATCTCTATTGATTCGTATAATTGTCTCTGTTAAATCCTAAGCAAAGATTCATGTAGCATATAGACTATTAAGTTGTAGAATTTTTCAAAGCTTTTATGTTCTTATTACCTGAAGTTAAATCTTCGAAGGTTCCACGTATACGACATGGAAGGAGAAGAAGGCATTGGAGAATAAGAAAGTGGCTGCACTTGGTGGAAAGGTAAAAAATTTGTTCGCATTGCGGTTATCGGAAACCTTTCTTTTCGATGATGATTTTGTTGTTCTGAAGTTACGATTTTTAGACGCGGGTCAGTGTTTGAGATATCCTTTTGTTGTTGTTGTTGTTGTTGTAGGCTCAAAAGACACCGAGGCGACCGTTGAGTGTAGCGCTAGTACAAATGAAGAAACAGAAAGAAAGAGAAGAGAAGATGTTTGAACAGGTAAGTGAATAACTCTGTTTCTTTGACCCATTAGGAAATTATTGTCACATGTTGTTATTGTGGTGTGTTTTGCAGAATCAAATTCTTGGGAAATTTGGAGGACTAGTCGGTGGTGGAAGTACGAAGAAACCCGTAGAGAAGAAACGTAAGCCAGAGGATAGAGTACTGAAATCAACAGTGGGGGATTTCAAGGGCGGTGTTCTTCACGTTAGGCATATGCTACATTCTGGTTCTTCGAAAATCAACGACAGAGATAAGAAGATGCCTAATTACAGTAAGATCAGCTTAGGAGGAGAAGGAAGCACAAAGAGTAAAGGTAACAAGAAGAAAAAAGGCAAAAAAAATAAAGGAAAGAAGAAAGGAGGTGGTAAGAAGAAACGCTAATAATCGCTGTTCAACAAATTTTTTTGAGTAATCAACGTTTAGTCTCGGTAATGTTCTCGGGCTGATGAATAGAAACTTGAAGTAGAGTTGTATCCGCCAATTTCTTCAACATCCTCTCAGCATCATCCATTTTCCCAACCTTAGCATATCCATTGATCATTGATCTTAATGTAGCAATTTGATAAGGCACAAGCAAATCTCTGTCGGACGACATTTTCTTAAAGAAACTCTGTGCCACAGGCATCATTCGGCGCTTGCAAAACTTGTCGATAATGTCATAATAACAACGAGAAGTAGGCGATCCCATCTTGAAAGTTTGGATGGCCTTCTTATACTTGCCGCGCGTGAAACACTCATTGATCATGATGCTAATAGTCTCTGAATCAAAACTTTTTTTACCCAAACGTACACCCAAAGACAACTTACGGTCTTGTGTCTTGGAATTGTTCACCATTTCCTCGAACAAACTCCGTGCCTCCGCCCGCATACCGTTCTTTAGAAAAACTTTTAAATAAGTATTTCCACACTTGGCATATACGCGCTCCATAGGCCTGTAACATCTGTAAACCCCCATGGCTTTGACATGTTCGTCTTGACTAAGCCAATAATCCAGAAATATTGCACTCACCGTCGCTACTTCTTCGTAATCATCATACGTATGCCTAAATTCGAAGAATAACTGCTCAGCCTTGTGGTGGTTTCCTTGATCAAAGAAGCCACGAATCAGATTGGTGTATACAAGTGAATCAATCATAGATACAGCTTTAACCATATCAACAGCTTCATCGATCCTCCCAGAGTTTACAAGACCTTTGGTCAGATACCTGTATGTGTCTTGGTCGTCTAGACCAATAACCCTAACGTGACGGTATAGTTCTAGAGCTTGGTCTACACGGTTTTCCTCACAATGGAGCTTAATGATGTGATTGAAAGAGACAATGTTGGGAACAAGCTTAGATTCGTTGAAGAAGTAGTGAAACAGAGCTAAGGCTTCGTCGTACCGTTTTGAACCGGACATTGCTCCGATGATGTCGTTGCAGATGAGGATTGTGTCGGGACTATTGCGATACTTGGGCAATACAGCGAGACGGGAGATCTCGGCCGCTTTGTCTAACTGAGAAAGCTGGATCATTGAAGTGAGTCTGTAGCGTAGAGAAAGCGGACGCTCGTCGATTAAATAGTTGGGATTTTGAAAAAGCTTCTGAGTGAGAGCCGACGGGAGTGAAGAGGGATCTTTTCCGATTGGGTACCGCAAGGCGGAGATGGAGGCAGAGTAAAAGTAACGGCGGTTCCGGAGAATTCGGAGGAGGGTCATGGCTGCTGATAGGAAGGGGAATGATAGGATAAGAAAGGATTTAGGTCATGAGCGATATATATATTTGAAATAATATGTTGATATAACACTTATTCCATGATTCATTGTCTTTTTTTGTATGATGTCTGATCTAATCTGTGCTTGATAAGTATGTCATGTCTCATCTCTAGCATTTTGTCTGATCTGATGGAACTGAAGTGACCCACATTTGCATCTTATCATGCTTTCAGCAGAATAGTCATTGACTAGAAGGAAACAATATCTGAACATATTTGCTATTCTTGGATTGCTAGTTTCACTATTCTTGGATTGCTAGTTTCTGCGTCTTTCGTCTTTGCCTTAACTTGGGATGTTTTGGGATCTTGATTTTGTTTGCAGTTAAAGCATGAGGACAAAGTCATGAGTCGTAAAGGACAGGTCAGGGATATGAGGAAATACGAGCATCAATATGGAGGAGAAAGTGCTGGAACTTAAGCCGGAGCACCCGATTCAAGAACTAGCCTCATCTTCATGTGTTATCACTATCTTGATTTGCATGCTTCTTTCTTTTGTTGTTGTATTATCATCTTCTACTTTGCATTTCACTCTTCTTCAATACTAGGGCATATCATTTGCTTTGCAATTTTTGTTGCTTTTACATGTGTAGTTTAAAGAAATGGATCACCTAAACTTCTTTAGCTTGTTTCACCACAGTTTTAAAATCTTCCGAGTTCGATTTCAGTACAATTTCAAATTTTATTTTATGACTACAAATTATAATTCGTGTAAATATTTGATTATTTATAATAATCGAAATAATATTGTGGAAGTAATTTGAATATTTTAGTTCATATTGTTTTTAAGATGAATTTCAATAGAGGCTTAGTCTGTAGATATTCAAAGTAGCATTTTTTTGGAAATCACGGAATAATCCAAAAACACCAAAACCGAACCGGATCTGAATAACATATATATGGTTTTCTTTTATAAATAAAACTAAAACTGGAATATTAACAAACGGTACCAAACAAAAAACTTATAGTTTATACAGTTCAACCTTTCTTGCTAGTTGTTGGCCTCTTCTTTCCTGTACTTTCTCTCCAGTAAGATCCCCAGTTGACTTCTTCGTGTCTTCTGAAAATATGGTCGGACACTCTAAAAGGCAGATTTTTGTTGTTGAGGAACATTGCAAAGGCTTGAACTTGATGACTATCTTCACAAAATCCAAACACAACGTTAAAAATAGTCTGGTTTGGTGGAACATGCATGGCGTCTATCACCTGAAATTTAAGCATAACCAAAATCAATCATGTTTGATCATTTTTAAAATCTTACTGGAAATAATAATAATAATTATGAATTATTAACCTCGAGTGAAGTCTCCGTTCCTCATGAACATACATACTATCGTTACATATTGATCAACTGTGATGTATATATGTTCATTATTTACCTTCTCTAGCAACTTTAAGGCTTCTTCTACTAATCCGGCCCCATCACAAGCCACTAATAATGCGTGCACAACATTTAGTGTTGCAAGGAGAACAATATTTCAAAAATAAATTCTATTTGTTAGTGTTTCTTTTATTTTTTACTAACTATTTGGAATTATAAACGGTTTAATGGAGTTTCAATATGTTTTTTTCATTTAGATACTATTTTTACGGTATAAGAAAATGTACGAAAATGACACTTTTTTACATATATGCATAGAGCATCCAAAATTATTGGACCGACACTGCTGTTCGGCATTGGAGATTTGACCAGAACTAGAGAACAACTTAATCATCTGGGAATTAAGTAACTGTTGATCTCGATCGGACTTGGGGATTTGAGTTAACACTCCATAGAATACTCGTGTGTATTTCACACTAGTGAAATCACTGATTCTATACTCTCGATCGGACTTCGGGATTTGAGTTAGTCTCTGGTGGTGTTGCTTCGAACCAGTATGGTGGCTTGGACTGGAAGATTAGAATCTCTTGTTCGTATAGGTTTTATTTTTATTTGTGTCAAACTGGAATTGAAAGAGATTTTGAGTGTTGCAGTCGATTACTCATGGTTTTATGTTTAGGGTTTATCTCCTTTTGATTAAACTATCAATTCGATTTCTTTGTGCTTTTGAGGAAAAATGCGTCATTCTTATCTTGTCTTTTCATGTTTTGTGAGAAGACGTATATATTACAGAAAAGAAGCGTTTGAGGTTTCCAAGTTGGCAAATCAAATCTCTGGATCCTATGGTTTTTATGAACTTTTTGGAGCAGTATTGAGTGAGTTTCCTTCTTATAATGATTCACTGAAGGATTATTCTCTTTGTGATAAATTCTAACTAAACAACAAGGAGAGAAAAAGGCTTGGGAGAGGAAGAATCTTGGCCGTGCGTTACTACATCTTGTTCTGATCTTGATAACATTCTTGGAGGTGGAATAAGCTGTAGGGATGTTACAGAGATTGGTTAGCCATCTCCCTCTGGTCTAATTTGGCATTAACAAGTGACTCAGATTGGGTAAACCCCGCTTCCTCTACTTTCTAATCCGGCTTTTCTCTTGGTTAACTTCAATTTGATTTCAGGATCCAGGTCTTTGTGAATGTTCATATTCCTGGTGTATGTAATGATGAACTGAGCCTTTGGTTGATCACTTGTTCGTTGTTGTTAACTAACTGCAATTTCCATGTTATGCTACAGATACACAAGGTAGCTTCATGGTGGAGCTTGTGTGGAGGACATGGAAGAATACATGCATAAGCATTTTAAAGCAAAAATGAATCCCAAGATATCTTAGAGAAAATAAAGATGTAGGTATAAATAATTTAAGCTCATCTCTGATATTCCATTGATCTCGCTGCTACAAGAATATCGGAACACAAATCACTAATAAGACTCTTTATATTTTTAAAAGGCTTAACTCGTAGCGTTTCATTTTCGTCAGGACTTTGATGACTTAGCCCAGAGGACACAAGTGGTCAGCGAAAATGGCTATAAAGTTTATGAAGCTTTCCAAAAAGTTCTCACTTGCTGTTAGAATTTATCTTAAACTCACAATAATTCCCTCATTTAAACAGGATTAGTCTTTAAGTATATATAGGTCATAATTAGCTCCATAATGAGCTATTAGACATGCTCTTTTACTCCAATCTCAGGCTGTGTTATTAAACCAGGTGACCACAAAGTACACTCAAGGCTCGTCTCAGTTAGCTCTTGCGTTACAATTAGATATATTTGATTCTTGGAAATGGTTGTCAGATGGAAGGGATTTCACATCAAGTTTGCTCTCTCGCTGACCATTCGGGTCTAGGAAAGCTCATTGCTTTCTACGATGACAAATCACATTTCCATTGATGAAATTGCCTTACAGAGAATGTGGACAAGCGTTTTGCATGTTATTTCGGTAAAGAAAATGGAAACACTGCATGCATATGATGAGATCCGCGCTGCCATTAGGGAAGCTAAGGCTGTGACAGAGTAGCCCGCTCTAATCCAATTCGGATTTGAACTTATCTAGTTACTTAATTTGATTTTTAACATCAAACTTCTAGTTACTTATATAACTCTATGGCCTCTAGTTCTTTTTATACCATGCTAAATGGTATGTTTTTAAATTATTGTTTAAAAAGTACATCTAACTTTGTTTTATACACTATGAGGTGTTTCATGATGTTGAATGAATAATGCAAGCAAGTTAGCCTCATATTGCAGGCTTGCAGCGGCAAAAAAAAAAAAAAAACTCATATTACACTAATTTGTTATCATTTACTGTACGTAAAAATACCTTGTAAGCTTTTGTATTAATCTACATATTTCTGTGGATTTTTGCGTGTTACAATTTATAAAGAATATTTCATTAAAAACTCAAATCAAAAAGCTAAAATAATATCCATCACCTCTCAACTAGTATTTCTTTCCCAACTTAATGAAAAAAAATATATAAAAAAATTCATATGAATAATACCATAAATTCTAGAATACCATTTCTAGAAATTTTTATCAATTATAGAATACCTTAAACAAAAAAAAATAGTTTCAAGCTATGAAAATTTGACGATATTAGTACTTTCATGTATTAGAATAGAGTAAAATTTATATAATTACTATTAATATTTAAGAATATATAATGTTTGGCGAGAATAGATTTCTATTAGAAAAAAAATTGATATCAATGATCTATAATTATCAATCATGTATTTACGTGAGTTAATAACATTGTTTATAAATATTTGTTATAGGTCTTTTATGAGGCCATTAACATAAAATTTACCTTTTCTTTGAATTATTTTTACTAATTTATCACATAATTATTAAATACTTACTTTTTATTATGAAATTAATATGTATGAATATGTTTTCTATTTGTGTACATAGTTAAGTTTTGATTTGATTTGTGTTACAAATCTCAATAGGCATTTACAAATATGCCACACAAGGCCAACATTTAATTAATTATGCCACTGTTCTAAATTGTCTTCCGCGCGTGCCACTGTTCAGTAGTCAAATTACAATTTTGCCCCCAAATGAAAAAAAATCTCAGCTTTCTTTCTTCTTCACTTTCACGTTCCCAGTTTCCAAATTCTCTCTCACAAAATTCTCTTCTCTGAAATTGCAAATCCGATTTAGGTTATGGATCTTAGGTTTTCGATTCTCTCTTTGACTATAGAACTGATAGATTCCTCGTGAGGATCTAAGCCCGAAGATCTCTTTGAACAGTTGGTTGGATGCGGAATGATGATGATGGATGAATTTCGAAAGAGAAGATGAACGGTTTGAATGTGAAGGATGAAGAGATAAATGGATCGATGCGTACTTCCGAGAGATTTGAACGATCTCTAAGACTACAAAGCTTATTCTTTGTGAAGGATAAAGATCCAAACACGATGAACAAGAGGGGGATTGATGTGAAACTTCCAAGGGATGTGAAGAGATCCTTAGACTTTCGGCTCTTGAGTGAAATGGGATGAAGATCCAAATTTCGGGTTCAAGAGGATGATCAAACAAGATTAAGAAAAGACTTATGATTTAAAATGTTTGATGATTGAAATGAGAAGTGGCAAGCCACTTTTATAGGAAAAGAGAATTGTACATGCACACTCTCTTGGAAAAAAAAACATAATTAAAGGTTTGACTAATAAATGAAAAATGCATGCAAAACACATAGGAAATGATGAATTTTGACTCCAAGATCTCATAAAAACGTGATGGGCCTTTGATGGGCTTCCAAAAAGTCCAAAAATTAGCCTAAGTATGATAATGAGGAAATGGTGAAGTATGTGGGTTTGCTTCATTAAAAACCTACTTCGGAAAACCCATTGGGACAAAACCGAAGGTAGGGAAAAAGAGTACGAGTCCACATACCTCTCATTATCATCCTTCCTTGGCTCGGATCACAACCAATGCGGTTTGATGAGCAACTAAAGGAAGTTGGCCGTTTAGTCTCAACACAAGCATAGAGATGGCTTGGTTGGGTTGTCTTGTACGTGACCTCGTCATCGGTCCACTTGGAATTTCCAATGCCTTAGCGTCTTCAAGAACCTCAACAACTCCAAGTTGCTCCTCGGCTACAAGCGGTTCCTTAGCTCCTTGGTCCGGTTCCGTAGCTTCTTGTTCCAGGTCGGTCATGGTCTCATCAAGAACGCAATCGCATCGATGATAGATCTAGGATTTTCGATTTTCTCATCAACGTAAATCTATGTGGAAGAAGAAGACGAAAAAGAAGAAGAAGAAGAAGACGAAGAAGAAGAGGTTATTCTATGAATTTTGTTTCTTAGATTCGATTTTGGTTACGAATCTAAGCTTTTGATTCAATTTTGGTTACAAATTTTATCTTTTGATTCGACTTTGGTTCAAATCTGAGTTTTGATAATAAAAAAATTTGGTCAGATCTGGGCTTTGGTTGTTTTTTGGTCAAATCTGGGTTTTTGTTATTTTTAGGGTTTTCCCGTTTTATAAAGTTTTTAAACTGTTTTATAAGACTTTTTTACATGTCATTAATAACTAAACAGTTAAATAATTTATAAGATTTTTATAAGGTTTATAAGATTTTTATAAGGTTTGTAAAGTTTTTAAATGGTTTATAAGATTTTATAAGATTGTTTAAAAACCTTATAAAACTTTACAAAAACCTTATAAAACTTTTCAAAAACATTATAAACAATTTTACATGATTTTTAAATAGTTTTATAAGGTTTTTTTTAAGGGTGGGCAATTCGGTTTATTTTCGGGTTTGGTTCGGTTCTGTCCGGTTTGTTCGGTTCTAAGAAAACAAGAGTCGAACTCAAACCGAACTAAATTTGGTTCGGTTTAATTTGGTTCGGTTCAAATATGATTTGGTTTTAGTTTGGATTGGTTTCAATTGATTTTTTTGAAACAAAAAAAAAATATTTCAAAAAAATGTTATAAAATTTAGAGGTAACTAGGATAAATTTATTCAATTGCAATGAAATTTGAATTTTGGAAAAGAGAAATAGAAAAAGATACGATAGTTTGGAGGTAAAAAGAAATACAAAAATTTATAGGCTAAAAAATTACTATTTAACATGAAAAATTAATTATTTTAAGAAATTAGAAAAGAAAAATAAATTAGTATATGTGATATAATGAATCTAGTTATAGAAACATATTTATAACATTATAATATATATAATTAAATAATTAGATAAAAAGCACATTGGTTTATTTTCGGATTTGGTTCGGGTTCGGTTCGGTTCGGTTTGTTCGGTTCTAGGAAAATAAGAACCGAATTCAAACCGAACTAACTTTGGTTTGGTTTGGCTCGGTTTGACTTCGGTTGGTTCGGTTCGGTTTGGTTCGGTTCGGTTAATTTGCCCACCCCTAGTTTTTTTAACAGTTTTACTAAACCTTTTAAAAACATTATACTTTTTTTAAACAGTTTTATAAGATTTTTTTAACAGTTTTATAATATAAAGGCAAAACCTTACCCCCTTCTCCCCTCAAAAATCTATACCCTAAATGCATAATAGTTAACCCAAACTAGAAAATTTACAGTTGTTTGTGTTTGAATTTGTTTTGAGATCTAATCTTCTTCTTCTTCTTCTTCTTTTTTTTCTTAAATCTGCTCGATCCAATCTCAGATTCAAGATGGCGATTCGAATAGATTGAATATGACGAAATCTCTATATTTCTCTCAAAATCGACGACTCTTGGTTTAACAGAATCGATGACGGACGAGGACGGTGAGATTGATCACGCACGAGAACGGCGAGATCAATGATGACGAAGTCGAAGATTGAGATTGACGACAGTATAAAATTTTGGTTTTGTTGTTGTTGTAGAAGAGAAAAATTAGGGTAATTTCATTTAAGGGTATTTTTGGAATACTGAAAATGAAAAGATGGCACGTTGGTAATCATTTTAAAACAGTGGCATAATTGAAAAGTGGCATGCCAATAGTGGTATAGCTCAAAATTTCTCTTAAATTATTTATTATGGTGATTATTTTATATGTCCGAAAAAATATTAGCAAAAATTTTGTTGTTGATAATCACTAAAGATTTGTATAAATAATAAATAGCTATTGATTTGCCATATGATAAGATTTTTTGGAAGAGTGATGTCATGGCATATTTCTTTACTTATCATGTCATATTTATTTGTTAGTCTTGTCATATTTCTTTCACAAATCACCTCTCTAATAATATATAAGGGCTTTAAATTATTCCTTATGGTGATTATTTTATATGTAAGAAAAAATATTAGCAAAGATTTTGTTGTTGATAATCACTAAAGATTTGTATAAGTAATAAATAGCAAGATTTGTATAAGTAATAAATAGCTATTGATTTGCCATATGATAAAATTTTTGGGAGAGTGATGCAATGTCATATTTCTTTACTTGTCATGTCATATTTATTTGTTAGTCATGTCATATTTCTTTCACAAATCACTTCTCTAATAATATATAGGGGAATTAAATTATTCATTATGGTGATTATTTTATATGTCCAAAAAAATATTAGCAAAGATTTTGTTGTTGATAATCACTAAAGATTTGTATAAGTAATAAATAGCTATTGATTTGCCATATGATAAGATTTTTGGGAGAGTGATGCAATGTCATATTTCTTTACTTGTCATGTCATATTTCTTTGTTAGCCATGTCATTTTTTTCACAAATCACTTCTCTAATAATATATAAGGGATTTAAATTATTCATTATGGTGATTATTTTATATGTCCGAAAAAATATTAGCAAAGATTTTGTTGTTGATAGCCAAAAAATAATAATGAAAATCCTCTCAATGTTTCTGTTTGTTGTTAGCCTTTGTATGATTAGTCATGTATATGGCGCAGGAATCCGGATCGGGAATGAACTCAAATTCCGAAAAAACCTTTGGATAAGTTGTTATTCCGCAGACGATAGATTTGCTCCAGTAACAATAAAACCCGGAAACCATTGGGACCGATTTTTCAACACAAAAATTTTTGGGGGTACACGTTTCATGTGTACACTAAAACTCGATTCAGACACTTTCAAAACTTTACAGCATTTAAACAGATCAGTGCGTCGGATAGCGGAGGCTTATGGGATTGGAGAGCCAGAGAAAATGGAATCTATTTAAAGGTGTGGGGAGACAAACATGCTCAAAGCAAGGTCTATATGCATTTAGCGTATAAATGGATATATTAAGCTACCGTAAAACCTCTATAATTAATACTCGATAAATTAATAATCATTATAAATTAATAAAATTTTCCAGTTCCGAGTCGCCAATGTAAACAGTAGCAAAATTTATAAGATAATAATTATTTTTGAAAATCCAATGTAAAATATGGTCCCAACAACATCATAAATTAATAATTATAAATCATAGGTATAATATATATGACTAAGACGACTTAGTAACAAATGACTTCAATATTGTTAGTTTTTTTCTTAAAATTGGAATTACGTTGAAGCTTAACTCTAATTTTTTTTTATTGCATCAACCTTATTGCATCAACAATTTATTGTATTGTCTTTTCAAAGTGTTTAAGATTGTACCTCTTGACTAATTTTTAGATTAAAATTTTCTTCAAACTACGTTTGCAAATCTTTTCGGATGCATGACATGATCTCTTTTGTACTCACATAACTCTTTGGGCATCTAATATGTCATTATTGATTTCGTAATAAATCTTAGTTGAGAAGCCATTGCAAATTATGGTGTTGAAACAATGGTAGAATATTAAACATGAAGAATGCTTAATCAGAAACCTAAGAAGAATATTGAAACAACTAAAATTTTGTACATACGAGAAAAAATATCGTTTAGTAAAAGAAAAATTGATATAAAATATGTAAACAACAAAACATTTTGAAAATTTAAGTAACATATTATTTACTAGAATATGAACTTTAGAGAAAATTTCCATTTAAAAAATAAAATAATTTTGTTAAGATTAGAAATTGAAAAGGTATCCCTATAAATTAATAATTATCCATTAATTAATATCTCTCTAAATTAATAAATTTTCAAAGTTCTAACATTATTAATTTATAGAGGTTTTACTGTATCTTATAAATAACACGACATATTAGTTATATGGATTACCACATGTATATACTTCTTCTGTTTTAATTTATATGATGTTTAATTCAATGTTTTTCACACAAATTAATAAATCACTTTTTTTTACAGAATTAAACATGTATTATTATCAATTCCAAAAAATTAATCAATAATAACACTATATGTATAATTTAAACAATAATAAACATAATTAATTTTACATGAATACTTGAAAACATCATTTAAAATAAAACAAAAAACTCTAAAACCTCATTTAAAGTGAACGGAGGAGATATATGTAAGGATATTGTCAATACGCGCAATCTATAAAGTGCACATAAAAGATAAAACTTTGTTTTGTTGCTTCTATTTGCTTATTAATACGGTGAAAATAATTTGAAATTCTAATTTTTGCTTTTTGACTTTTATCATTAATAAGTGTTAAATTAAATGGGCAATTATAAATATGCCACACAAAACAATATTTTAATTAATTATGCCACTGTTCTAAAACCCAGTACAAGTGTGCCACTGTTTTAATATCAAATGACAATTTTGACCCTGTTTTAAAAAGAACAGATCTATTTCTCCTTCATCTCTCCCGAATCTCAAGTCAGTTCCAATACATTAACCCTAAAATCCAATCCTCTTTCTCGTCAATCTCACCTGCGCCGTTGACCATCACGAAATTGATTCACGGGAGCCGTTAAAATCCTGAAAGTTTAAAAAGTTTATTTTTCAGAAAGTTTATAAAGTTTTTAAAAAGTTTATAAAGTTTTTAAAAAGTTTAGAAAACTGTTTTAAAAGCTTATAAGATTTTTCAAGTATTTTTAAAAAGTTTCGTAAGACTGTTTAAAAACCTTATAAATTGTTTAAAAATCTTATATTTTTCTTAAAAAGATGTATAATGTAAATGAAAACCCTAAATTCTAAAATCTAAATGCAAAATAATTAATTCAAACTCAAAAAATTACAGTCGTTTGTGGGTTTGAGTTTGCTATGAGATCTAAGCTTCTTTTTCTTCTTATTTTTCTTGTTCTCATTTCAAAAAGTTTGTAAATGTGTAAAAAAAAGTATATAAATGTGTAAAAAAAGTTTATATAAGTGTGAAAGAATTATAAAAGTGTAAAAAAAGTTTATAAAAGTGTAAAAGTTGTTTTAAAATGAAATTTATAAGGTTTTTAAAATGTATTTTAAGTTATGTTTATAACCTCTTTCCGAACGTGTGATATAGGAGGAGCAGTAGAACGAAAATCATTGTTGTCTTTGTTTCTATTTCCAGTGTTGATATCCTCTATGATTGCATTACATGATTATGTATTTTAATCACTAAACCTAAGCCTAAAACACTCATTTCATCTTTTTTTTCGCCTATAGCTTACATGATCGAGATCCTGTGCTTTCGGATTGAAAATTATTTTTCTTTTGTTTCCTTTACTTATTGTGTGTGTTTATATAGTAGTAAATTTACTACATTTGGGTTGTGTTTTGAATTTTTTTCCCTTTTTTTACTATCATATCTTGGTGTTTCGTCAACTTTGGCATTTTTAAACTCAATTTATGTTTAAGACTTGGTTTTTTAATAGAATTTTTATCTTTTGATTTTGTTTTTGTTTTTAGTATAATCATAAAATACGGGTACCCGAACCAATACCCGAAACCCGCTACAACCCGACCCGTATCCGACCTAATTATACGTAATACCCGAATGGATTTATATTTTTCGAACGGATACCCGACGAACATAACTACCCGCCTCGAACCCGAACGGGTATCTGAACGCCCAACCCTAATCTCAATTTTTAGAATCGACGAAGAGATTGGTGACTATCTCACTTTTTCCCTCAGATCTAACAGTTTCGAAAGTCACGTATCTTTTAAGATCTGAGAATTAAAGCTAAATTATAATAAGGGTAAACTAGAAATAATTTTTAAAAAAAAATGATACGCTTGTAATGATTTTGAAACAATGACATATTTGAAAAGTGGCATTCCAAAAGTGGCATATCTCAAAATTTCTCTTTTTGATTCGATGTATTTTGGGCTAGTTTTTAAAGCTGATTATATTTAGAGCAGAATATAAAACTTATAATCGGCTTTTAAAAATTCTTATAAGTGTGTTTTAAAAACTTTATCATCTGTATTATAAATCTATTATAAAGCTTTTTAAACATATAATAAGATTTTACAAAATATTATAAGGCTTTTTAAACTTTTTAATAATTTGTTTTAAATAATCTTTATAATCTCTTTTAAATAGCTTATAATTTATTTAAAACCCCATATAATGTATTTTAAAAATCTTATAAAACTTTAAATAGTTAACATAACTCCTCTCTTCTTAAACCCGCCCTCCTCTCCCTAAAACTATATCTTATATGTAAATAGTTATACGAAGTCCAAATTTTAGAAGCATTTAATTGACCTAAATGATGTGATTCTACGTGAATGAGTACTTTTTGATCAACCCAAAAAAAAAAAAAATTTGATGTGGTGGATTATTATTATTACAAAGGCTTTGAATGGTAATCTCGTTTGGACGTAGCTGCGTTTGCAACCGCCCCAATTATCAAACGGACGTTTGCATTTTTATTAAAAATAAAATAAAATATTTTTATTTTTGAAAAATATAGGTATATACTTAACTTTAGTATAAATATATAAAAATTAAAGTAAAAATTTTTAATTATTATTTCTATTTTAAATAATATATAATATTTTCTATCAAAAATTATTTACTATTTAACTGCTCTGTTTAAACGGAATGCTGACCCAAAATACTTTTGAAACCTAGGTGGAATTTGGACCCATTTACGCTTCTAAACTCCGGTGGCTTCGCCGTCCAAATTTTATACCTTCGTACGTGTCTTAAATTGGGACTTGGGAGATTTGTTGAGGGCCTTGAGGCATTTGAAGCCCGTGTCAATATTCATACATTGCTAATAATTGGATATGATTATACATCACTTCTATACTAGATAAGGTTGAGCATATTATATACGAGCTTCTCTATTTTTATACTCTCACCGGCCACAAAGTTGGAAAGAAGTGATAAAATATCTACCGGACAATGTAGACATAGGATAGTCACTAATTATCATGTTTCTCTGTTTCGGAGAGAATTATTCCACCAACCTTTCTCATCGTCGTTTTTTTTTTTTTTTTTTTTTTGCTAAACTCCTTCTCATCGTCTTTGCACACTTAACCTTGAAACATTAAGAGTTAAACGCTTCGTACGTTAGTCTTTAATTATGCTTTAAGGTGGAACTCTTAAGCATCGAGTTTCGAACTTTTTGAATTATGAAAAACTCTTGGGCCATTTGAAAAAAAGGTTGCTTGTTAAACTTTGATCCATAGTTTTTTCTGTTTGTGTTATTTGTGTCGGATCGTTAGAACGTAAGTCATCCATGCTAAAATGTAGTATTAGGGAGTGTATTGGATATGGTTTTTGAGTGGATTTGGTGGAGTTTGTGATTTGATGGGATTTAGGTGAATTTTGAGGATTTGTTATGATTTTGATTTTTAAATAATTAAAAATAGCAAATCATTTTGTGTGATTGTGCGGGGTTTTGATGGATTTAGTGTGATTCGCTTTTATTTTTGAGAGGATTTGTAGTGATTTGATATTCCTTTTATTCATGATTGTTTTTCTTCTTATAATACTCTCGTATTCAAGAGATTATTTTCTTATCACATCAATTCTAGTTTTATTTCTTTGTAGTTATATAAACCAGAAACAAAAATAAAGAGAACTATAGAACAATATCTAAAAACCAACAAAACAAAGTAATTAAAAATCAAAATAAAATAACTAGTTCGATTATAATGTTTTCAAAAAGAAGAAAAAGAAAAAAAAAATCAAACGTAAAATATGATTGTAATTTGTAATCACGTAGAAGAAGAAGAATAACAAGAGCATAATGAAGAAAAAAATAACAAGAAGCAGGAAGAGACCACAAAGAAATATAAAAAATATCAAAAATATTTTGTTTTTAATGTTTTGTCCAAATCACACTCTAAAGGTGTGATTTGTTATGCCTAATTTATAGCTATAAATGAATCTCAAATCACTTTAAATCCTCTATTTAGAAAACTCTGTTGAGTTTTGAATAACAGGAGATTTGATATGGGTTTAACAAATCATAGTTTGAATAACACGGGATTGTATATTATTTTGATGTATTTGACATAAATTTCATGTTCAATAACACATGATTTGGAAACGGATTTTAAAATCACCGGTTGAATAACAAAGGATTATAGAAACACCATCAAATCCATTGAAATACCACATCCAATACACCCTCTTTAGATTCGAATCCATATCAAATAGCACCGAAATTAGTTTATTTGATTAAAAACAAAAGTTATTTGTGAATTGATCATGGTTCAAAATACTCTTTATATTAACCTAGAAAATTATGAAATTATAGCTAACCAATAATTCATTGGGCTGATTCAGGTAAATGAAGAAGTGTTTTTGAGTATATGAAATATAATGATGTAAATGAGGAGGAAAAGAATAAAGCATAATGTGATGAGAATAGAATCAGAAGAGGGTCCAAAATTTAAGAAATGTGTTGCTTTTCCTCTTTCTATTGTTTCGATAAGTCTATTTTTTGTGTTCAAAGTTTCAAACCCACCTTCTTTATTTTATTTCTTCTTCTAAGTGCTTTTTCATAAAAGAGAAGGCTGTGAGATTCAAGCCCCACCTATAAAGATACCATAGTTAGTACCACACATTCACACCTATTATAATTCCACATAACTTAAATACAAAACAGAATTACCTAAGATAATGATATTTAGTAAATGATTTCGATTAGATATAAAAGTATAGAATAGTGCGGCTATATATGAGATAACAAAATAATAAATATTGACCCTATATAGTTAATGTTCATACAAGGATATATGTAATTCAATGTTAGCTAGCATGTGTTTCAGAGAACCTACGACATTTATTCACACTAATAATAGAAAATTTACTTCCGAAGTATCATAGAAAATTTAACTTGTTTCTCTATTTGCGTGAAATATAAATGTTGTATATTGAAAACGGGGGGAAGTGATGTTATACTAAAGAGAGACTATCATGACACTCAATATGAAATGTATATACCTGTTATTCTTGATGATTTAAAATCCGTAAGTTGTTGTAAATGGATCTTTCTTGAGTGAACATAAAAAATGCCGCAAAACGTACATCTTATGATTATAAATATTTCATGTTTTATATTATACTAGCTAGTTGTATCAAGGTTTGAAAGGTTATATTAATCATAAAATTGTAATTGATCATTCGCACAGTTAAAGAAAAACCGTAGACAAAACAGTACTTGTCTCAATATGTTTTTCTCTATTATTGATTTATAATTCTCCATTTTTATATTATCGCCAAACTCACAACAATGCTAAACTATTAACTGGTGTTTAAAACGAAGGATTATTTTAGCTAGTTAAAACAAAACTACACAGCATATTACACACTAAATTAGGATTTTTCTTAACAAAATTATAAGCTAAGGTAAATTATACTACATATGGCATCACATTTCGAATAAACTCATGAAAGTTTCTTACTATATGAACATTGTCAGAAACACGATTCAGAAAAGTTTCCAAGATATGATCCTATCACATAATTCTTAAGGACATTAAAATTTGTCTTAGTCTACAAAAAACAACAAAAAAAAAAAGTAAAACAAATAAAATAGGACTAGACACTGCATGTGTTTTGGACCGTTTGGGTAGATAACTAAAGATAAATCTGTCCCAAACATATATCCCTTCAATCCACGCGCAATCCACCTGATCCGTATTACCTATTTTACCCTCGTCTTAACATCTTTTAGTACTTCCATATTAAGGGCCTTTTAGTCTTTTAACTTCTCTAAACCCGACAATAATCTCTGTTTGCTTATAATTTTTGTTCTCCCTTTGTGCTCAGAAAATTTCCATAAGCTTTCCGAATCATTATTAGTGTAGATTTTTACACATTATTAGCAGTGCTAATCTTTTTTAAAAATTATGGTCGCAGCTTTTTTTTGTTACTTTGCAGACAAATAAAGCACCACTCACTAAGCCCACCATGATTAGAGCGTCGAGGTCCAAATATACTATTCTTATTGCTGAAATTAAGACAATATTAGTACGATTAAAATATTTTTTGTAACCCACAAAACAATGGACACTAATCATTGCTTTCGTATATATAATGTCAAATGGAAACTCTAAACCGTTCCATCTGCATAAATTAGTGAACTGGTGAAACAATGTTAATTAAATCACTTTTTTATTACCAAGATACAATTCATTGGCATATGTCAATGCACTTCTCTTTAACTTATTGGTTTGATCAATATTTTCAACTTTTATAATTTCTTGCTAGTGCTAACGTAATGTTTCAAACCCATCCTACCCATCATGATTACAAGTTTTCGGTCTAAACTCATCTATTTATCAGTCAATAAATATTTTCTTTCTTTTCCAAACAAAGATCGTAGAAAAATTTTCAACAACACACAATTTTGAGAACTTTACAAGCTTCTCACTAGCCGAATAATTACTTGATCGAATTTAACAAATATTATTGTTGCATCTTAGTCTTCTTATTAACATATTCTATTGCACTTATGTCACTCATTTTCTTTCCCCTATTTCACTTATTCTTTAAGTAGCCACCATTCAAATTCTACTACACATGTTCAAATGAAGACAAAATCTTGAGTCGAAAAAAGGAAAAAAGGAAAAAAGAAAAGTGATTTGAAATGGGGAGAAAAATAAGAAAAAGCTATCAATATTATGCGCTGGTGGGTCAATAAAGTGTTTTCACAAATCCAAAAGGTTTTTGATTCTTTGTCTCTTTCTTTCACTATTCATTTTTCTGTATTTTATTACACAACAAAATGAATAGTTTCCATCCACTCTCACGAAATCCACAAGTGTTTATTGTTTCACACTATATACCTTGTTCATTGCACAGATTTACCAATATATGTTGATGGTAGTAATTATCAAATGGCTATGGTTAAATGAACAAAAAAATTACTTTGAATAACATATTTATAAAAAAATTCACAGCGACTTTAATCACTTTTATAGTCATACGTAAAAATTTATAATACCCAAAATTTTTATAAAAAATTAGGAGATTAATCTAGGTTTTGATTTAGAATTTCCTCTGTTAACCACATAAAAATCATTTGGAATCTCTCTGTAACTAAAAAGACAGTTGATAAAACCATAACAAAAGAAACGTCTCAAACCAAATTGTAGGTTGATGAAGGAACACGTGTAGGTCCCACTTTAATGACTGGACCCTACACTCCATGGGCCCCACTCTCACTCCTTTTTTTAATTTTTTTAATTTAATTTAAATTTAATAAAATGAAAAAATTCTCCGTTACCGTCAGTCGCAGCTAGATAGCTCCCACACAACACATAAAGCAAAAGCCTTTAGAAAAATCTCCGACTCCAGAATCCAAATCCCCACTCTCAATTCTCAATCCTCGAGCCAGAGAGTGATTTTCTCTCTCTTTCTCGTCTCTGCTTCAAACCCATTTCCCGAATCGGGAAAAAATCTACCATCGGGACTCATTTTCCGGTTCAACTGCACTGTACCGGAAAACCCCCCCTCCGATCTCGGCGATTATTTCCGGTTAGTGACGAAATCTCTCTCATTTGTCGTTTACTACATGGGATTTTCCGATCGATTTTGTAAAGAACAGTTTTTTTTATTTTTTATTTTTGTAAATCCCTATGAACTTTCCAGATCGAAATTAGTCGTCCTTAAATCACGTGATTACAGTTTCTATTTTGTAATGTTGCTTATACTAAATTTATATTCGCCGACAAGATTTCAGAAATATAGTCCATAAATTTGTTTGCTTGTGTATCTCTCAAATGTTTATGTTAATTTTTGCTTTTTAAGGTATTGGGGTTTGGTGTTAAAGGATTCTTATGAATGCTGGATATGGAAAGAGTTTCTGAGCTAAAGAGTAAAAGTCACTCATCAAGAAGATTGGAAACTAGAGATAATACTACTTCA